>JAOTQP010000770.1:1891088-1905553 GCA_026413545.1 Cichladusa arquata | reverse complement strand
TGGCACAGGGTGCCCAGAGCAGCTGTGGCTGCCCCTGGATCCCTGGCAGTGCCCAAGGCCAGGCTGGACACTGGAGCAGCCTGTCCAAGTGACCCTGGGCTCAGTGATTTGATCTTTGCTGTCCTTCCCAGCCCAGCCCGGGATGCTGTGGGGGGTCCCCCTGCCCACAGCAGGAAAGGGGAGCAGGGACACGGGGCTGTGCCGGGACTGTGCTGATGAATGGAGCAGGGGCGGGGGAGCCGCCAGCCACTCCAGGAGCGGAGGAAGAGCTGAGGAAAAGCTGTGAATGTGAGAAAAAGCTGCCTCACAACAGAGCCTGTTACTATTCAACAGCCACAAAAGGAGGAAGAGCCCTGAAATCTGCCTGGGCTGAGGCTACAGCCTAGAGAGATCACCCTCCTGTCCTAATTCCTAATTAGCTCGATGCTTTATAACTGAGTTTCCTAACTGGTTTTTGTGTTAATTACCTTTGCCAGGCTGGGAGGTGGCAGGAGATGGAGCCTCACCTCTGCAGCTGGCCCAGCTCCAGCTGTGCTGGGAAGCAGAGCCCTCACGTCCAGCTCAGCCAAGGAGCTCTGCCCTGCTCCTTCCTCTGGTTAAGCTCTTACAGGAAAGTTTTGGGAGTGTCTGAAAATCCTTCCTAAAATCCTATAACCCTTGAGTCCCAGACCATACCAGCCCCTCACTGTTGTTCCTCCTGGCTGGAGCACAAGCCCTGCCAAGGCTGCACTGCCACTGTCACTGTCACTGCCACCAGGGCTGGGCTGGGTGTCCCAGCCCCTGTTCTCACTCTGGAGCAAGTTCTCTGCTGGTCCTGGCCTGGTGCAAGGCTTGAGGAAGCTTTTTCCCATTGCTGAACCAAGGCTTGAACTCCATGGACAGCCAGGCTACAGCTGTGGCAGCTGTTCCTGAGCACTTTCTAAGCCCAGGGCCAAACTGAAGGATGAACATCTGGCTCCAGCTGTGCTCTCTGGGCACTGGAAACCTCGTGGGCTCATCAATCAAGAACACCTCAGCATTATTGCAGCAGGGGTATGTGAGCCCAGGCTGCTCCAGAACCAGGGAGCCCAAATGGGACAGTCCTTGTGGTGACTGAGACTGAGAGTGCTGTGGATTTAATTAGCAGATACAGTTTAATAACCAAAATGCCTTAGCAAGAGCAAACAAAGCTTTGAAAATCACAAGAAGATTGGATCAAGACTGGCAACAGAAAAAAAGAATTAACAAAGTAGAAATGTAAAGTTTGTGTGATGTTTAACACAAAAAATACAGTAAAAAACGTTTAGCCTTCCTAAAAATGGTATATAAGCATGCGTAGCTCACAGTAAAATTCAGATTCTGATCACAAATCAGTAGTCTCCATCTCTCTCTCGATCATCAATAGTCCTAATTCCAGTAAAATGATCCCAATTCGTTCTGAAATTCTCCAGTTCTCTGGGTTGCAGAGCTTCACCTGTTTATGGTGCAATCTGTGAATTATCCAGGTGATCCACACAGACCTGGTGACTCTGCCTTCCCGAGCTGGGGGCAGCTGGAGGAGCAGCAGGAGCAGGGCTGTGGCAGCAGGGCTGTGGCAGCAGGCTGGGCAGGGTGGGCTGCACACCCAGCTCCAGGATGTGGAGCCCTGCACAGATCATCCAGCTTGGTCCCACAGCCCAAAATGAGGCTGGGTGAGGTGGCAGCTCTTGGGGATTTTTGGTTTTGACGGGGTACCTAATTCTCTTTAAAAACCTCCAGTCTTCAACATTATTCTGGCTGCTGGATGCAAGTTGTTTGGTGGCTTCCAGTGAACCAAATAACTCTGTTAGGTTTTCTCTCTGGCCTCAGGGTGCCCCAGAGCTCAGTGTGAGTTGTGTCCCAATTCCTCCCTGCACTCTGCCGGGGAGACAGCAAGGAAATCTGCCTCTGACCTCGATCAGAACCCAGCCAGCCCCATCCCTTTCAAGCTATTTCTGTGCTGTCTCCACCCATGGCAGTGCTCCCAGTGCTGATCATTTCACTTGCACAAGGTGCAGCTGAGCTCTGCTGGTCTGGAAATCCAGCCAGGGAATGTATTCCTGAGCTGTGCATGAAGGGGCTGGGAGCTGTTGATTTCCAGGGAGCCATGGGTGCATCCTCACACCACGGCTTTCTCTTGGGGGATTTTTTGATGGAGACACCTCTGGGGGTGTTTGTGCAGCACCAGGCACAGCAGGGCTGGAACTGCAGATGGGAATGATGCACATCAGAGGATTAGGATTAGGATAAAGACTGAGCTGAGAGCTCTGTGCACTCGAGCTGCAACAGCCAGACCTGGAGCAAACTGGGTCATGGACACATTTTTAGGTCCAAAGCTCTGAGGGGTTGGTGTGCCATGGCCTGAGATCTGGCAGGAGGTGGATTTTGGGATGTGATTCCCTAATCTCAGGGCTGATAAGGAATATCTGATGTCCAGATATTCTTCCAACCAAGCTGACCATGACCCCAAGCACTGTTACATGTGAACAACACGTAAACAATGCTTGCAGGAACAGATCTGAATTTTAAAGGTATGCAGCATTTTTCATTAATTGTCCTTATTGCTCCAGCTAGTTTTTGTTCGGCAGAAAACAAGGGATTGGTGTAGTGGGCACAGCCCAGGGGGTGGGAGGAGACAGAGAGATAGTGACATGCACGGTAGTGATTTAACATGAAATACTCTGATTGCAGGCAGCCTCTGGAGGTTTGTGCCTCATTGATGAATATCATGCATGAAGAGTAGCTCCTTGTGCTACACACATTTTTCTCTTCCAGGTCTGGTGATTGGGAACCTGAGTCACAGCAAATATGCTGAGTTACAGCACATTTCCACAGAAAAAAAATCCCAAAAAATCCCCAGGCAAATGACAGACATGTTTATCTGCAAGTGTTTCAAATGCACGGGATGCTCAGATAATGCAGGCTCGAAGGATTAACAGACCTTAATCCTCCCTCAGTGCATTAATGCCCAGCAGATGAGACAGACACAGACACATCTATAAGGACCGGTGGATTCACACAAAAACAATCCTCCCCACCAAAGCATCCCCGAGCTGTGCCCCTTTGGGGACAGAACAGGCAGAACTCACCTGGAGGACCACACTGGACCCGCCTGCTTCTTTGGCTTGGCCATCTGCTTCTGGTACTCCATCCAGCCGCTGACCAGCTCGTGCAGGATCATCACGTAGAGCAGGAAAATGAGAATCCTGGGATCCATCCGTGGCACCTCGGGGTCTGTTTCGCCGGGTACAGGTGCCATGGGCTCGGGGGCTCGGGGAGCCGCAGGGATGCGAGGATGCTGCTGGGGAGCGGGCAGGGCTCCGAGCAGAGCGAGTCAGCGCTGGAGAATCCCCGGGGGATCCGAGCCCGCTGCTACTGTAGAGCAGCACGAGCACAGCTGGGTCACAGCTGGGTCACAGCTGCAGCCCCCGGTGCTGCCCCGGCTCTGTCCGCATCGCTCCGCGCCGGGAGCCGCCCGCCCTGCCCGGAGCAGCCCCGCTCGGGTGGGGGAGCCTCGGCTGCCGAGCCCCGCAGAGCGCAGGCAGAGAGCTCTGGCTGCTGCGAGGGACAAATCAAACCCCCAGGCAGAGACTGGGGATTCTCCGAGCTGGCTCTCTCAGGATTTAGGGCTGCACTAAGCCAATCTTGTTTAGGAGTGTTACTCAGTATTTTGCAGCTGAGATTTTTTTCTCCTGCTGTTTCCTCACTCTCTTATTTTGTTTTCCTCGTCATTATCCCTTACCTGAATCTTCAGCTGCTGTTTGCCCAGTGTGAGGCTCTGACAGGCTCCTGCCACAGCATCCAGACTCCCAAACCACAGCTCCTCTCCCAGCCCCTCACCTCCTTTTGTTTAGAGGGGAGGATCCAGCTAAGATCTGGTTGTGCCACCAGATCACAGAATCCCAGACTGGAAGAGACCTTAAAACTCATCTTGTTCAACCCCTGCTATGGGCAGAGACACCTCCCACTGTCCCAGGCTCCTCCAAGTCCCAATGTCCAGCCTGGCCCTGGGCACTGCCAGGGATCCAGGGGCAGCCACAGCTGCTCTGGGCACCAGGATTTGAACACCCTGAGATGCCCCTAGCCTCTCCCTTTTTTCCTCTGTGGACACAATCCAATACTTGTGCCTGGAATTTCTACCAGGATAAAAGCACAAAGTGTCTTGCTATGACACTTCTATGAACCAAAAAAACCCCAAAAACACTCCCCCCAAGGACTGTTTTAAAAACCATCTTCCTCAAAACTCATGTTCCTTCAGGGCAATATTTCCATTCCTCAATAGCTATTTATGGTTATCCAGAACCAAATCTGTGCCAGCTGCAGAAAAGGGGGCCCAAGGATCCCCAGGATCCTCCATCCAACAGCTCCTACACAGACAGGGAGAGCTGGGCTTGGGGTTCCACACTGGGCAGTGCAATTCAGGTGTGACAAGCACATCACAACCCTCCCACCATAAACTCACCTAACCCAGCTTCCCTTACCCACCCGAGGGCAGGGGCTCCTCAGAAACTTTTACCCTTTGGTGTGCAGGTGCAGACAGGTGTGCAGCAGCCAGGACTTGGATAATTTCCTATTAAGCACCAATTTAACACATATTAGGGAATGCTAATTCCATGATATATCTGCATGTGAAATAAACCCAAGGACAGCATCGTTGCCCCAGACAAACGTGTGTGTGTGTGAGACTCCCTGAGCCAACCCATGAGGAGCCCAGAAGTGCTGAGTAACTCTAAATTGGGAGGAGAAGAACTCGTGGAGGGGAGTGAGCAAGTGAATGAAAGCAGCCAGGACTGGAGGTGTTCTAGCAGCTCTGAAAATGGGAATATTTGAGGTTCTCCATGGAAGGATAGTGGAGCTGTTCCCATGGCAACAGAGAGAGTTGCCAGGCTGCGGGTGATGGGTTCTAATGTATGGTACTGGTGAGGGATTGGAGACCAAGGACAACACTGATGTTTTATACATATGCAATTTTTGATGAGTAAACCCAATGTGACTCCTTTGTTCCAGGGGAGAGAAGCTTTTCCCACAGGGAGAGACATTACCAGGGCAGGAGCAGTGGAATAACTCATAAGAACTCACTCAGACCTGTAGATGCTCCAACATCTGAACAAAAATAATACTTCATACTACATAAGGTAGAAAAGCCAACAATCCATGAGCTGAGAGCACAGCAGCTGATTCCCAAACTGTGACAAATCACGAGCAGTAAGTTCTTTGACAAACCAGTCAAAAATATTTAGATTTTAGAATTATTAAAGCCCAGTTTGGGAGGGCAGGGCAGGAGCTGGCAGTGCTGCTGAGGGACCCCTGTGATGGTCCTGGGGTACAGGGGTGTAGGACCCCCCTCTCAGCAGTGGGGAGCCCTGGCATGTTGGTGTTTCCTCTCTGCCCTCAGGTAGATTTAGATGGGATACTGGGGAGGAATTCCTCCCTGGGAGGGTGAGCAGCCCTGGCACAGGGTGCCCAGAGCAGCTGTGGCTGGCTCTGGATCCCTGGCAGTGCCCAAGGTCAGGCTGGACAGGGTTTGGAGCAGCCTGGGACAGTGGGAGGTGTCCCTGCCATGGCAGGGGTGGGATGGGATGAGTTTTAAAGTCCCTTTTAACCCAAAGCAATCTGGGATTCTGTGATTGCACAACTTCAGCCCAAGTGTTCTCCTGAAGTCTGGTGGGAGCAGAAGCACCTGTGAGGATCCTTCATGTGTCCAACCACTCTCAGCAGAGCCCAGCAGTCTGCAAACTCACTGTGGATTCCTAAGAGCTGGGAGCAATTAACAGCTGGGCTGTTGCCCTGTTTGATAATCATCAGCACCCAGAGATAAGGCAATAAAATGTGTATACAACGTTATCACATAACACAGAGCTCACCTGCTCCTTGCTCTGCTCCTCCAGCTCCCCACTGCTCTGCAAGTGGCTTTAATGAAGAGCCAGCACTCCCCAGACACCCTGGCCCTGCTGCTCTCACACAACCCCACAGCAATGGCAAGCAGGTAGAACCTGGCAGAGGGAAAGGAGAAAAGCCCCAGCCGGAGCTGAGAGGGAAGCAGGACCTGGGATGGTGTCAGAGAGCCTGGAGCTCAGGCAGGCTTTGAAGAGCAGGGAAAGAAAAGCAAACTTTGGGAGACAAAGCAGTCTGCTCCAGTTTTGGTGGGGCACAAAATCATCCAGAGGAGAAACTTGAAGCAGACACAGAAGGGACACAGCCGAGCTCCTGAGCAATGACAACATCTCATTCCTAAGCAGCAGCAAGGGCAGGTTTGAAATTCCTGTGTAAAACCAGGGTGGACATGAGGCCAAGCTTCTTTGTCCAAGGCTCAGTCCAGCTGATTGGGCTGGAATTAAAACCCAGAATAATTGAGTAGTCAGCAGCCCTTCACTCCTTGCAAGCCCAACTGCTGCACATTCCCTCTTTGGGCTGTGTATTGTTGGAGCAAAGGCCCTGAGGAGCAGGACTGTGTCCCTCTGCTCCCCAGGGCCTGTTCTCCTCAGTTTGGGTGTCAATCCAAGCCTCTTTACTCCTAAAGAGATTTTAACAAACAGAGGTGGTAGGTGCCTGTTAATATTTCTATTCATTGCAGCCCCAAGGATACCCTGCAACACCAACAATCACCTTTCTTCAGGCTCCTGGGAAGCAACCATCATCCCATTCTTCCACTTGGAATGTGGAAAACCCACCTTCCTGAGGCTCACCATTCACCCAGAACTCTCACAACCCCCAAGTGCATCACAAAAAGTCAGCAACAACTGTTTTGTTACAGTAAATCAGGGTTCACCCAAACCTTGCTGCAGTTTTTGGCTTTTTAGAAGGAACTCCTGAGTTTCACTGCAAAGACAGTGATCTGCATTTCCCTTTTGGGGCCAAAGGCTGCAGGATCCCTCCAGCTACCAGGGTAGACAGGTTCTGAAAACATCCAACCTCCCACACACAGCTCGAACTGAAACATCAGGACAAGCAGCTCCTGCAAGAGGCCACGAGGTCACGGCCCAAAATTCCTGTGGCATCCAAAAGGTCCAGTGACCCCCCCAAGGCAGAGTCAGGCCACAAACAGCTGCAAGTGCAAGTCCCTCTGCTTAGACACAGCACTGGCCAAGCTGGATTGGAGGTCCTGGAGTCTCCAGATCCCCCAGGCAGAGCCCAGTTGGCTGCAGGGCTGTTCCTGCATCTCCACAGCCAAAGCCCATGAATGTTGTTCTGCTGGGTGTAAGTGAGATGGGAAACAGATTCCTTTCCTTGTCCTTTGGCTGCTCTTCAAGGAACCACCTGTAAAAAACCCCTCTGCAATTATGTGATTATTGAGTAGTGATTGAGCAGAGACCACGGTGCTGGTTTGGAAATGTGGGCTGGGAACAAACCTGGCTGTGACCCACTGGAGCTGATGTTTTGTTGTTGTTGCTTTGTTTCACAGGTCACTGATGACACCTTGATCCATGTGTGAGCTCAGGGGAATAAACCACTGCAGCCACAGCTCTCTCTCTCCTCTCTCAGCACACCCTGCACTCCCTTCCTCCCACCTCTGGAAGGAGAGAGGAGAGTGGACACAAACTGCCAGAGCAGCTCTCAGCCTTCACAGCAGACAGGAAAATGGAGTTTCAGGGTTAAAAAGAACAAGGAACGTTGCAGAATCTGTCAGCTCCTTCCACAGGCTCATATGAGTCGATAATTAACAAAAGAAAGAACAGATGCTGTGAGACACATTTCTTCTGAGGGTATTTACTTGCTTCTACCTACAACTGTGCCTGAAAAAGTGGTTAATATGAAACTGCATTCCTAATTGTTGGGTTGCTTTGTATCAGATTGGTAATGACTCATTACCAGGATTTTGTACACATTTCAGCACTTCTTTATTCTGTTAACCTTCATCAGGCAACTCAGCTTTGGCACAGCAAATTGATGCTGGCCTGAGGGAAAAAAATTAATATTAAAACTACAATAACAACTGTCTCCTGAGTCCTGGACTGGTTTTTTATGATAATAGCACAAGAACCAGCAGTGTTTATTCTGGTTCAAGCTGGATGGCTGGTTACAGGAATTACCACAGGAATATCTGAGGGTGGGCAGGCCCTGGCACAGGGTGCCCAGAGCAGCTGTGGCTGCCCCTGGATCCCTGGCAGTGCCCAAGGCCAGGCTGGGGGGCTTGGAGCAGCCTGGGACAGTGGGAGGGGTCCCTGCCATGGCAGGGGGGTGGAACAAGGTGAGTTTTATGGTCCCTTCCAACTCAAACTGTGCCTGGGCTGTTCAGTAAATAAGAGCCCCTGTTCTGGGAGGAACCCAGCACCTGCAAGGCAACGTGCCCATGTGATGTTGGGAATGGGAACAACCTTTATCCTGCAGGAATCAGGCAGTGAAGGATCATCCCATCCTCAAACATCTGTCTGAGCTTCCACTGCAGCCCAGGGCATCCCTGAGCCTGTGCCTCGAGCTGCCCCCAGAACGTGGCCTGGGGGGCACAGGCAGGAGGGGCACAGCTGGGATGGCACAGGCAGGGGTGGCACAGCCAGGCTGGCATAGCCAGGCAGGGGTGGCACAGTCAGTCTGGCACAGTCAGGCTGGCACAGCCAGGCAGGGATGGCATAGCCAGGGGTGGCACAGGCAGGCAGGGATGGCACAGGCAGGGATGGCACAGCCAGGCTGGCACAGCCAGGGGTGGCACAGCCAGGGATGGCACAGTCAGGGATGGCACAGTTAGGCTGGCACAGCCAGGCAGGGGTGGCACAGCCAGGGATGGCACAGTCAGGCTGGCACAGCCAGGGTGGCACAGCCAGGGATGGCACAGCCAGGGCTGGCACAGTCAGGCTGGCACAGCCAGGGTGGCACAGCCAGCCAGGGATGGCACAGCTGGGATGTCACAGGCAGGGATGGCACAGCCAGGGCTGGCACAGTCAGGCTGGCACAGCCAGGGTGGCACAGCCAGGGCTGGCACAGCCAAGGGTGGCACAGGCAGGGATGGCACAGCCAGGGATGGCACAGCCAGGCTGGCACAGCCAGGCTCTGCAGGGTCCTAGTGTGGGATGTGAACCATGGACACATGTTTGTGATGGGGCCACTTATGGGGAGCACCTGGCACTGCTGCCTCCAGGGCTGGGAGCCCTCAGGAAGCCTGACAAACGCTGTAAAACTCCTGTGCTCATCCAAAACTTCCAACTGGGGAAAGAAAGAGCTGTGCCCAGGAGAAGCTGAGGGGTTTTGTGCTGCAGGTGGAACCTGTTGGGGGCTGACATCACAGAGGCTCCCCTGGTGACTGCATTGAGCTGTGTCTCCTTCCCCCTTCCCACCAGGAGCTGTAACATCATCATGGCAGGCTCCAAAGAAAACAGCATCTTCCCTCGAAACCCCTACTACATCCCTGGGTAAGTTCATCCAAAACATCCATTTCCAATGCAAATGGCTCTGGTTGGGGTCAGGCAGTATTTATGACTCAGGAATGTTTTGGGGCTCTTTTTAAAGACACTATTCAATACCCCATGTAACCATGCTCTGAAGGAGACAGAGCTCCAGGAAAAACAGCACCTTACAGAAGGGTAGAGTTACAGACCATGCCATAGCTCATGGAGACCACAGCCAAAATTGTGCTTTTTCCCTCCCCTGTTCCTCCATTTCTTTTAAGCTGCCAAATGTTACCAGAGCTACTGTGCAGGGTTTAGCTTCCAAACTGTCTTAATATTTGCATCAAGTCTCCTTTGGCTAAATGGTTGTTCAGATGTGACACCCTCTGGTCACTGGGCTGGAGCCCTGTCCTGCTGCTGGGTCAGGGACTGGGAAGGCTTGTGATCTACTCCATAAGTCGTTGGATTTTTTCCAAAGCTCTTTGTGCCACTCTCCTCTAAAGGCTTGGGAAGAAGAAACCCTGGATATGAGGCAATCAGTTACAGGGGAGAAGGTAAGATATGAATGGGAGGAGTAAAGGATTTGCTGTGAATTAAGATGTGTGTGGGGTCCACTGGTGGGCCCTGGTCTGGGATGTGTAAAGGGGGTGGGAAGGGCTGGGTGCCCCCAGGGGAAAAGCAGAAGCTGTGGGTAGAAATCCTCTGGATTAGCCCAGGCTGAGGTGAGGCAGGCTGTGGGACAGGGCACAGGGAATGCCAGCCATGTCCTGTGGGGCAGGACAGGCCTGGGGAGGCAGATCCCCAGCACAGGGAGCACATTTCCTTAAGGATGCTCCTGCAGGGATCAGCCCTTCCCCTCACAGTGACACACAGGATTTTCCATTTCAGATCTCTGTACCTTCCCACTTACATGAGCTCTGAGGCTGGGGGGTTTTAACTCATTTTTGCATTGCTGTGGCCATCTGATGTGACATTTTGTGTGTGCCACCAGTGCTGTGCTGGCAGCAGCTTGGGACAGATGAGGGACAGCAAGGAGGGAGCTGTGGCTGGAATAGGAGCCCAAAACCTTCTTTTGATCACCCCCTTGTCTGCAGCCCTGGGATGGACACAGCAGCTGGGGCTGCTCCTCTGGAGCTGCTTTGACTCTGGGGGCAGGAGGAGGAGGAACAAATGCTGCTGCTGTTTGTGCTGGTGCTGTGCAGGCTCAGGGCACCCCCTGAGCCCCTGGGGGTGCTGAGGGTGCTGCTTTGCATCTGCTTTGGGTACTGAGGGTGAGGAGGAGCTGCCTGAAGGGCATCACCAGCTGAGCCCTGCACTGGGGTGTCACAGGAGGAGGGTTTGTGTCCAGGATGTCCCCAGGTGTCCCATGAGCTGCACCTGTGCCAGCGAACCTACAAACACCACGAGAGCACCAAAGCACATTGTTGTCACTCAGGCCAGGCAGTGGTCACGGCAGGAGTTGAAAAGCCCAAAGCCAGTGAGTGGGATAGCCTGGGGAGGTCTAGGTGGGCAGAGAATCCATGAATCCTGAGCACAGCCTGGCTCTGCAGAGCTGGGAAGGTTTGGAGACAGTGAGGATGGGCCCCAGGCCAAGGCCAGGGAGGCAGAGCAGGTTTGGGTGGCAGCCTGGGAGTGGTGATGGAGGAGATAGGGCTGAGCAAGGGGAGGGTGAGATGGGCTCATCATCACAGGTTTTCACTGCTCACTAGCCTGAGCCCCCAGACTGGGATCCCCAAAATCCTTCATCAGCACCCCAGCAGAGGGGCACAAACAGCCCTGCTGAGGCTGAGCCCTTCCCCAGGTTTTACCAGCAGCACTTGTGACTCCCTCTGTGCCAGATCCCTTCTCGTGCACCCAGACTGACTTGCTCAGGTCACCTCGTGTTTAATTGCAGGGGAACAGGGCCCTTTCTCAGCCCAGCCATTATTCTGTCCATGATCAAAATCCCTCCAGCCATCCTGTAATTATTTGGGCTGTGTCATTTGTGCCCTTGCCCAGTTTTGCCATCCATGTTGCAAGACTCATTGAGAATCCCTGGGGATGAGCCACTGAGCTGCTGGGGAGGAATCCTGCATGCAGAGTGGGGAAAGCTGCCAAGAGTAAATGCACAGCTCTGCCCACTGTTGATTCAACTGTTTGGAAGGGAAAGGACTTACTCATCATCTTATGATCCTCGTGCATCATCTGGCTTCATCCCCGGATCCACGCTGGGCTCATTGATGGAATATTTCTGTCTGACCAGTGCAACTGGCAGCTCTACCTTTCTTAGTGCTGGAATAACACCAGCATTAGGAAATCTGAGACTGGAACAGCTCATGTTTCTGATGGTGGCTCGGAGCAGAGCCAGAGCTCCAGCACCTGCCCTGCCCTCGGCCATCAGCGAGTCACAGTGCCCATCCAGGGACTGGGCAGTGCAGAGACCCCAAAAATCCAGAGCTGTGTTTGTTCCTGGGACTGATCACCTTCCCTGTGCCCCCTGTGCCAGGCAGTGCCCGGCTGGGTTCACTCCTCACTGTGAGCAGAGAGAGGAGGGTGCAAGTGAGGAATTATTCTGATTTTTGAGTTTCAATACTGAACAAGAGACACTGGGATTTTCTCAGTTACTCGTGTGTCAGAGCAGAGAGGCACTGCAAAGTTTAAACTGGGGCATGTTGAACTGGAATTTTACCTGGGGGATTGTGGATGTTGGTGCTGCCAAAGCCACTGCAGCCCAGGCTGTGCTGGGAGTTTTACCATCCACAGGTGCTGCTCCCTGACATCATCCTGTGTTTCTCCAAGAGCCAAAGGCCTGTGCCTGTACATGCCTGTGAATTGATGAGCCAGTTTTCATGCTGCCAGAGGAGAACACACATGTGAAGCACAGACACTCCTTCCTGGCCTCCTGTGTAACCACACGTGTGGTCTCAGTTCTCCCCCCGTGCTGCTGCTCCACCCGGGCTCATCCCACCCCTCCCCTTCCCTGGGCTCCTGGACAGGGTACAAACACCCTGCAGCAGATTTGCACTGCCAGAGGGCAGGGCTGGCTGGGATATTGGGCAGGAATTGTTCCCTGGGAGGGTGGGCAGCCCTGGCACAGGGTGCCCAGAGCAGCTGTGGCTGCCCCTGGATCCCTGGCAGTGCCCAAGGCCAGGCTGGACATTGGGGCTGGAGCAGCCTGGGATGATGGAAAATGTCCCTGCCATGGCAGGGGTGGAGCAGACTGGACTTTAAGGTCCCTTCCAGACCAAACCAGTCTGGGATTCCATGATTACCCCACCAGAGGACATCTCCTCCTGCAATCTCAGTGATGGCTCCTGTTTGGTTTCCTCCTCAGCTATGGGGGCTTCGTTCCTCAGTTCTCCTTCAAGTTTGGGGACACCTATGGCAGAATCACCCACGGTCTGCTGACAGATCCCACTGTCAGGAAGAGCCCTCGGTCCCTGCTGGCCCCACTGGACAGCATGGAAAACCTCCAGGAGTTCTGTTACCACATCGAGCATCCAGGTGAGCAAATGGACCCTGCTAATGAGCACAGTGCTAATTACCAGTAGTGGGGTCTGTGCCCACCTGGCCTTGCTAGGCTGCTGGATGAAATGGGACATTTTCCTTGGAGCAATCACAGCTCTGGTGCAGGAGCTCTGGCACCTGGAGAGCAGCAGAGTGAGGAGCTGGAGCTCTTGGCCTCAGCTCATGAGGATGGGGATTCTCGTGGTGTGGAGAGTTTCAGTTCCCAGGTCATCTTCAGTTAGATGGAGATAAGTGATTTTATGGCATATCATTAACTCACTCCCCAGTTCTTCCAGAATTCCTGTTGTGGCTTAACCCCGGCTGGCAACTAAACCCCATACAGCTGCCTGCTCACAAATCCAAACCATGGCCTGTATTAGCTGCTATAAAGAACATTACCTCTATCCCAGTCAAACCCAGCACAATTCCAAGGCTAAAATCCATCTTTCTGGGGAAGGTCTGGTCTACCTCAGATTCTTTCCTGGCTCACCTGTCTGGTGCAGAGCTTGCTCTGCTCTGAGCTCTGAATCTTGGCATTGATTCTGCTTCTTGCTGCTCCTCCTCTGCTCAGCAGAAGGGCTCCTGTGCTTTCCCTTTCCCTCTTTTCCCTTTCCCACTTTGCTAACAGGCTCCATCTCCTCCATCAAACTGGCTCATGTGGATTCCCAACACTGGGAATTTGCAGGAATCTCCTGCAAGTCCCAGCCCTTTGGGAAGGTGCCTGGTCCCTGCTGAGCAGCCCCAAAGCAGAGCTGCCCCTTCGGGATGTGCTATCATTTGGGACACATTTGCCAGGTGCCATCCCATGGCTGTTGAGGATGCCCTGGACAGTGGGAATGAGTTTCCTGCAGGCTGAACACAGGGATAATGTGCCCATGTGGGATTTGGGTTTTTATTTCCCTGGGGATGGCCACACCGAAGTGTTGCTTTCTCATTTCTCACTGGGAATTTGTGCCATGCAGCTTCTTGCAAACTTGTGGTCTCTTCTCCTCCTGGCCCTGTTTTCCAGGATCCAGGCTGCACTACACAGGTGGTGTTTACAGGTTTCATTCCTGGAGATTTGAATTTGCATTTCCATAGTCTAAAATACAGCTGGGACAGACCCAACTAACCAGTTGACCGAGTTGCTCTCTCATTATTCTGGTTCCCTCCTGGTTTCCAATGCTGCTGCTCATGTTTGCTGCTCTTTAGTGATGTCCTGAGGAACCACCCCTGGCTGTGCTGGTAAGGTCACCACCAGCTCCTGCTGTCCAGCTGGCCCTGTGCAGTCCCTTAAACCCTCTCCAGGTGCTGCCTGGTGTCCTTCTGGCTGTTTTATGTGATGATGATCAAGGAGCTCATGGCAGTGTTGGGCCTGTGGCTGCCTTTAGCAAACTCAGTCTCCTCAAGATTTTTTCTCAAAGTCTGGCTTTGATAAGGTCTCATTGATGGGCACCAAGTACTTTGCTAGTTTCTATCAGCTGAATCCCATTTGTTTTCTTGCTGGAAGTGAAATCAGGCTCTGCTCTTGGGGTTCTCTTTGTTGTTGAGATTCAGCTTCCAGGGAAGCTGGAGCTGTCAGGGGAGGTTCAGGTTGATATCAGGGAAAGGTTCTTCCCCCAGAGGTGCTGGCACTGCCCAGGCTCAGGCTGGAGCTCAGGGCAAGGTTCTTCCCTCCCCCAG
>JAOTQP010000770.1:1836953-1860622 GCA_026413545.1 Cichladusa arquata | reverse complement strand
TCGTGATTCAGGTTTTCTTTGGATCTTGCGGTCACAGCTTCAGCTGCAAGCAGATTGATTTAGAGGGTGATTCACTCCGTGGAAGAGGATGTCAAAGATGAAGAGAGGAAATGCTTTCCGTGGAGGTTTATTTTCTTCACTGGCTGGAGGAAACATCTAAATAACCACATACTCTGACATAGAGGTGGTTGAGAACTTTTCATAGAATCACAAAGTGGCTTTGGTTGGAAGAGGTCTTCAAGATCATGTCAATCCAGCTCCTCTGCCAAGGGCAGGGACAATTTCTACTAGATCAGGTACCTCAAAGATGAAAACTCTCTTTTTTTTGTTGATAACAGAGGACCACCTTCCTACAATTATTTTTTGTTCTTTAAGTCTGCAACCGCCGCTTACCCCTTCTAAGACTTTTTATCTTGGTTAATGATTTTTTTTATCTTGGTTAATGTCAAGGCAAATTTTGAGAAATTTATTTACTGGAAGGTCTTAAGGACAGTCAGTCTGAACACGGAGGAAACACGGCTGAAAGGAGGCCTTGAACAAAGGAACTTGTTTGGTCCAGTAAAAGATGAATTTAAAGGAGAAACCAAACAAAACATTAAGGCTACTTGAAAGTTGCTACAAAGAGCTGTTGGTAATGAAGTATGGCAGAAAGAAGCTGAACCTGGAGAGGTTTTGGGTAATAGTACACAAATATTTCCCTTGGACAATGCTGAAGCCTTGGGCAGTAGTGCCCATCCTGTTGGATGTATCCCACTGGGACACATCTCTGGCAGGTTGAGCTGCTACAAAAAGGAACTTCACATTCCCAAGGCCTCAGCTGAGGATACACAAGTCTCTCTTCTCCTGTGGTGGCAAGCACCCTCTGGAGATGCAGAGACAACTGAGCAACCCTCTGCACAGCCTGGGTGGTTATGCAGACAGGAGATCATTAAGAGATTCCCTACACATATCCTAATTAAAAACTCTGCAATGCAAATAGGAAGATAAAGGGATTTCTGACAATAAGCAGGATGAAGTGCCACTCAAGCACTAATTAAATATGATGGCGGTTAATCAGCATGGAGTCTCTTCCAACAATTTGCTAATGATAATGGTGGATTGACCTTGAAGGCTCTTGGAAATGTTTTCCAGAAGTCCTTTCAAATGTGTCAATAACATTGCTGAAAGTAGGTGACACTCAATAAAAATGATTTTTTTTTTCTTTACAGGATTCGTAACAGGGTTCATCAGGTCTTCAGTTCCCAGGTGTGTCTGAAGGTTCAACTCCATCCAGAAAATTGGCTTCTTTGTTCTTCCTGGGAGGATGATTCCTGCTTTGGTTTACCTCTTTTGCTCTTTGCACATGTTGAAAGGTGGATGATGATTTGCCCGTTACACATCACAAGATGATCTTCAAAAAGCTCCAGTACTACCTGGAAGGGAACTGGACATCAGGATGGTCCCAGAACCTGCAGCACAGGCAGAGGTGAAGGTCCACTGCGAGTTCCTTAATGTAAAATAATGCACAAAGGGGTCTAAGAGATGTCACAGTGGGAATTTGGCATGAAACTTCCTTGATTTACAAATACAAAAAGAGATAAAACATTTGAATGCTCAGCTTAAAATCTGTATGGAGTAAATGACAGTGCCAGTATTTATATTGCAGCTTCATCAATCAATAACTTTAACAATAGGCAATTAATCAATACCTTTAACAACCCTGGGAGAGAATGACATCTCTGGTAAATCTGAATGTTATGCTATAGATCCATGCCTTAAATACTCATCCCTCTGTCACAGCTGAAGTATTTGACTGAATCCTGGAAGGTGCTGAGCACCTGCAGTTTTTGTGAGGCGACTGCATTCTCCGAAATCTCTGTTTTCCTTCTGGTAAGTAGAAACGTGTGTTTTTCATATTGGCAAATAAAAAGCAAACAGATTTTCTTGACCTCTTCCTGATGAGTAAACTGGTGGCACTGGACTTCAGAGAGAACATCTCTAATGAATCCACTCTGCCTCTTTATAGAGAGAGTGTCTCTTAAGTTTATTTCACAGACGGATGTGTCGATGTTTTCCCACTGGAATCTGTTTCAGCATCCTTAAGGAGGATGGGCAGCCACCCCCAGGCTGTTTTCAGCAGTACTCACAGCTAATTCAGAAAACAACCCACAGCAACCACTGGCAACAGCATCCCTGATTAATCCAAGTTCTTTATCAAGATGCTCTGTACTGTGCGAATATCTTCCTGAACAGTCTTGTACACAACATAAGCCCATTAAAATGATGGTCTGATTCTCTGAAGGTTTGGCTATATGGCTTCCCATAAAAAGTTTCATAAACCACCCACAATCAGCCGCCTTAATCCTCAATTCCTAAAAGCATATTGTGCACAGAGTGACACACTGAAAAATGAGAGGAGTTCTCTGGGCACAGCACCAGAACTCGACTGCTAATTGTGGAAATAAATAACAACGGCTCCTAGAGGCCCAGTGTTTGGGTTGTTTGGTTGGTTGTTTGTTTATCCTCCCTACCAGCAAGATTTCTCCATGGGTGGAATATGGAAATATGAAATGAAACAAACAAACAAACCAACTGACTCTCTCCTACGTAAGTTTGATTAAATGCAATATGTTGTGGGTAGATTTTGGTGGTTTTTTTACACTAGGAGGGTCATCAGGAAATGGAAAAACCAGGCAGTTTAGAAACTGAAATTGTCTCTTACACAGCCATCCAACAGCAGCCAGCAGCTTTATTTTTCTGCTAAATATGACACCCAACAGCGACAGAACATTGCAAATGATGCATGGCTGGAAAGGAGATGTTCTACAAATCAGGTTCTGCAAATCCTCCTCCATTCATTGCCTAGACCCTCTTTTCGCTCCAGCTGGCTGCTGAATGGTCATCCTGATGAAGCCTGTGGTTGCTCCTGTACTTACTTTATGAGGGTTTTCTAAGACTTCTGGCTTTTTTATAAGCATCAGGCACAGCAGCCATAGAACAGACTGGTTTGGGTGGAAAGTGACTTCTAAAGGTGATTTACTCCAACCTGCCTCCCATGGACAGTTTCCACTAGACCAAGGGTGGGGTTTGCTCAAAACCCCATCCAACCAGGGATGGGATTTCTACCACATCTCCAGGAAACCTATGCCAGCCCCTCATCATCATCACAGGAAATAATTCCTTCCTAATATTTAATTTAAACCTGCCCTCTGTCAATTTGGAGCCATTTCCTCCTGCCCAAAGTCCCTCCCAGCCCTCATGGAGCCCTTTTGGGCACTGTCAGGATCTCTGAGGTTTCCCTGGACCCTTCTTGTCTGCAGCCTGACCAACCCCAACTCTTCCAGCCTGGCTCCATAACAGACATGCCCCAGCCCTCCAACATTCCAACTATTTATTTTCTGAGGATGAGGAGTAGCAAGACCTGCTGTAACTAATTCTTGATGGAGCTTATTGTGCATCTTGGTTCCATAGGGTCATTTTTGGGGGAAAACCATAACCATACCCCCCAAGCCCTGCACAGGGATAATATGTCAGAAACAGAGTTTAGCTGAAGGAATGTGTTATACTACTGTCCATAAATTGAGGTCTCAAAGATGTTAACTGAGAAGGAAAAATTTTGATTTTGGATGTCAAATTTTGGCGCTGCTAATAAAAACCAACATCCCCAGCAGCAAAAATGAGATTAACTAGCAGCAGATGCCTTGGAAGAGGGCAATGATTTTCCATACACCAAATTAATATTGAACATGGACATTTTATTTAGTGTCTGGGGTATCAGCCATCAGGAATTTTTTCCTCAATTTCACATTTATCTTAGGTATTAAGCAGAAGGTCTGACATTGTACAAAAGGCAGGTCCAGCTGGCAGTTCCTTAGAGTCCTGCTGGTTAGAGACTTTTGAACTTAATTTCTGAGTACATCCAAGAAAACTTTGCCATTAAAAGATCAGCTCAATCCCCATTACAACTTTTGAGTTACCAGGTTTTACTAGGAAATAGAAATAATTAAAAAAAAAAAAATAAACCATTCAAGTTTTCCATTTAAGCACATTCCTTGTGGAGCACAAACATCAGTGTAAAGCCAGTCCTCAAAACAATATATATTGTTTTAATCTTAGTTCCAAGTACTAGAACCTTGTTCTGCATGGAAGAGAATACCATGAATAGGCCAGGTTACATTAGTGAGTGGGTCCCATCTGTCTCCTGCTACAACTCAATTTGATTTCATTCATTCTCTTTTGTCTCTTTCACTTTGGAGCAGACTTTTGAGAATCTCACAACAGGCACCAGGGCAACTGCTTAGTGTTCAAAATTGCTATTAAGAATCCACAGAGGTATCTCACAAACAACAGGACTGGCCACTTTCTCCAGGTATCGTTTCATCAGGCTCTTTAGAACCCCAAATAGAAGGAAAAGGCATTTCAAACCGTTATTTAGTGAGGTTAAAATATCTGTACAGCTTGCATCTGGCCAGTGTCAATGGGATTGTAAGGGTTTCTTTTAGCTTTTACTTGTTCTTTCCTTGAGACAATAGTAAGAGGGTATAGACATAGAGGGAGCTATTCTGTCTTTGTTTAAATTTTAAATAGGCCATAGAAATGCTGTTCGGTAGAATTTGATTAAAATTGGACTGAATAAAAACTCTTTCCATTTTTACTCATGTATACGAGCACTGCACACCACTTAATGGAGGCATTATTTATGTAATATTCGGTCTTGTAACATGCATATTCAGAAATGTAGATTGAAATTCAGTTTTCCACTGACACAATTCTGAAGTTCAACCATCAGGTCCCCTTTTTATGGTGACACCAAGTAACTCCAGCTCCATTGCCCTTTATGTTACCAGCAGCAAGTAACACAGAAAATTGAAATTTAATGTAGAGAGCAGGAATTGGGAAGATCAAGAAGAAATTGTGCTCCTACTGAATCCCATCAACTCAGCAAAGTGGCTTAGAAATCCCTGGAAGGGATAGTAGGGAATGCAATAATGATTTTTTTAGGATGGTGCACAGGTTACATGGGAAGGTGGGAAGTGCATCACTCCTTGTCAGGGTTTGAGGCCACTTTAGTTACATCTAGATTTCACCCTGGAAGATGAGGTTGTGCACCCCAGGGAGGAAAAGATGAGTCTGTGTTTTCTCAAGTTCTCTGGCCGGGTTTTTATCCTGTGTAGTTTGCTGCTCTCCTTATCTCTCTTTGTGGGACAACTCTTCTAATGGCCTTCTTGGTCTCTTGCTTAAAAATATAATGAGTAGAAAACTCTAACAGGTGAAAAATTCCAGCTGCTACCAGACATGAGTGCAGGGAATACAACAAGAAGGGGATTGGTGTTAAATATTGGATGATGAATGAATGGCAGTTGTGTTCACGTGCAGGACACAGTATCTGGAAAATGTGGTTTGTTTTCCATTAATCATGTTTGTTCTTCAACTTAAAAGCTGTACGTAGACCTGCAAGGATCTCTGGGTTCCCTGAAACTCAAAAAGGAAAGAAGGAACAACCAGCTCAAAAATTATGTGAAACCAAGTGGGAGATTGTCCCATGATTGCTCAGAAACCTGTGGGGTGGCACACTTTTAAGTGGATAACACTGACTCATTAGCCCCAGTCAACAGCAAATTCCAAGTTTAAGCTACCCACAGATCTCCATGGTGTACACTTAATTTTAAAACAATTAAAACAGCTGGATGGGAAGTTGAACAGCAGTAGAGGGCATAGAAGCTGCAAGATCGTTGCTTATTGTTTAGGGAACTATCAGTGCTGTCAGAGGGAAGTTCTTCCTGCAACAGACTGGCTGATAAAAATGAGAACATATGGGAAACCAGTATTTTATGGTTTAACAGCTTTCCTGTGTGGATGAGGCCCCATCCACTACAGTCCAGGAATAATGAATACCCAGGGAGACTTGCCTTGCTCCATGGACCAGAGGAGTGGATTTCCTGGATGGAAGGTGGCACATATGGCTTGTAGCCCTCTCTCCATCCCTAACATCTTCATTGTCTGAGATGAGCTTTGCACTGCAGAAAAGGCAGCAACCCCCAACCCACACTGCCCTGAGCTGGCATCACCCTGATGCAGCTCCCTGTCCAAACTCAAGGGCTCAGGTGGACACCTGACCTGGCAGCCTTGCAAATGTTGGGTACAATCTGTTCTTTTATGTGCAAGTCTGACGAGGAGCAGCTGAGGGAGCTGGAAAGGGGCTCAGCCTGGAGAAAAGGAGGCTCAGGGGGGCCCTTGTGGCTCTGCACAACTCCCTGACAGGAGGGGACAGCCAGGGGGGTCGGGCTGTGCTCCCAGGGAACAGGGACAGGAGGAGAGGGAATGGCTCAGGGGAGGTTTAGACTGGATATTAGGGAAAATTCCTCCACCAAAAGGGTTGTCAAGCCTGGCACAGGCTGCCCAGGGCAGTGCTGGACTCACCATCCCTGGAGGAATTTAAAAGCTGTGTAGATGTGGCACTTGTTAATTGTTTAGTGGTGTGCTTGACAGTGCTGGGTTAATGGTTGAACTTGATTTTAGACATCTTCTGCAACCAATATGATTTTTTGATTCTATGACCAGTCTACTTATCCAGGCAGGCCAGGAAGGATGCTGGATGCACGCTGGGAACAGACCTGCTTCCATCTCTAAACAGCAACAGCTCTGCTCATGTCCCTTGAGCCCTTCCAGGGCACTGGAACCAGCCCTGCACACCAAGGGCACCCTGGCACTGCTCAGCCACTGCCCCTCACACCCCAGGGGTAATTTCTGGTGTGCAGTACAAGGACACAGAGCACAGTCCCACCTGATGATTATCTCTGCTGCTGTTGTAGGTGCTTTCTGAGGCCATGGACTTCATGAGAGGAATTGTACCTTCTCCTGACTTGGGTCAAGCTGTGGAGAGGCTGTGTGGGATGTCTGTCCAAGAGGTAACTGTGGAATACCTCAGTGTGCAGGGGGAATGGGAAGCAAGGAACAGTTTGTTGCAAAAGCCCTCAGACTGACAGAGCCGTAACAGAAAATTTTGGATTTGTCTGGATTTTGGGGGTTTGGTTTTTTGTGGGGCTTTTCTTTGTTGTTGTTGGGGTTTTTTTGGTTTTTTGGTTTTTTGTTTTTTTTTTTTTTTTTTTTTTGAGGAAACAGGCTCCCCTTATTTTCCTTCCTCTGCTGCTAATAACACCTGGACCTAATTAAATGAAAAGCTACAAATACCTTTTACAGTATTTTAAGGAGTAAACAGGAAGGCTGTCTACTCACTCCTGTGCATCACCTTGGTCTTGCTGTTATCCTTCTGTCCTTCAGTGCAAGGGACACATCCACTCAGACCACAGGGTTGCTCCCATTGCACCTGGGCCCATGGAGCCCAAACCAGGGGGAGTTTGTCAGTTCTTTCCCTGAGTTGGTGGTTATGAGGTCACCCTCCTTTGCACTTACATTGATAGAGCATCCACAGAAACATTCAAATGGGACAATTTCTCCAGGGTTTGTTAATGAGCCCATAAGCAGCCCCAAAAGCATTCTCTTCTGGAAGGAGGAGAAAGATCCCAATGTTCCAGGTGGGAGACAGGCTGCAGCATCAGCTCAAGCTAATTAGAGAGCAGGGAATCAATCCTACCAAGCAATTCACCAGCAAGGCAGCCTGGCTGTCAGTCCTGCTGCTCTTGGATCTGGCTGTGTAAGATGGGAATAAAAGCAGTAACAGATGACACTAATTTCTACCTCACATCCCAGTGAGTGCATGAAATGTGGTTTCAGTCTGCACAGGACACAAACCCCTCCTCCAGTCCCACAGTCACTCTCAGAACAGGAAAGGGGAGGCTATAGCAGGCCTGAAATTCGACTACTGAGTATTTACTTCTTTTATTTTTCTCTCCATTTTCTTTTTTTTTCTTTTTTTTTTTCTGGAAATGGCACCAGCTGATTAGGAAGTCCCAAGCAAGCCTGGATACACTTGTTGATTACTGCACTGTGTCTGCTTTCATCTTCCATCTCAGTACAACAGGATACACACTTGACTTTGACAGGCCTGCTTGGACTGCATTCCAGAAGGTCAGTTCCTACAGCACAATGTTCCCAGTTACCAGGAGGGCTGGTCCCAGTACAGCCAGATCCCACACTGACAAGCCCTAACCAGCTGGGCTTCTCCAGCAGGATGGTTTTGCAAAATGGATTCACAGTTGTGTTAAACAAGAAAATCAGTGTCAGAGAGCCAGAGATGACACTTGTCCTCTCTGAAAAGCAAATGGGTCAAAAAAGTCCTCTGGATCAAGACCATCTTTAGAAATCTATGTTGACAGGGAAAGAACTACAGCTCAATCTCTACTTAATGCTAAGAACAAGCTGCTGATAACATTCCCTGAGTCAAAAGGTGCTTCCCTGCCTTTCTGCAACCACTTTACACTCATGAGGGTTGATAAATACCTTATCATCATAGAATCCTAGACTGGTTTTGGATTGGAAGGAAATTAAAGCTCCTCTCATTTAATCCCCTGCCATGGGCAAGGACACCTTCCCCTATCCCAGGCTGCTCCAAGTGTCATCCAGCCTGGCCTTGGACACTTCCAGGGATGCAGGGTCAGCCACAGCTTCCCTGGACAGCCTGTGCCAGGGCCTCTCCACCCTCCAGAGAAGAATTTCTTCCTAACACCTAATAATCTAACCTAATCTCTAATAAGGTCTGAAATTGCTCCAGGATCTGGAGGCCCTAAGGACAGGGGGATTTGATTCAGGTCATTCCCTTCACAAAAGAAAAGAAAGCCTGTTCCCAGACCTCTTCACAACTATCACAGCCATGGTCCCACTGAGCTGGGCCAGGTAGTGACCATCAGAAAGGGCAAGATAATGAGGTAGGTCCAGGACCCCCAGGGAGCCCAGCCTGGAAAGACAGAGACAAGCAACCTAAACCATAGGTCTGAGGTTCAAGCAGGGCCAGAAAGACAACTATCCACAATGCAGACTTAAGATCCACTAGAAAAATCAGTCAGTAAGCAGAGAACAGCACTCCCCTAGAGCACAGCTCAGGAGAGAGGGGGCTGCCCAGGCCAGAGCTTATGGGCATGCTTGTGGGCAGAGGTGTGGGTGGAAGTGCCATTAGGGCCTGTTGGTGTACTCAGGGCACTGAGAGTGGGAGAGCTCCTCATTTCAAGCCAAATCCTTGGATCAGTCTCAGATAAAACATACAAAGCCTTGGGCCCATGCACAGAAACACAGCTGGGGTCCAGGCCATCTCCTTCTCTTCTGACCTCTCCTTTTTATTTCAATAGATGGGTGACAGATCATCTGGTTGGACTCTTGGGTACCTGCTGAGTCTGACCAGCACCATGCCCCAGGACAGCCCAAGCTTCCTGAAGGGCATTGAGCCAGGGGTCTGGTCCTTGCTGCTGATCCTCTTCGTGGTGCTGCTCATGGGATCCTTCATGCGCATCTCGTACCGAGTGATGGCCAAGGAGAGCAGCTCCAGCCACAGGAACAGCAGTGTTTTTGATGACTGACACTTTGCTGTGACTCAAGACTCTTGTCAGAGCACAGTTAGCAGGCTCCAGACAGAAATGACAGAGGTGTAAGTCACTGGAGGATGCAAGTGATTTTCCTGCAGGGCTCCCAGCAACTTGCTGGTACTTGCTCTGCTGTACTTTGAGACAATGGATCCTGCTCCACTGGAAGCCTGTGATTCCTGGTGGATGGCAAGCTATTCATTCTCCAAACAAGAACAGCCTGCATGGCTCTTCCTTGGGCTACAGCTGGGATTACTCATGTCAGACATGAAGTGATGCCTCTGAGCAGGCAGGCCCTGAGCTAATGTGAAGTTAATATTGTATAATCCTGTCAAATCAGAAGAGGTGGTGTCTGAAAAAAAGTCTCTGTCCTCCTCTGTGGCCTCTCGAGAGATGATACCTGCAGGATTGCCATTAGTGAAGATTGGAAGGGCATTAAAATACAGTGAGAATATAAGAGCCAACTGCTTCCATGTTGTAAGGAAAATGCAGGTATTTTCTGCCTGATCTGTCTATGCTTCCATCTCAGTGATGATGGCCACATGTCCCTTCCAATGAGCACTCCTGGTGACCAGGAATCCTTTAAAACCAATCCTTCTTAGTCTTGGCCTCTACAAAATGTGCAGAGGATCAAAAGAGAAACAAAGGGCACAGAGCACAGCTGAGTTTTGGTCTCTCAGCTGAGTCATGGCCACACAGGGTTAAAATTGCCAATTTAAACTCTTAGCAAGGACTCGAGTTAATATATTTAATTTCACATTTGCTAAAGCTAGGCTCATGCTGGGCAGAGGTTCACTTGTTTGTTCATTTGCACTGACCTGCTTCTCTTGCTGACTCTGGAAGTGTCTCAGCTGACACTGTCCTTTAGACCAGAGCAGACTGAGGAACAGAAGCTTTCCTAATTGTCACTTTCATATTAGAACATGAGCAGAGTTACTTTATGATCTAATAATCAGAATTTCTCTGGGATCTGGCAGTCATTCCAGCTCCTCTGGTCTGCTCTGAAAGATGAGTGCAGTACAAATTCTGTGTTACTGCAAAGAAAAGGGACCAATTCACAAACACTTTCCTTGGACTAAGGCATTTAGAGCTCACTTCTCTACTGCTTCAGAGACTTACAACACACAGACTGTTAAGAGCCTCAGGGACAAGTGTCTCCAAGGCTTTTCAGACCACTTTAAACAGAAATGTAAATGCTCACAGATGTAGTGATGTGCCTTGCAGGGTTTTTAAAGCTACCATGGCACCTAAATCCTTTCAAATCTGATTATTTGTCCCTTGTGCTTCCAACTGATAATATAGGACACGCATACCCCATAATATTGGGCTATTCATGCATTTTCAGGCCGATTAATGAAGGTTTGGAACCTGCCAGTCAAGTTTAGAGGGGTGTGGAAACAGACTTAAACAAGCTTCATATTCATTTCTTTGAGTTGCACGTTAGATATTTTTAATTGTATCATGTCATTAAAGATGTTTTAATAGACTGTCTGTGTTATTCTTGGCAAGAGATCAAAGCAGGGGGGTTATTATGAACACAGAGTGTTCACTGAGCAGGATGGGGGTGCTGCTGCTGCCTCTACTCAAGAGCTGTTTTGCTGTGTACTTTTGGGGTACACAATGAGAACCCCTGAAGGCACTTTCTTTCCAGTGAAAGACAAAGATTTCAGATAACCTGACTGCTGGTATTTAGTTGATGAGAGACACACCTACACCTTTTGATGTGTTCTTTGCTCAAACCATCTGAAGAAGGTAGAAGGCATACAGGCAAGGTGGCATAGCAAAAATAAAGAGGTTATCATGGAGTCAGCAATCTCAGGGAAATTCCTGAGACTTCATTCATCCTGCACCTGGAAATGCAATCCTTTAACAGAGCTCTGGCTCGGTGACCTGACAGCATAGGGGTGAGCTCCGGGATTCCTGGCTGAGATTTGGAACTTGCCAAGGAAGAATCCTACCACTGTCAGAAATGGAAACAAGCCAGTGAGATGCCAGGAACTCCTGGACTCCAGGTCTGTCAGTCACTGCACCTTCCTGAATTGGAATAGATCACAGGGTCCAAGTGAAAAGGATATCAGCCAGAACTTTCCCAAGCTCTCATTTAGAAGCTTTGGGACTTCCACACAGATAATAAGTGAGTAATTAGGCAATGAGCTCAGCGTGGCCTCCTGACACTTCACTTTTGCTTTGCACATGCCACTGAATTAAATCCCTGTCCCTTGAGCCACCCTGACGCTGAACCACTGCTCTGCCATGTAAATACCCACAAGCACTTCTTTTTCTGACAGATAAAAACATTTGTAGATGTATTTACTAAATGATAAGATAGATTTTGGTAATAATAAAAGGCATAACAAAATGAGAAGAAAGGAGACTAATACTGGTAACATTTCCTTCCTCACAGCTCTCTATAGAGTAGCTCGTTCATGTCAGCCCCACAATAAGTTTGCAGAATAAATCCCCAGATTGCCTGGACAGCAGAAATCTACTTAAAAGGAGATTCTAGATGAACTCACTCACTTTGAAACAAAGATGCTTGCAGGCCTTTGGTTACAATTCAACTGTGGAAATGATAAATAATGAGGATTTTCTAACTGTCTGTAAATTCTTTATGTTTATACATAGGGCCCTCACTTCTCACTCAGGCTGAACCACGGCAGAGATCTGGCAGATAATAAAATCTGCTCATGTGCAACTGCAGTTCTGCTGCTGTCAGCAAATACCAATGAGAAGGAAATAAAAAGTATTAGATACAAAAATTGACACCAGAAAACACTTTATTTAGCTCCAGACACACAACAAGGTGACTGACCTGCTCCTGGCTATTGGGGCTTAACTGTCGTTTAGGCATCCCAAAGTACCATGGATTCTCAACCAGTACATCCCATCTCGGTTGTCCCAGTGAATTGCCATGAATATTGGGGAAATAGTTTGTTGCCTGCAGTTCCACTTTGCAGTACCCACAGGGCCTGAGTTGTTTCTTTCTTTCTTTCTTCCCATTCTGACATACCCAGGCTCCCTCTGTCAGGGAGACCCAAGCTAAGGCCTTGGAATCCAGAACCATTTGTGGAGCAAATCCAGCAGAAGATGAGAGGAATGCCTTTTATGGATGGCTGGATTTAGTATCAGTGTATTTTCATGTTGTTCTTCTACCTTGCCTCTGATCCTGTATCTGAGTGTCTTTCCAGAGAAGCAGGCAGCCATATGATGTTTACATCCTACCTCATGGACTGTCACTCCTACTTCAAGAGCTAATTCTGAACATGCTGAAGAAGAACAGGCCTAAAGGAATACTGGGACGAGAAAACCTGCAATTTTTGCCACAGCTTTCTTAATATAAAAGTCCTTTCCCAATGCATCAAACCCAGGCAATCCCAGTGTTTTGGTGTTTTCTGAGAGCAGACATCACTGTGTACCTGTACACTGAGTGACCAGGTTCCCTCCATGTGAGATATTCAGAGCCCTCCTGCAGTGGGATGCTGTCAGATCCCGGTTCAAGTCAGATAAATACAGAACAGGAATTGTTGCTCCCCAGAGCAACAATTCCAGGGATCAGTGCAATGCCAGGGATCAGTCACGAGAGGGAGGCTGGCAGAGCACCTCTTGGAAAGCCTAAGGAAATCTCTGACACAGGCAGGAGCTTCTCCCACCACAAATGACATCAGTTAGCAAGGAGGCTTCTCTGGGAACGTGTCATGGATGCAGGGGAAAGACACTGCAGTATGGGAACTCTCTGTGTGGGATGTGAGAGCTGCTCTGCGCAGGGATTTAAGAAGCCATGGCATTGGAAAAAGTCCTCTATGCAGGGAGACAGGCACTAGCATGGAGTATGGATGAAGGCTCCTCTGGAAACAAGAAGGAGAAAGATTATCCCCTACCAGGAAGAGGAGTGCCCTGGAAATGAAGAGGAGGTTTGAGAGAGACAGAGGAATGATAAAATCCACTTTTGTGTGAAGGAAAGCTTATTTTTGTTCTACAGCAGGGGTGTTACCATATGTGCACCTCATGACCGAATTAGTCACCACTTCTTGGTGGAAAGTCTCAGGAGAAACAGATCCTCCACATGGAAGAAGGCAACAGCTATCAGGCTTATCACTGGACAAGGAACAGCAGCAGAGCTCTGGAACCTTCATGGGAACAATGTTCAAAGTTCACAGGTTTCAAACATGAAGGAGGTGGAAATGGCCAATTAATGCTGAACATTACATAAAGTAAAAGCTGTTTTAGCATTACCTTGTCTCACAGTATCATGGAAAGTGTGAAACAGTCCTGGAGTGAAAGCTCTGAAAGCTCTGAAGGGTCAGACTCACAGCCTTGTGAATAGAGTTACCCAGTGGAAATCATGAAACCAAATGGAAGGAGCTCTTCTTCCACACAGATCGTGGTTAACCCGCAGGACTCATCAGGACAGGAGGCTGTTTATGCCAAAAGTTTACATGGCTGCAAAAGGTGATTAGATAAATTCATAATAACCCATTGGGGCTATTAAACAAAAAGTTGCTTGCAGCTAAAGAATTGCCCAAACCACGTGGCACATCCATATCTGTTTGCCCTGTTTGTCTTTGGTAACTGCTGCAGAGCATTAGAGACAAGCCACTGGCCTGGGTACACCTTGATCCCATTCAGCTGTTCTGATTTCTCTTAGGCAGGAATCCCACAACTGTACCTCTCACTCACTGGTCTCTGAGCAACCTCTCACCTCCATAACTTCAGAATCTCAGGAGCAATAATTTCTGGAAAACAAGGCTGGTTATCCTTAGAAGTAACAGTCAGACGAGAATGAGAAAACACCTGCACATACCCACATCTCACTTCAGTGTTACCATAAACCTGGAACGACCCCAACACCAAAATCCCTCTGGTTCCGGAGGCAGCTCCCACCCACACTCATCCTCCAGTGTCCCTCCCTTAACTCAGGGCTTCAGGTTTTTACCTACAGAGACAGAATTAGTTGTGTGATTTCTGTCTGGGCTCCTGCCAGCCGCAGGTACAGGCTCAGCCCAGACTGGATCCTGTTTCAGAGACACAGGCTGCAATCTCGCTGGTTAAGCACCC
Source organism: Cichladusa arquata (assembly GCA_026413545.1). Classification (NCBI taxonomy): domain Eukaryota; kingdom Metazoa; phylum Chordata; class Aves; order Passeriformes; family Muscicapidae; genus Cichladusa; species Cichladusa arquata. Next base: position 1,846,115 of record JAOTQP010000770.1, on the reverse strand, counting down.
AGGGAGGAACGACAGTCGCTGTCTGCCTGCCTGCTGAGGGGAGGGATCTGCTCTGTACACACACGCAGAGAACACTGGCTCAGCAGAAGGGGAAGGCAGTATGCAAAAGTGAAAAGAAAGTCCCTCCCCACTCTCTTCAAACCAGTTGTGTTTACAGTAAAATCTGTTCCCAAGCCAAAAGCAATACAGGTAGTTACAAAACCAAAACAATTGCAATAGAAAATTAAAAAAAAAACCAAAACCTAATACATAATGCAACAAAACAGAAACACGATTTCCAACTTGTTTTAACTTCTCTGTGTCTATCTTTGGGTTATACCCAAAGATATATATCTTTGGCCATGTAACACTGCCCCAAAACTGTAACAATGTTTTCTAGGACCCCTCCTACCACATAAATTTATTTAAATTTAATTTATTCAAAGTAATCAAGTACCAGCTAAGACAGACGTCTGCAATGAAAACACGATGTGGGAGCCACAAACATCCCACCTCAGTGCTGTTCCTTTCTCTGCCCCCCAGCTGCTTTCCAGCATTCCCTACCTGGCAAGCTGCAGCCTCTCCCCTAAACCAATGGCCACTAGAAATGCACTTCAGCATTCAGCTCAGGCAGGACCATGGAATGTGCAGCTTTTTGTCCCAGAATTTGCCTCACACTCAGTATTCCATGCAGACATTCACCTTGGGAGGAGTGCTCCATGTGAGCCAGGGTTCTGGCACAGACCTGCTGTGGCATTTGCCAGCTCACCTCCTGGCACACACTGATTAATGCTGGCCTGCCACAGCACTAGAAATAGCAGGGCTGAGATGGTTGGCAGCTCCAGCAGCTCTCCATGGAGATGCCTGACTGTGTTCCTTCTCAGAGAGATCTCAGAAGTACTGGCATTTTACTTCAATTTAAAAAATGGAAAAATATTTAAGATAGAATTTCCTGTGGATGTGCAGTTACCTAAGAACAGAAACACTCACTGACTAGGCTAGAATTAGCAAAAATTAATATTGCATAAATAATTTGAAATGTCTCCTCCTTAGATATTCAGGCTGAATCTCCTGGGGAAACCTCTGGAAGCTCAGAGAGCACTTTCCACTGGGAGCAATCCTGCTGGTGTTCTGCAGACAGGTATGGGAGCCTTAACTGAGCAGAGCATTTCCACTCTCACATTCCCTCTGGGAATGCTGGGGGTGGCAACAATTGCTCACTCCACACATTACAGAGCAGCTTCCCAAACATGAAAGGCAGTGCAGGCTGGAGTAGAGGCTGTGGGAAGCAAAAAGGCTCAGGATTGCTCATGCAGTGAGAACATGGATGGTACTAATGCACACACTAATGCCTCTGCTTTCTGTCCCTGGCTGAAAAAACCCCAAACCTGTATCTGCATTAAATACAGCAACACTTGTACCACAAAACCTCCCCCAAGCCCTGCAGTGACTCCCTGCTCTATCTCAGGGCAGGTTCTCCAGGGTTTCCTGAGCACACGTGCTGTGAACGCTGTGCTGAGCACACCCGATGAGAATTGATGCTGAATGTTCCTTCCCGGACAGCACAACTCAGGCAACACACTCTACATTCCCTGGTTTAAATCACAAATAGGCCAGGATTCCTTTTGTACATTACTCTGCAGAGATGGCATCACATCCTGCAGGAAAAGCTGTCTTTACTGATTAGCACAGCCTTGTGTGAAATCTTGAGCAAGTCTTATCCAGATTCATCCTGGCTGCCTTTGGTACCTAAATGATGCTGCACTTTTTGGAATTGGTCGTTCAAACACCATCACAGAGAACAGAAAGCTGTTGTCAAAGGACTGCTCTGAGCTGGAGTGGGCCAAGACACCCCTTTACACTGATTCCAGTGTGAACACTATTCAATCAATGTCTACAATTAGTGGGATAAATCTGGGCCCTAATGCCTCTGCATTACTCAGCTCTCTCAAAGGGAGCTGCATAAACCTCCTGCATTCTGGCTGCAGATGGGAAGGATGGGCTGTGTGCATCTCCCCAGACACCTGGCAGGCTGACACACGCCTTTCCCAGGACCCTCTCAGGTCACTCCTGATGCTCTGGGGCTGCTCCAAGTGTCCCTGGACTCCCTCCAGCACCTCTGCAGGAATATGTTTATATGCCAGAAATATCAATCATCAGAACCTTTACATTAAGCCAGAGGACATTCAACCTCCAGCCAAAGCCTTCACAGGGCTTCTCTGTCCTGCCACCTCCTCACCTGACCCAGCTGCAGGATTGGATTATTGTTATCCAGGCAGAGATTCCGGGATGTGCTCTGTTTGTGTGTCACACAGAGCTGGCCCGTGTCAGCAGAATTGAGGTCATGGCTGCATTTGCCTCAGCCCACCCCACGGCAAGGCAGCAGGATGAGACTCCCTGCCTTGGCAGCTCCATTAGGAGCCTCTTTCAAGATTTTGCTACAGTATGAAACAAGAAGAGATGCTGGGACTTGTAGATCAAGCTGGCATCACAATGAATATATACAACCATAAAAACATTCTGCTGAAACAATAATCAAATATGCTTAATAAAACGGTGACCAATGGATGCACTGTCTGGGCAAGAACGTGCTCACAAAGCTGGGAGGTAGAATAAGGAACAAGGAAAGGCGAGGGTGGTATTTATCCAGCATGGGGTGTCCGGCTGCCTCATGACAGGGCTGCAGCACCCACACGGAGCCCAGGATGGGGGTGTCCGTGTGGGGAAGCCTTGGTAAGCAATGTCTACCTCAGATCCCTTCACAGGTGGGAGCCCCTCAATGGGGCCTTCCCCTCACACCACACTACAGAGCTGCCACTGCAAGGCTCAGAGCAGCCCTAAGCCCTCCCAGCAGCCAGACCCCTCAAACCTCCACACCCTCCTCACATCTGCCAGGGCTCCCCACGCCCCCACAGCCCCTCAAGCCCTCACACCTCCCTCACAGATCTTCCAGCCCCACCAGTCTCCTCACAGCTGCCAGATCCCCTGAGCCTTTAGGGCCCCCCGAGCCCTCACAGCAGCCAGGCTCCCCGAGCTCTCCGAGCCCCTCTCAGCTCCCCAGCCCCTTCCCGCCGCCCGCCCGCGCTGTCGCCATGACACCACCCGCGCGCGGCCCCGCCACCCTCGGGCGGGCGCGGCGCGCCAGAAGGTGCTGGAACGGCGCTGCAGCCCGCGCGTGCGCACGCGGGCTCCTTCCCCCACTCGCCGCGGCGCTGCGGCGCCGGCTGGAGCGGGACGGGGGGACAGGCAGGGAACGAAAGGAGGGAGGGAGATCTGTCTGGGGGAGCGGAGGCGAGGGGCGGGGGGAAACGCTGGGGACCCGCGGGGAACCCGCCCTGTCCCGCAGTGAGGAGGAGCTGCCGCCGCCTCCGCTGCGCAAAGCGCGCACTCGGGTCCGTGAATGGGCGGCTGCGGCGGCCACCGCCCAGAGCCCGCTGCGGAGTCACTGCGACGGTTACCAGGGCGCTTCGTTGTACGCCAATCAAACGGCGTTAGCTCATCCCCCAGGGCTGGCAGCCAATCGGCTTCGACATCAATCATTCAATTGAGCCAATCGGAAGCGCCGTGAGCGAGCTGGGGCGGGCACTCGCGGCTCCCGGTTGCTTAACTGTAAAGCCAACAGACAGGCGGGCGGGGCGAAAAGGCGCCGGTGGCTTGAGTGACAGCTGCGCAGCCAATCAGATTCTCGCATTTATAGAGCCTCGCTATAAGCAGCCAATCGTTGCTGCGAGTGGCCGCCGGGGCGGGGAGAAGGCGGCTGCGCGCGCATTCCGCTGCTATAAAAGGGCTGGCGGTTGCTTCACGCAGCCAGAGTCGGTTGGGGGAAGGCAGGTGTAGTAGTGAGTGCTCGGAGCCGGCGCCATCATGAGAGAAATCGTGCACCTGCAGGCCGGGCAGTGCGGGAACCAGATCGGAGCCAAGGTCCGGGCGGGGAAAGAGGGAGCGAGGGCGGGAGGGGAGTGCACCCGGTCCGGCGTGGCCGCCGCTGACGCGCTTCTCTTCGGCAGTTCTGGGAGGTGATCAGCGACGAGCATGGCATTGATCCCACCGGCACCTACCATGGGGACAGCGACCTACAACTGGAGCGCATCAATGTCTACTACAACGAGGCCACAGGTAGGGCCCGGACCCGCCCCCCCAGGCTCCCCCCGGCCCCCCCGGCGCGGTGGTCACGGCTCTCCCTGTGTTGCAGGCGGCAAGTACGTGCCCCGCGCCGTGCTGGTGGACCTGGAGCCCGGCACCATGGACTCGGTGCGCTCCGGGCCCTTCGGGCAGATATTCAGGCCGGACAACTTCGTGTTCGGTGAGTGCGCGGGGGCGGGAGGAGGCGCGGGGTGGGGCGGGCAGGGCACTGCGGGGCTGCCCCGCCGCACATGCTCCGAGGGACGGGCCCGGACGGGGCTAATCCTGCTGTGGAATACCGCGATTGCGGCTGGGAGCAGCTCCGAGGTGGCACCAGAGGTCGTTGCTCTTCGTTACCGCCTCTGTGCGTGCCACCGGGAGAAATGGAGTGGCTGCTGTATCATTGATATTAATGTTTTTTTTATGTCTGCCGAGCCACTGCAGAGGTGCCTGTGTGAAACCACAGCCCTGCGCTCGATAAGATGAAAGCTTTCATGGAGCCTGATGCTCTTAAGCTTTGCTTGCAAGCAATAAGCAGGAAGCAGTGACCGTAATCTAATATGAAAATGGCTCTTTTCCAGGTCAGAGCGGAGCAGGAAACAACTGGGCAAAGGGCCATTATACGGAAGGTGCTGAATTAGTCGATTCTGTGTTAGATGTTGTAAGGAAGGAGGCAGAAAGCTGCGATTGTCTCCAGGGCTTTCAGCTTACTCACTCCCTGGGTGGTGGCACAGGCTCTGGCATGGGTACCCTTCTTATCAGCAAAATCCGTGAGGAGTACCCAGACCGAATTATGAATACTTTCAGTGTGGTGCCCTCCCCTAAAGTGTCAGATACTGTAGTCGAGCCCTACAACGCCACACTGTCGGTGCACCAGCTGGTGGAGAACACAGACGAGACGTACTGTATCGATAACGAGGCGCTGTACGACATCTGCTTCAGAACACTGAAGTTAACGACCCCCACCTACGGGGATCTGAACCACCTCGTGTCGGCCACCATGAGCGGTGTCACCACCTGCCTGCGGTTCCCGGGCCAGCTCAACGCTGACCTGCGGAAGCTGGCAGTGAACATGGTTCCTTTCCCACGTCTGCACTTTTTCATGCCTGGCTTTGCCCCGCTCACGAGCCGTGGGAGCCAGCAGTACCGGGCTCTAACCGTGCCAGAGCTCACCCAGCAGATGTTCGATGCCAAGAACATGATGGCGGCGTGTGACCCTCGTCACGGCCGCTATCTGACTGTGGCCGCCGTCTTTAGGGGCCGCATGTCCATGAAAGAGGTGGATGAGCAAATGCTCAATGTTCAGAACAAAAATAGCAGCTATTTTGTGGAATGGATCCCTAATAACGTTAAGACAGCAGTCTGTGACATTCCACCTCGCGGCCTCAAAATGTCTGCCACCTTCATTGGCAACAGCACGGCCATCCAGGAGCTGTTCAAACGCATTTCTGAGCAGTTCACTGCGATGTTCCGCAGAAAGGCCTTCCTGCACTGGTACACAGGTGAGGGCATGGACGAGATGGAGTTCACAGAGGCTGAGAGCAACATGAACGACCTGGTCTCTGAGTACCAGCAGTACCAGGATGCCACAGCTGAGGAGGAGGGAGAGTTCGAGGAAGAGGGTGAGGAGGAAGCAGAGTGAAGCTATGCAGTGGAACACCTGTAAATTTTGTTTAAAGTTGTATGAACTCTCTCATTCAAAAGTTCTGTTTGTGTTGTGTTATTATTGCTGTTTCCGAGTCACTCCCAATGCTGTACAGGCACCATTAAAGCAGTTTTCACAGTGCAATTCCCCGTCTCCTCTGTTCACACCGGTATGACTCCCGCGTGGCGTTGCCATAGGTGAGCCCGCAGAGGTCCTGGAGGCCTGGAGGAGAACAACAATGGGCTTGGCAGAGCACTGCCACCCTTGTCCTGCCCGTTGTGTCACTGGCACTGTGACAGTCCTGCTGGTGTGGGGATCACAGAAACTCCTGGTGTTCTCTTACAGTCAGGTACTACTGGCGGGGGGCACATCTATCAGGGAGGGTGGAATTAACTCCAGGCTGTGTCTATATTTAGGTACCTGCCTGTGGCCTGTTGCAGTCTGGCCTGACAAGAGCTGAGTAGGGGCCACAGGAGCTTTGAGCTGCCTGGGCACAAAATGGTGCCACAGAGCTGCCACCCTGCACTAGGTGTTCCTGCAGCAGCTGAGCTGCTCCACTGCAGCTCCTCAGCACTACAAACCCACAGGGAGCCCTGGCCCAAGGGTGACAAGTGACACCAAAGCTGTGCCAGGCACACAGCCCTTCTGCAGTGATTTCAAAAATCACAGTAGAGGTTTTGATAATCGGGTGTTGGTGCAGCCTCTTCTTTTGGAGTGAGCTGAACACCTGATAGGTGTCTGACACTGGTTTGTCCTATGAACACTATTAAAAACAGGTTTTCCTAATGGAACCAGCTCATATGTTTGGTGTAATTTCAAGTGACAAAGCTGTCACTGGGGAGCTGGACAGGAGGAGCAGGCTCTTCCCCTGCTGAAGAAATTCTGTTCAGCGTTTTAAATTATAACTGCTCTTGTTTAAAGGTTTTCTGTCTTAATTAATTTTCTCCATCCAGAGCCGGACTGGTTGGAGCAGTTAAAACTCTGCTGACTGGTGGCTGCAGAGGCAGGGAAGTGGGAATGTTTGCAGGAACAGGGCCCAGTGTCAGACCTGCACTCAGCATTCTCCTCTCTGAGCTCAACCTCCCCATCAGCCTCAGCCCAGCCCTGCCAGGAGAGTTTTTCCACCCTTGGCTTTCAGGCTTTCTCCTGCCATATTTTATATCTTCTCCCATTTTCCCCTCTCTGCAGTGCAGCAAGGACAAGCAATGAGTTCAGTTCTTCTCAGCTGAGCACCATGATTTCCCACCCACATTACTGAGCTGTGACCAAACACAGCAATGCATTAGCTGCTGATTTGTTGAGATTTTTTAGCCTGGTACATTAATGCTTTCAGGTGCATGGACACACCTTCCCCTTACACACAGAATTCCTCCAGACCTCTCCTTTTAGGCAGCCCAAGACATCACAGGGCTCAAGCAGGGGCCTGTCCTCATGGCAAATACAATTTCCCTACACTTTTTGTGCTTTCTCAACCCCTTCATACCATCTACCTTTTCCCTTTTATCAGACTTGAAGCTTTTCACAGCAAATCCCTTTGCTGACATGTGACAGGTGGGATGTCACTGAGCCCCCCCTGCCTGGGCAGGGGATGGTGGCTGGAAATGTGAAGCCTGGGAGAGGCTGGCAGTGGGAATGCTGGGCTCTCCTGCAGCCAGGGCATGGCAGAGTTCCAGCACCTCGGCACAGACCAGAAAAAAACCTATTACCCATGTGGGACATGTCAGTGATTGTTCACTTCTCTGCCACTCCGGCCAGCAACAGCACTCCTTAACCCAGTAATTAGTATTAGTGACTTTCATTTTCACTCAGCTGATGAACTTACATGGTACAAAGCCCGCGTAGGCAGGTTTGAGTCCAGCACGGCTGTAAATTTTGGTGTCTGGCCAGTGTGTCAGGGGGAATCTCGTGCCCAATGTATAAGGTGGATTTCTCTGCAAAAGCTGGAAAACAAAACAAAACAAAAAAACCCACAACAATATGGAACAGTTTATTTCAAAACATACTATTTTTACCAAAGTCATGTGCTTTGACTCTGCATTATATAAAATATTTAAGCCAACATAAAGCAATTCTCCTTCCAGTCTTGCTTTCTTCTAATTAAGAGCTACATTGCATTGTCCCTTTTTCCACTGCATAAATTTTTCTCCTGGCAGGTGTTGGCAGCAGTTCCTGCCAGTTCATTCCCCATGCCCTCAGCATGGCCCAGGTGCTGTCCCTGGGATCCCTGCAGACCAGGCTGCAGAGATTTATTCCCTTGGGAATCATCCCCAAGTCCCAAAGGCCTCGTGCTCCTGCTCTGCCGTCCCTGGAGCTGGGCCTGCTCCTGTGCTGTGGCTGTGTTTGGGTTTGACCCCCTTTGTGTTTCCATGAGTCCCTTCAACAGGAATAACCTGGAATTCCCAGGCCAGGAGGGACAGGAAGGCTTAGGGAGCATTAACTGAAGGAAGAGTGTAAATCATCTGCTGCCCTCTGAGGCCGGACACAGGAGGGGCTGGGCAGCAGGGTGGGTGTCACAGCTGGGTGCCACAGCTCTGCTGCCACAGAACCCCTCAAGCTGTCCCTGGAGCTGTGCTGGGATGTGGAGAGGGAATTTGGGTCCTGGAGCCCAGCACACCGTGGGGCCATGGAGCCCTCGGCGCCTGGGATGGAGCCCAGGCTGCGGCTCCTCGAGAGGATTTTTGCTGTGCCTGCTGCAGGCAGTGAGCAGTGATCCATGACACATCTGTAACCGAGGACAACAAAGATTTAGGGCAGCAGATTAGTGGCTTGAAGTCAGAAGCCATCTTAGCTGGCAACGTGGTGTGATTCTCCCTTCAGCGTGTCTGCTCCTCCGCTGCTGCCGAGCCCTGCCAGCCCGGATTCCGTGACACCTCCCTGGCTGATTCACGGCATGGCAGGCGTGTCTGAAGGCATCAGGGGCAGAAAGCCTGGCCAAACAGCACATCCAGTAAATGCCTGGGTTTTGTTCTGTTTGCTCCATTTTTCAATTCCTAATCACGGCAGCAGGGAAGGAGACAGAAGCCAGCGCCGGGAAATAGATTTCATCCAGAGCACGACGCTGCCCTGCTGCTCTCCCTGCTGACTCATTTCTGCCCAGCTGATTTCTCTGAGCTGGGCATCCTCAGTCTTGGGCGTTTTTCCTACATCAGCCCCATGTGCTCGGGAGTGAAGGCACGGCAGTGTGTCCCAGGGAGCAGGAGGGGCTGGGATGTCTCAGCCTGTATTTAATGTGCTGATCCGCTGGACCAGCAAGGCTGCTGCATCCCGGGGACCTCTCTGCATCCCAGGGACCTCTCTGCATCCCAGGGACCTCTCTGCATCCCAGGGACCTCACTGCATCCCAGGGACCTCACTGCATCCCAGGGACCTCTCTGCATCCCAGGGACCTAGCTGCATCCCATGGTCCGATCTGCTTC
>JAOTQP010000770.1:1755195-1787919 GCA_026413545.1 Cichladusa arquata | reverse complement strand
TAAAGAACTGTTATTCCTATTCCCATATCTTTGCCTGAGAGCTCCTTAATTTCAAAATTATAATAATTTGGAGGGAGAGGTTTACATTTTCCATTTCAAGAGAGGCTCCTTTCTTAGCAGACACCTGTCTTTCAAGCAAAGAGCAGATGATGCACAGCAAGCACAGAGCAGAGGCAGAACACGCTGCTCCAGCAGAGCCAGGATGGAGTAGGATGCAGTAAGCAGGATGGGGAGGATGTTCTGGCAGCCCCATCCCCCAGCTCACCCGGGTGCCCTGGCGGTCCCTCCAGGAGACCCAGCGCTCCCCGTTCCGGCTGTAGTCGATGCGGTAGGCGCGGGCAAACTCCTTGCCCGTGGCGCGGGCATGCCGGCCCTGCGTGCCCACCAGGGTGATGAAGAACAGCTTGTGCAGGTCAATCTGCAGGAACTGCACATCTTCAGGCTCCAGCAAACCAGCTGGGCACCAGGCTCCATCCCCCTCTTCTCTCTGTAACCTGAGGGGAAAATCACATGCCTTAAAAAGAATCAGATTTCCAACGATTAATTGAGGAAACACCCAGAACTTTGAGGATTGAGAGGAAGCAACAAAACCAGCAATGACTACCAAATACCTCTGCCCTTTGGGATGATGGAGAGTTGAGACTCAAATCCTACAGGCAGTTTTGACCTATCCTCAATTCCAAATATCTTTCATTAACTACTTGGAGTAATTTCTTCCCAAGACATGAATTTCCACATTGATCAGAAACAACCCTGCTGCTCCTATAGCACCTTGCTGCTAAAGTGCATCCTCACTGCTCCTAAACCCCACATGGCAAGGTCTGAACTTCTGCCTGACCACCTCCTGCAGCTCTACAAAGCTCAAAGAGGAGCCACCTTAAAAATACATTTTAGTGAAAAAAGCTCTGTTTGAAATTATTCTGGGTCATTTCAATGCATATTTCACATTTCCTGCAGTGAGCAGAGCTGCTGGTGTAGGATGCTGCTAGGAGAGTGGGGGGAAGGTCCCTGCTCCTGAGCTGAACATTCTGAGAGCTGTAGTTGTGAAAAATTTATCTGTACACCAAAAATGTGTGGATTTTTTAGGAGCAGGGATTTCTTAGCCAACAGCAAGTTCTTTAAGTGCCCTTGGCTTTCAAACAGCTACCCCATCTCCAACTGATGGAATCAGTGAGGGCATTGTGGTACCCAGAAGGAGACACTGAAGGTTGAGGCTCAGGCCAGAGAAGATTTTAGTCTCTGGCTGGTCAGCTGTTTGTGCAAGACTTTCTTACACTGGAATAACAAGTAAAAGAAGCTCTAAAAAGGCAGGAAAGGTGACTGCAGTGACAGGGACAGACATCTGCATGAGACAGCTCTGACCTCTAAGCAAATGAGGTCAGCTTCATGCCTTCACCCTGTGAACAGCCAGCTGCCCCAGCACAGAGAGGATGGTAACAGATGGCAAGAGATGCCCCAAGTGTTTGCAGCACTGGACATAAACCACACTCAGACGAAAAATATCCCAGCTTTCAGACCCATAGGCCTGTTCAAACACTATTAAAACACAGCATCACTGCTCTACCACAGACTAAGAAAAAATAATATTTGAGCACTAGGAGAATTTAATGATTTTGGACTGCCTGAATTCATCATAAAAATGTAAATATCATAGTTAACCTGAAATTCCTATCTGAGTTGCACCAAAGCTTGAGGAATGTTTTATATCACCACTATAAACAATTGCAAGGAAACTCACATTTGCAACTCTTTTGTGAATCATCAGTTAAGAGCTTTGAGAGAAATAAAATGACACAAAAAAAAAAAAAAAGCAAAGCTTATGATAAAGACTCCAGGCCTCCTTGACAGTGAAGAAAATTATTTAGCTGCTTGCTTAACAATTCCTTAACTACATTTCTGAGGTTTTTGAGGCAGAGTGAGCACAGCCCATTTCCTCAATAGGATGCTGTTGAAAAGTTTATCCTTGTAAAGGATTTCCTATGATTTAGTTTAAAGCACTCCACAAGAATCCCAGGGGCACTGTCCCTGGCTGACCTGTAAGTCACAAATCCTTTGGAGGATTTATTCACAGAGTGAATGAAAGATGGGGGACAGAGGCAACCTCAGTCTCCAGCTCCAAAGCTGCCCTGTGCTGCTCTAGGCCTGGTACAGCCAAATCCCCAAACACTGAGACATCACCACCTCTCTGGGTCCCTATCCCACCACTTCATTCTCATGGAGAAGGATTTTTTTTTTCCTTCCAGAATTTCCTGTATCACAGCTGTGACACTGCCATTGCCTCCTGGCTTTTCACTCAGCACTGCCCAGACTGAACATGGAAGCAGCAAACAAGGTTTTAAGGGTGGGGGATCTTCTTCCTCAACCACATATTGGGTATCTAGGGGGAAAAAAGGACTGAATTTGTTGCCAGAGGTGAACCCACCGTGCATATTGGGGCCCTGTGGAGTCGTACCACTGGCTGGAAGCAGTGATGTCCTCATCCCGGATGGTCCCCTCGTGCATCCCCAGGGGGTAACGACAGATTGCTAAAAATGGGAACACGGGCAAGAAAACAACAGATCAGCACTCATTTCTTTTAAAATCACCAAGGAAGTTTAATTAAAAGGTTACCATGCCCAGGGAATAAACATGGTAATGCTAAAATAAAGAATGAAGAAAAAAAAAGATTAAATATTTCATAATTATCATAAACTGAAAGGGTAAGTAATGTATTAGACTTACAGTATCATTCAGCAGAGCCCAGGCGAGGCAAAAATTTTACAAATAAACATTTTAAGAGCATGAAATCCCCAAACCATATTATTGTTACTGGTTCATGGGCCCATTTTACAATGAGAAATTATTCATCAATAATGATGTGACATAAAAAAGAAGCTTTTGTTCAAGATTTTTTCTGGCCCTGGAATAAACTGGATGCTTGACTTGTACTCAAATGGGAACAATTATTGCCTTCACCAGTTCAGATACAAGGGGGAAATTAAACATGTATTGCAGATGTCAAGTCATGGAAACATCTGCTCTGTCCTGTCACTGCAGGCTGGAGTTCACATCTGACCATGAGCCCCTGTCCATCCATCCTGCCTCATCCCAGTCTGTTCCTGTCTCCAGCCTCAGCTGGAGCAAGCATTTCTCCCCAGCATGGGAATTTGGGAATTCTCCTCAACTTGGTGCCTCCAGAGAGCACAGACACAACTGGCTCAAGCCATGGATCTCCAAAAGCTCTCCACACCAGCACCCTGCAGATGCAGCTGACAAATCCGAGCTGGCCTTGAGGCCCTCTCTCCTGACAGAAGTTTTTAAACATGTGCTGGAACATTAGAGATGTTTGGGAAAACTCTAAATCTGAATGCGTTCACTGCCACAGGAGCAGTTCTGGCTGCCTCTCCCTCAGACAGGGCTGCCCTGGGTGTCCTCCTGGTTTCCCAAAATCCCAGAATGGGCTGGGTTGGAAGGGACCTCAGAGTTGATTTCCTGCCACCCTTGTACCAAACCTGGATACAGCTCAACAGCAGTTGCACTTCAAGGATCCTCGTGGGTCCCTTCCAACTCAGGAGATTCTGGGATTCCATGAAATTCATTCAGCAGTTCAGAAGCTACAAGACAAGACAGAGGGATGAAAACCACCTTGCTGTTATCACTACACAGAATAAAGCACCTCAGGCTGAATGACTGCCTGACAGATCTGATGTAGAAATGCTTGCAAACAGAGGGTGGTGCTTCAGTAGGGTTTGCCTGCAGCTGTTAGGCACTGTACCAGTGAAAGTGTGATGAGCTCAGTATTCCTAAAGCATCAGGTGAAGGAGATGGCTGGTGAGGTGACAACATTTGCTAATGATACCAGGTTATTTAATATTAAAAAATATCTAATTTTTTTTTAATTGTGGGAACACCTATAAAACAAACTAGAATTAGCATTACAGCACTGCCTGTGTTCATGGTCACATGCCAGGCAGGTAAGGAATAGAGCTCTTGCTCCTTCCTTCCCTCATCAAAAGGCAGAGAAGGCAACACAGATGATGGAGAAGGAAAGATCAGCAGCCTCATCTTTACAAAAGGGATTACTGAAGTATGACAAAGATAATTTATATTGAGCAATAGATATCCTCACTGTCTCTCAAAATACCAGAACCAGGAGGCAGCAAAAGGTCAGGTAGGAGAGCTCAAAACCAGAATATAAACCCTTAACCTATTAAACACTCCAATGCTACAGTTTCCCATGGGTTCAAAAAACCAGCTGAACAAACTCACAGTCACCACAAGCAAATACCCAAGCCCTGGCTCTGGAAGCTGCAGTGATCTGAGGGTATCCCTGGGTAAAGCTCTGCTGTGTGCCATCCCATCTGTGCACCCTTTCAGAGTCAGGGGGATGGGATCCTGCTGGAGGCACTGAGCTGGGTGGGCCCCTGTATCACCCACTGAATTCACAGCCTGGGGTTTGCCAAGAGGCCTGAATTCCCCAGGAGGAAACTGGTGTCTGCCTGGGATGAAGAACACTTGTGCCTGCTGAAAGCCAAGAGTTCCAAGCACTGCTCTTACTTACACAGTCAGGTTATTGGGGAAGCAAACCAGCCTCCAGTGTCTGCACCCTCACCTGTCCCACACAGACCAGCACAGCCTGATCTGCTGCTGAGCCATGGCTAAATACACCGAGACTTTCCAAAAGGGTGGGGTCATCATCTGAAAGCAGAAAGTGCTTTTTGTGCTCCTGCAGTGTGAAACCCCTGTGGTCACACCTTATTTAAAAGTCAGCACACACTGGGTCAGCAATGCCAGATGGAGAGCTAGCTGGGAAGGACTCTGGGGGACTGAGTCTTCCTGCAACCCTGAACAAAACCCATCTGTTCACAAGCCCAGGGCTGGCAGCAGAGCCCAGAGTGTCCTTGGCATTGAGGGATGCACTCTGTGGGTGGCCACAGCTCTCACCAAAACCAGCAGCACGAGGCTCTCACCAAATGCACCTAATCTTGAACAAAACCATCTTTGGGGTCTGTTTAGGTACCCCCAGGACTGCTGACCCTTTACTGGGCACTCAGGGGCTCAGAGAGGTGGCCCAGCCCATCTGCCAGTGAGGTCAAACAACTGATGCAAGACAAGAGGACTCACCAGGACCCTGCTACACAGCTCTGAAACCACCCCCAAAGCAGCCCCTGTGGGTTATCAGGCAGTGCAGGACATGCTTCAGGCTGCTTCTGGAGCAGGTCAGCAGGTCAGGATAATCCTGTGGCATCACAGCCAAGAGCACCAGCTGGGCCATGGTGCTGGAATCTGTCTGGGAAGAGCAGGACCAGCCCTGGGCAGAGGCACTGGAGCAGCTGGGGGAGCTGAGGAAGCAAAGCTGCCTGAGGATGTCACAGGCAGAGCTGGGAAGTGTGAGGGGTCATTTGCTGATGGAAGAGATTCCTGCAGGAGGTGGGACCACAGACCTGTGCTCCAAGCCCACCCAGCTCCCTGGAGATGGTGTGGAAGAGCTATTCCTGCACTAAGCACCATCCAAAGGGATCTGCCTGGGACTGACCCTGCAGCTGCCATCCCTCCTGCCTGTGAGGTCTGACCACCAGAAGCAGATGGCAGCCCCAGTTCCACGCTGGGTGTGTGGTGGGGTGCACACTGCAGGGAATGCTGTGTAACAGGGAGCACAGGAATGCTGCTGAGCTCCCCACAACCCTCACTTCACTTCTGGCTGCTTGCAGCACAACCTCAAACCTCTGCAAATATCCACAGGCCAGAGCAGGGTCAGAGCCAGCCACAAAGGGCTCCAAACAAACAGAGCCAGCCCCAGCAGAGCCAGCACAGGCCCTCAGGGTAGCACTGCTGCCTCACCACACCTTCAGCCAAGCTGGAAAAGGATTAAACTCGTTTATTTCACAGATTGTATCCAGCTCAAAACACCTCATTACAGGAATTTTTGCAACACATTGCAGACCATCATCTCATTCATCTCCATCATGACTGTATGCTGCCAAATGCTGTAGGAAAAAAGGTCCTGTCCTCCACAGGGACTCAGGCTCACATCTCTATCTCTACCCTATCTTTGTGCCAGGTAAGGTTTTCTATCTGTCCTTCCACACTTCTCTCTCTAGAATGACCCTTGCTGGCTGGAGAGCAGTGGCTGAGGCTTTGCTAACTGGTAATTTGTTTTACAGTGAGTACAGAACCTCTGAGCCAGTCTGGAGCAGGGTTTGTCCTGCAGGCCATGCAGTCAAAGCCATGGAGGGATATTCAGAGCTCAAGACAGGCCTGGAGGGGCAGAGAAAGGAGATGTCCATGTGCCTTCCCAGGATTGGCAGGGCAGTGTCCCACTCCAGCACAGCTGTGCAGCAATATCAGTCCAGAGGACATTCAGGAGCTACACCAGTGATTGTCTCTACATGCAACCTTCACACTCAATCCCCACAGAGAAAGGCAAAGAAAGGCTGAGGAGGAGCACACAGAAGGTGGGAGATGAGTCCCCCCCCAGCCTGGCAGCTCCCTACCAGGGTTGACTTCGGTGCCAGAGGGCTCAGGCAGGGAGGCCAGCAGCAGCATGCAGAAGATCATGGTAGCAACTGGAGGTGCTGCACAGGGTCAGACGAGTCCTTCAAAGGCAGCAGCTGCCATCTACATCTCTGAAAGACAAAGCAAAGAGAGAGGATGAGTCCTCCAGAGACAGGACTTCTCTGTGCTGCAGGGTTGCTGTGTGTCATTGCCTCGTGATGGGCTGGGCAATCTTCCCTGCCTTCAAGAGTGTCTTTGACCTCAGCCCTGCTCTGCTCATCACCAGATCAGAGGCTTAGTGAAGAACCAGTGATCACTTGACTGTCTACAGCACCCCTAAAGCTACCAGGGCAATCCATCTTTCAGGCTCTCAGCTGCCATGACTCCTGTGGATGGATGCACCCTCTTAACTGCTCTGAAACAAGTCCAGTGCAAAGTAATCTCTCCCTCACCAATACTTCCCTATCCTTACTAAAATACAAAGTAGTGAAACTGCAGCTACAAATGAACCTGGGCAGCCCAACCAGGCTCCCCAAACAGGCTTCATCCACCTAAACCTTGGCACCAAGTAGCCAAGCAAAACTTGCCACACAACTTTAAGATAAAGGTCCAAAACAGGGTGAAAATAATCTCTCCTTGCACGTCCACACTGCTGTCAAAAGTGCGTGTGCACTCACAGGGGTGAGCACACTTCATTTCCTGTTTGGAAACAAGGAAAATAGCAAAGGCCTAAACACTGGCAATTTCATTGGAAAGCCAGGCTAACACCTAAAGGAACAGAAGGTCAGATCAGCAGTTCTGTGAATTCTTTGTGTCCACATTCACTACAAAGAGCCTTGGGAGGCTCCCATCCTGAAGGATAATTTTACAGAAGGCAGGTTAGAGGCTCAGTCTCATAATGGAATGCCAGGAGAAAAGAAAACAGAACAAATCAAATGTAAAGTTGCCAGGACCAGAAGGTGTTTGCTCAAGAATCCTTGGAGTTTTAGTAGAAAGGCACCCCTGAATGTTGGGATTTGTTAGTGAAGGAGGAGAGGCTGTAAAAGGGCCCATCACTCTGCCAGTGCATGCATGCATGCATGAGCATCAGATGCCATTAACTCAGAGACTGGTCACAAAAGGCTCTCTTTTTCCACCCAACATAATCAAACTGTACAAGTCACAGCCCTGAGCTGCCATGGAAACCCAAGAAACTGGATATATTCACAACAGACTGATACTCCACAGCTCCTTAAAGGTAAAACCTTTGGCTTGGGAAATCCCCCAGCTGCAGATTGCTGGACGCCCAGAAGCTAAATCGGGGTTAGAATCACTGGAGCATGCCCTGTTTTTATTCTCTTCCCTAAGGATACGATACTGGCCATTGTCCCTGCTGGATTCCATCAGAAAAGATGGCTCTGAGCCTGAAAAACAACTGAGGGCCTTCTTGGGAAGGGAGCCAAACACGCAGGCAGGAGGGGGAGCTCATGCTGGGTGGCTGTGCCTTGCTGTGCCCAGCCAGGCAACCAAAAAACACCTTAAAATCACCAGGTCCTTCCTGCTCCAGCCACCCCCTGGCTCCCCACACGAGCACCCTGGCCAGGGCTGGGAAGGGGCTGTGAGCCCGTGGCATCCCCTGTGGTGAGCTGCAAAAGCAAAGCACAAGCCCAAATCTCAGCAGGAGGGTCTGGCGACCACAGAAGAGGTTTTGACCAAGCACTCTGCAGCTGTTTGTGCATCCAAGGTCATCCTTCCCCCCTGGAATGGAAGGAGGTGATCACTGCTGAAAGCACATCCATTCCCACCATCCTAGGGCAGCCTGCAGCTCCCACAGAGAAGAGATTTTGAGTACTCAACTGGAGGGAGACTATGTAAAGTTTTGGGGCAGAGTTTGGGGACAGACTTGGTGGGTGTTAATTTATGCAGGTGATTTGCTAAGGTGTCTTGGGAGCTCCCAGAGCTGGACCTGCAAAGGGAACTGCAGAGAGTTCAGCACTGGGGAAAACAGTCCTGCCACAGGACCTGTCACCAATATCAAGGCTTTAACTTGAACACCTTCCTGGAGGAGGTGATGGGAACTCAGCAGAGACCTGTCTGGTCCCTGACCATGATCCTGACCAATATGGGTGAAGTTCAGGACAGATCCTTCCTGTGGGTGCCCAAGCTGGACCAGCCACTGACCAGAGCTGCAGCTTGTTGAGGAGGCCCTGGAAGGAGAACAGCAGCTTGGAGACATGTGCCAGGTGACTCCTGAGCTGCATGTTTAGAAGTTCCCAACAAGGAGCCCTCAAATGGTCAGTGACATCCCACATGGACTGCACCCCCTCATCTTCCCTCCAGAGCCTGGCAAACTGGGTGAGCTTCAAAACTCAGGCTGGCTCCACCAAAACACATAGGGATTTCTCTGTAACTTGTCCAGGAATAAGGGGAAGAGTGGCTGGAAAGGACTGAAATAGAGATTGTGGTTAGGTTGAGGGCCCCAGCCCCATTGCTGAAATAAGAAAGAAATGAGAGCAGCCCCAGCCATCAGTAAGTGTTTAAATGCCTCCATTTCCCATTTGGTCCAAATGGGACCAAAAACAAAGGATCAAGAGCAGGGCATCATCCATCCTCTGCCATCAGCACAGCACTCACAGCCCAGCTGGGATGGCAGGAGCTGGGGAGGGGCTCTCCTTGAGACTCAAGACAGGGACTTTCCTTTGACAACAGAGTAATTGTGCTGTGCCCCCATCCTCTCAAAATGACAACAGCCACCAATGTCACAGCAACTGAATAAATGCACCACAAACAGCACCATTATCTCATCTGAACAAGCACCATAACTTAAGTGCCCATTTGTTTTAGGCAAATATCAGGCCCTGTTTTGAAATGACACCTTTTGTACTGCCACACAACCAGTCACATCATTTAACCACCTGAATGTGGAGATAAGAATGTAAAATATCAGGAGGAAAGAAGGAATAAGGGGATAAGGGAAGTCACACAAATGTCCAAGCACCTTTCAGCTCCTGCCACTGAGCCAGCAACCAGCATTGGAGAAAAGGTACAAACTGGAGGGCACAGAGAGGTGTAGGGGCCACCCTGAGAGCCAAGGGCTCCTCAGAACCTGATGGGCACATGGACCTCTGCAGCACCACAAAAATACCCTGGCTTGGGGGAACTGCAAGCCAGAATTGGAAGGTGTGGCCATAGAGGCCAGTGACTCCAGGAGAGGAGAGGAGAAGAAAGCTCCAGAGGTGATCTAGAGCTCACTTGTCAGCAGCTCTGGCTTTGAATTGGGCCCTTGCCCAAAGAATATCTAAGACAAGCAGGATGAATCCTCTCTGGAAGTGTCTCCATTGCTGACAGAGGAAAGGGCTGCTCTGGACTAGTGCTGTGACTCCCAGTTTGGTAACATGAATTCTCACCTTTGTATGTGGCAGTGGTGAGCTATTTCCAGCAGTTCAGCCCTGCACAGGGAGCCCAGCAGCTGGTTCAGGTCCTGCTGGGTTTGTTTCTCCCACCACATTTGGTTCCCAGTCCTGGGCCACCGAAGTGCCTGTCAGTGAGTCCTGGGAGAGGTGATGCACAGAGGGAGCAAACAATGCCAATTCTCAGCTTTTAGTGCTCCACAGCAGCTGCTGTTCTAAGCAAAGTCAGCAAGAGTGGTTTTCACACCTTCAGAGGGTGAAACATTCTGAAGGAGGTTCAGCCCCACTCAGGAGCACCATCTGCAGAAATCACTGCTTGAAGAACTACTGATGTTGATTTGGGCTGAGTCTTAGCCTCATCCAGGAGGAGATTGGATTCCCAAATTGCACAACTCCCAGAGCTAGGACACAATGGATTTACTACTAAATACAACCCTCTGTACAAACTGCTTGGGAATCATCTTACTAAGGACTTTTTCTGTGTAAATGGCTCAATACTTTTCTTTCAGCTGCATTAGAGTCCTTTGCTGTACTCATGCCTATCTTCCCACCCTGCCCACACATACACACCAAGTGCCAAAATTACAGCACAGGCCTGAAACCAGCAAAAACAGGATTAGCAACATCCTCTGAGAGGCAAGAAAGTGTTAAACTCTGTTCCCAGGCCCGACTGGATCGAGTTGCTAATTGCTAACAGCTGGCTGCAGGAGAATAAAATCCTGTTACAATCATTGGTAGAGTAGGGGAAAATATCTACTTGTTGAAAAACTCACGAAGAAATGCAAAAGAGGGCACTTTTCCCCAATAAAGGCAGCAGATACCATGCCTGAAAAGCCAGCCCGTGCCTGCACAGAGAGCTGGCTGTGACCCAGCTGTCCCAGCACAGCAAAGGCTCAGCAAGCACAGGAGGGAGCTGTTCTTCAGTGATGTGCATGAGGAAGGTGGGACTTGGAGCTCCTCCAGGCACTGTTCTCCCTCCAGAGATCCATTACGGAGGTCTGGCATGTTTGCAAGCCTCTCTAGATCCCAGCTGAAACAGGCATTTGTTTTAACTGGTTCCTTTGCAGATCATTACCCCGGAGTGGGACCTGAGGTTTGCTGCAGGAATCCCATTCCAGATGCCCAGAGCCACGCCAAGAAACTCCAGGGTCGTGGGCAAGACACAGAGTGCATCACAGACAGAGCTCTGTGTACAACAGCAGGAGCTATCCTGAATCAAAGCATCCTCAGAAAAGGTCCAGGAGCAATCAGGAGGACTGGATGCCATCTCCTAGCATTCCTAAAGAAATTCAATAGGGAAGGAGCAAAGATAATAGTTGGGGCAATATCTGATGCTGGAAGAAATAAGAGGTTGGGAAGTGTGATTTCCATTTTTCTGTCTCCAAAACAATGGTAGAGCGTTTCTCCTTGCTTCAGAGTTAGTCTGAGAGACCCCAGCAGTCTTCCCCTGGAGCACAGGCAGCTCCAGCTTGGACCAAACAGAATTCAGTGATGAAAACGCTTAGCAGAAAAAACTTCTTAAAATGTTCTGCTTAGTTTACAATTCAAATACTGGCACAAGACTGAAAAAACAGAGCAGGGCTGCTGGCCAGAGAACATGGCCACCCACTCCAGCAGAGTTGCTGGAGGGTGAAGGATGGACCAAGCCATGCTGCTTGTGCAGGAGCCCTATGAAAATAAGGCAACAAATTTCCCCTCAGGTGAACTCAGAGTGTGGTGTCTCTCTCCCTGGATCCAGTCAGCCAAGCAGCAATGGAGAGGTCTCTACATGACATGTGAATGGCGCCTGGAAAAACCAAGTGCCAGCAGTGACACCAAAAATCATTGTGTCAGAGTAACAGGGGAGCTGGGCAGGGCCAGCAAGATCCTGGCATGAAGTGCAAGGCTGAAACAGGAGATTTGGGATTTAGGCACCAACAGAGATGGTCAGAAAGAAGAAAAACCCACTGCAATGTTAGGAACATGATGGGGGACATTGGGCAGAAATAATGACACTGCTAAGTGATGTCCAGGGCAGCAACAAGGCTGGACAGATAAAAGCAAACAGATTCTAGATGAAAGGTTAATCTTGGGTTACTTCAAGAGAAGTAAGTCACAGGAACAGGGAAACTGAGACAGGAATAGGCTCCAGCATCATCTCTGAGGTGGCATTAGGAGACAAGAGATATGAATGTGGGACTAAAAGGAGAATATTCAGGAGTGGCACTTGGGAGACAGGGACACCACAGAGCTGAGTCTGCGGCAGTGGCAGAAGAATGGGAACATCAAAGTCTGGATGTACTTCATGGTCACACTCTTGAGAGGTGGGGGATAGGCCTGCCCTGGGCTGAGGAGGATTTGAGCCTTGTTTTCCATGTTGTAGCCAAACATCTTAATGGGGTTATGAAGAAAATGACACCTCACTCCTGCTAGATTTTAGGAGAAAAACAGCATTGCAGTCACCCACAGCATAGCATTTAACACTGGGAGGAACTTCAGCCCTTGGACTCAAACACGGGGCAGTGCTTCACCTACAGCCCAGAGAGATGCTGGTGTTTCTGCACAAGACCAATAAATCCTCCAGCTTTTTCCCACTGCCTGTCAGCCAGTCCTACAGGAGTGGGGTGTCCTCAGTTTGTGAAACTGCCCAGAGCACTTCTGTCACAAAACCAGACTCGGGGATAAATGAACATGCATTAAATGTAATTTAATCCATCCAAGTAACAAGGCCAAAATTCGAAACCATTAGAAAGACAAAGCCAAAGATAAGGAAATGCAAATTCACTGCACCACAATGGTGGGGTTTAGCTCAGCCAAACCAAAACCAAAGCTTCCCCACCAACCCAGGACATGGGAACTCTGTGCTCATCAAGGAACCTGGAAACACTTCCCACAGTCCAGCCAGACTTACCAGGGCCCTGCTTAGGGCATGGTCATTCCCCAAAAACCCCTCACCCAGCAGCAGGGGCACCCCCCAAAATACACATCCCCTCTACTGCAGAGGCTCCAGTTCTCAACTCCAGGCTCCAGTGCCACTGTTTCTGTAGGACAGAAGTGGCAGGAAAACAAGATTGTGCACAAACCAGCAGTTCCAAGTACCTCCCTTCTCCCTGCCCAGTGTCCCTTACTGTCCCTTTCCAGAACTTCCTTCTGACCCTGACAGGCCCAAAGAGCACTCAGCACACTGACATTTTCACTGTTCCTAAACACTGGCATCTCTCTCCAGCTTTTTTTTTTTTTTTCAATAATCCTTAAAATACATCAACTAAAAGTCAGCAATGGTTCTCTCAAGAGCTACAATCTTCCACTGCAAAGTCTCACATAGCAACCATCCCCATGACATGTTAACCACAGAGATGACAGATGGGGTATTAAGAGCACTCAATCTAAACCACCTTCCTCCCTCCCTGCTCTCAGGGGGCTCCACCATAACCTTTTACTTAGCTGTGCTCAAACTTGCACTCAGAAGGAGATCAGGTTGCTGAGCTGCAGAATTATTTGGGCTGGAGGAGATCCCCAGGAGAGCATCTAATCCCACCTCCTACTCCAAGCAGGGTTAGCACCAATTTCAGAGCAGCCTGAGCCAGGCTCTGTCCAGCTGTGCCTTAAAAGCCCCAAGGATGGAGGCTCCCCCCACCTCTCCGGACAACCTCTCCCACTGCTCATCTGTCTGAAGAAGGAAAACTTTATCCTTCTTTATCCCAAGGCAGAAACTCCTATTATCTCATCTGACAGTCACTCAATCCTCCTGCTATGCACCGCCTTGACAACTTGCTCTTGGGTATTCCAGAGCCTCTTCTTGTACCAACCAAACCACCCCGACTCCAATAGCCTGCTCAGGGAAGATTCAGTATTAATTTACTCAATATTTTCTCCCAAGCTTCTCCCTGGTGAGACAGAGGCTCCCTCTAGGCAGTGAGGCAGCTCCAGTCAGATTTTGCCATGACTCCCTCTGGCTTGCTCCCAGGGGAACTGGGGAATAACTGAGTTTGCCCCACACTGATGTCAGAGGTGGCAGCAGCACACCCTCTGCTTACAGAGTGCAGGGATCACATTCCCACTGGTAGCTATTCTGGAGGGGTATCAGGTGGCACTTTCTAAATCAGCTCGTTCAACACGGTGCTGAGCAGCGACAGCGAGACTGAGACTCTGCCAGCCTGGCACAGGCCAGGGGCTGGGATAAGCTGTGGAGGGATGAGCCCAGCACAGCTGCTCAGGTGGGTGTTGCTCAGCTCAGGGCCCACCAGCAGTGCTGAGGGCACGCAGGAGAGCATGAAGGACAAGCCAGGGATCAGTCCCTGCCCAGGGGATCCAACACAGCCCTGCTCCCAAAGCAAAGCCTCTTCTGCCTCCTGGGAGCAGCAGCCTTTGGCTGACAGCAGGGTTGCATCCCTCTGGATCCAGGTACATGGTGTCCGTGCAGCTACTCCTGGCAACCAGTGCAGGAACCTCATTAAACCCACAATTTGAGGATTTCTGGGACAAGATTTGCTTTCCATCAGAGCACAGGGATCGCTGAGCAAGTTCTTTTTTTAATGTGACAGAGGTTGGTCTGCACTGCCCGCTGGTTACCTGCTCCCTTCTCCATTTTAAAACACTCTTACAATATTTATATTTTCCCAAACTCCTGGAACTCCTTTGGTCTTCCCAGATTTATTACAAATTGGCAGCCAGGCTTCAGAAAGCTGTTTTGCCAATTTGTTTTAAACAAACAGGTCCCATTGTTGCTCAAGTTTCAAAAGACTTTGAAATGTTATCTTGGGTTTAACACCCTCCTTGGTTACCAGTGCAACAGGAGGTATTCCAAGAGAGTATCATCCAGCTTCTCCACAAAAACGGGAAATAAATGTTTTACTTCTCTGCATTGTTATCAGCAATCAGTGGGGTTTAACCTTTCCCAACAATATGAGCACTGCTGATGAAACTCATTTTGTTTTACAGACATTAAAATATTTCTCACTGCCCCATGAGATATTTCCTGTGCTTTTTCAGTTATCTTTAGCTTTCCTTATCAACTGCCTACCTTCAAAAATACCGACTTTACAGTAACAGGTCCTTATCTACAACCTTTGTTTTGAAAATTGCTCATGGTTGATCCTATTTAAAAGCTAAAACATGATTACTGGGGCAAGCTCTTTGCAAAACCAGAAGAGAAGCAAACCCTTACACAGAGCTGCATGTAGTATCTGAGAATTGGGGATTTTTGTAAGCATGGAAGCCAAACTCCAAGAGCCAGCTCAGTGAAAATCAACCCAGAAACAGGATTTTGGAATATCTACTAATTGAGCTGCCCATCTGGTCTCCCTCAAACCACCACAAATGCTCATATTATCATCAAAAGCTACATTTTATGAGTTTTGCAATTTCTCTTCATATTTGTAAAAATAAAACTCAGAGCACCTGTAGCTGGCAAAGAGCCCCTGCCCTTTGCTTGAGGAGCACTATGGGCTCTGCTCCAGCAGGACCAAAAAATGTTCATAAAAATGAAAAGCCATGCCCTACAGCCAAAGGAAGATACCAGAGTTGAAG
The DNA here is from genome assembly GCA_026413545.1 of Cichladusa arquata. Taxonomy (NCBI): domain Eukaryota; kingdom Metazoa; phylum Chordata; class Aves; order Passeriformes; family Muscicapidae; genus Cichladusa; species Cichladusa arquata. The sequence continues at coordinate 1,772,548 of JAOTQP010000770.1, read as the reverse complement.
AAGCTTTTCTAATATCAGAAAGAAGCATAACTTATCATCCTTCACTGCATTCCACAGACTGCAATAACTCCATACACCAAACTGCAGTGAGTGGGAAGTGCTCCAGCCCTCCCAGAGCAGCCCAGGAGCCAGGGGGGACAATACAGGCTGTGACCTCAGTGGGTACCATCTCTCCAGAGGCTGAGCACAACCTCCAGCCAAGGCAGCCAAGGCTGGGTACACACAGCTGTTGCATTTGGCTTGAGCAAACTTTGTTTACGACCCAAAGTGGTTTTAAAGTTTAATTTATGAAGTGCCTGGCAGAGATGGGAGCAGTGAGTGGCAACACTCACACAGCACCTGAAACACAGCACCAAGCCTGGAGACTCCAGCAAGGATTTCCAGGCAGGTCCAACCATGTCCCACTGGGTTTACTATTTACTAGCACAGCCCTGCATGATAAAATTTAACTTCCCATGAACAGAGATGAAGTTGCCATTAATTAAACATTCCAGCGAAATACCTACCATGACTAGAGACAGCTCAGAGAAGATCTTTGCTTACCACAATATATTTCAAGCAATCAAAGCAAATGTTCTGCTTGTAAACAAAGGAAAAGCCAAGAACATAGAAAAAAAAACTTGAGCAGCATTTCACAGCTTGGGCAAGGCAAAATGACCAATTCTGATTTAATTTTCTTGAGACAACAAAAAACAGAAGCCCACAGAGATGTAATAAGATTTAGCAATTACACATAAGGCAGGTAGCCACAGGAAAATCATGGTATTGTTGGAGGCAAAGGCAACAGAAACAGGAGAGATGAGAAGGTTAAAAAGAAACATGTATAACAATGATGCCTAAACTGAAAAAAAAAAAAAAAAATCCCATTTACCTCTTTCCCATATTGAAAATGAACTGAAATTAAAAAACAACAAATTAAAACTGAGGAAATGAAATTCCACAGCATACCATGTGCATTGAGCCTCTGGGACATATTGCCACAGAGCAATGTGGGAGTAATTCAATAAAATATTGGAAGTAGATCTCCATAATAAGAACATCTGCGATTCCATTAACAGAGTGAAAGAGAGCACACTGGAGATAACTTTCTGGTCACATTACTGGTTTGCTTATGTCTGGCTAGAGGAAAAGTTATCTCCTGCAAGGCAGGTTATTCCACAGCTGGCTGTGCTCAGGCTCTGGGGCTCTCCTGTGCCTCTGATAAGATGGGTGCTTGAGTAGGTGGGCTGTGATCCCAGCCAGTTTGGCAAGCTCTGTCTCTGTGGACAGAGATCACATTTCAGTTTTCAGCAGCTTATTGTGCAGCTTCTCAAAAAGTGAAACAACACTACCCACATTTTTTTTTTTTTAAAGAGATTCTGCTCTGTGACACAAAAAGAGCAGATGAAATTTCAGCCAAACCTATTAAAGAAATACCTGTGGAGCGGTAAGCGACCCTGGAATGCTCTTGGTGGAAACACATCTATTTTGAAAAGTTCTCAGCACCTGAAAAAATGGGTTTACTGAGGAAATAAATAAGATTTTATCTGGAGGGGCTGCTACCGGAGAGCCCCATGGTTAACCCTAACAGTGAGGATTCTCAGGAGCACCTTCCTGCATATTCATAATCCCGTGTTTCGGGGGAAGTGGGAGCCTGAGAAAGTTCAGCAGTGAGCAAAATTGCAGTAGGTGCTTCAGGAGGGGACAGGCTCTGGCTCTCCTGGGGAGAGGAGGTGAGTGAGACAGGAATGCTCCCCACAGCCCGTGTGGGGCAGGAGCTAATGGGGCCAGGGGACAGCAGCACACCCCTCAGTTTGCCCACAGGAACTCGCTGCCAGCCCCAGTCTGTGCACATCTGTCCCATCCTCAGCCCTGGCACATCTCAGAGCTCCAACACGGCACAGAGAGCCCCAGAAACCCCGGGCACAGCCCCTTAGTGCCACAGAACACCCTGCACACATCCCTGAGGGAATCCCCCCCATTGGGAGCCCTCCCAGCCTGCAGGAGGGGAGATGGGCTGCAAAGAGCCACCCTCTCCCTACCTTCACCCCCAGCTCCACAAACCCTCCAGCACTCCCAGCAAGCCCCCACAGGTTTTATCCAAGGACAGAAACAGGAGTGGAGAAGGGAGAGAGCTGACACCAAGCTGAGGGCCAGGCTAAGCTGGAAGGAGCCTACCTGCCTCTGCCAGGGCCTGCTGAGCACCGGGAACAGCTGCTGTGTCTCTGTGGAACTCCACAGGTTGAGCCAGGCTGTAGTTTCGACATTCCTTGCGACTTTCCACCAGCACACACATGATATGTTCAAACTTGAGTGACTCCTCCCTCCTCCTGCCTGCGCACACACAGACAGGCCCAGGAGATGGCCCTGCCTCTATCATCGCAGTTCCTATAGCAACTCCTGACCCAGCAGATGGAAACAGAGCTGTTTTCTAGGCAAATCTGCCTTCTTGGATTCCTCTGCTCTTCCCTGCTGTTGGCCCCTCCTTGCTCCAGTGCTCTCCCTGGGGGCTGCTCCGCTGGCACCTGGCCCAGACTTTGCCTGGAGGAAGGCCAAGCTTTGAATTCATTTAGTAAAACCACAACATAAAGCAGCTCTCCTGCTCAGGAAGCAGGGCCCGTGTAGTCCCAGGGGCAGGCCAGGCACCGCAGAGCCAGCCTGCACCTTCTGCTTTAGCACAGCTCGCCAGCAGGGTCCAGAGGAGCATCCTCACCTCATCCTTCCCCAGCCTCTGCCATCCATGGGGAAAGGCAAAAAACAACAGAGCTAGCCACTTATTAGCTAGTCCAGCCAGCAGGATTATTATAACCCTGGGCACTTCTCAGACATTTGGATTTCTGCTCCCAAAGCCTTTCCTGGAAGAAGGAGAGCCCGGCTGTGACACCAGGGCTCTCTGCATGCTCATCACAGCAGCTCACCCCATTGCTGTCCTCAGGTCAGGGCCCCACAGCAGAGGAGGTCACCAAAGCAGCTGTCTGAGAACAGCACATCACATTCAGGACCTTTCCTCTAAAAATACAGAAACTGAGGGAAAATAAACTCAAACCAGGCTGTGGCATTTCAGGGGAGATAATGACAGTGGGAATGCCACGAGCAGGTGGCTCCATGGTGACAGGACAAGCAGCACTGCAGCAGGACACACTGAGCTGGGCACAGGGCCAGCAGGCTGTGACACTCTGTGAGACCACCCAAACCCACCACAGGGGCTCCAAAACTGTTCTGCAAAGCCCTTCCACCCCCAGCACCTGCTGCCATCCCTGCCCATGTGGGCTCTGCTGCCCTGGAGGGCACAGTGGGATGGGTGAGAAGGGCACTGGGGCTTGAGAGGAACCTCTGAGGGCACTGGGATACAACCCCAGCAGGAGCCACAGCAGCACAGGGAGAGCAGAGAGCAGAAGGAATGTGCTGACCCTGCCTGCTGGGAAGTGCAGGTGCCAACCTGCAAGGGAGCTGCTCAGCAAGGGAAGGGCTGCAGTGTCTCACTCACACACCTGGCAGGGGCAGGGCTCCTCCCAGGCCAGCAGAGCAGGGCTGGGACAGCAGAGCCAGTGTTGTACAGGACTCACAGGGACTCCACAGCAGGAGGGGAAGAGAAGGAACAGCAGCCATTCAGCCTGTCCTGCAGAGCCCCACAGCTACACCAGCTTCCAGCATGAATCCCAGCAAAGCCTCCACAGAAGCAGCAAGTATTTTGGGTATCCCAAAGGAAAAAAAGGAAGCAGACACAAAGCACACTGTGCCCATTCTAAATCCCAACTGGAAAATACAGCTCTGAGCTGCAAGATGCAGTCAGATGCCACCTTGCTCCCATTTTCCTCCCTGCCTCCCTACCCCATCCCAGCCACACAATCCACCTCTGGTCTGAGAACAGAAAACTATTTTCTTTTTTCCCCCCACGGTAATTTTTCCATGCATCAGTTAGTTAACCAGCACAGATGGATGTCCCTAAGGCTCCTAGATGGCTGGGACATGACCAGCAGTAGGGTAGATGTGGGAAGAAATCCCTTTCTGCCTGCTCCAAAAGGCTGTTACTCATCCTGATAATGCCCTACCAAGGCTCTTCCTCCCAAAACAAGGATGCCTGCCCTGAGAACATAATGGTACATGGGAACCAAGCTGGATACAGGCCCCTGGGGTAAACTGGGGCCAAACAATTCCCTTTGCAAGACATAGGGCAGATTGTGGATATGCTGGACATCCAGGGAGTCCAGGAGTGACATCAATAAAAGCATCAAAGCAGATGCATATCACACAAACAGCATCAAGGGTCTAGAAAAAACTCCTGATTTCCCTGTGGTGCTGGGAAGAGCAATGGCTCAACTCACAAACAGATCTGAGGAGCTCCTTTCCCTGGGGAAGGATATGGCTGTGGAAGCACAAAACACTGCTAGAAAACTGCTGACCTTGCAGTCAGCCTCACTTGAGCAGCTCAGCACAGAAAAAGGCTCTCTGCTGGATGCCCTCTGAGATGTAACTTGATCCCACAGTACACATCCACTAATCAATCGAGGGATAAAGCAAAGCAGAAAACAGCCTTTTTTTTTTTTTTTTTTTACTGGAATGAGCCCAAATATGCACAATAACAGATCCCACTCATAGCTATTGCAAACTCAAGTACTTGGGAGAGTTTTGCATCTCACATCGCAGAGGGAGCATACTTCTGCAATAGCATCATTGCTTCTCAAATTGGGTATTTGAGAGACTTCCTGATGACCTCATAGCAGCACATGTGACCACTAAGTCATCTTCTCAAAGGACCAGGAATAACATCAACAGGCCCTGTTTTGGTTGTGCACAGGACAGCTTTCCTCAGCACAAGCAGGTTCCTAAGGAGGAGCAGAAAGGAGCAGGACCCAGCTCAGGCCAGAGCTGGCATCGTGGTTGTTTCTCTAAAAGATTCTGTTTGGCCTTGGAAAAGATCCACCCTATTAAGAGATGAAGGCCCATTAGCACATACTATATCCCATATACAAATTTAGATACAAAAGTTGTGTCTATTGTTTATCCCAATGCAGGCCATATTCGTTGGGTTTAAGGCATCTATATGATAATGTGAATCCCAGAAGTATTCCAAATGCATTTCAAGAGATAAGAGGTGAACTCACAAAACACAAAATAATGACTGAAAGGGTTTCTAATTTTTTTTTCTCCCAGTGCTTAAAAATAACCCGTTGTGCTGAGCAGCAAAGCAGGAATTAAGAATTTCTGGGTGATGAACTGGAGAGCTGATCACATTGGGATGGGAAAGTTGCCTTTTGCTGACCTCAAGCCACCACCAGTCAAGGTGGCACTGGGAGAAATAAATGAGTAAACACTTGTGATTATGTTAACACTGGGGTGAAGGTAACTACACAAACAGCTCAAGACAGACTGATGGCCTTGAACACCTGAGGAGATCCCTCTTCTGTAGCCAGCATAAAGCTCCTGCAGAGGAAAAGGACAAATCCCACTGTGGAGATGTCAGGAGACCTGCACCACACCTGTGACCAGCTACCAACAGTGATATGGGTACACACATCCAAGCAAGAATAAGGAACATCATGAAACAGCATCCAAGAGCTTCTTCTGCCAGGTCTCTCCTGCAGCAGCAGCACAACAGGTCCACAAAGCCTCCTGTCCCTCCCCAGGGGCTCTGCTCCATGGGCCTTACACCACTTGCCTCCCACCCAGCCCTGCTGTAGCAGCACCTCCACCTGCCTTATCCCAGGAGCTGATGATCCTGTGAGCACCAACATCTGTCACACAGGACCAGGACACCACCTAAGTGGCCTTGGGCTAAACACAGACACAGCTGAGGAACACAGAACAGCCCCACTACGGAGGCTGGACCTGCACAATGTTAAGGCTTTTTATTCTTTCAGTGAGAAGTGGTGAAAGCCAGCTCCTGCCTTCACCTTTCCAGGAACTTTTGATGGAACACAGAAGCCTGCTGTAAAAGTGCAGTGTTTACACCTTGCAGCCCTGTACTGTCTTTACCCAGTGTGTGTTCACTCCCACTACCCCATGAAACATCTGCTCTGCCCAGCTCTGCTGGAATCATCCTTCCACTGCAAAGAAATCCAATTCCAGCCATAAACCTGGGAAAAGAGTGGGGCAGAGTTTGGTATGATGAGGAGGGCAAGTTTGAGATGTGCCATCTTCTAAGAAATACTGACAAGCCACCTCCACACACCAGGTGCTGGCTAGAGCTGCTCTGCAGGGTAACAGAAGGCTCAGAGCTGACAAGACAGAGCATGTGGTGACATTACAGACACCTGGTGTGGGACACACCCTTCCCAAGGGGTGCAAACCAAGGGCTGCAAGGAGAGCACTTGCCTTCCACCACATTTCCCCCATTCCGTGCCAAGGAAGCTTTTCCTGCTCTAAAGGGAGATAATCAGAGTCCTCAGGACGACAAGTAGTAGAGCAGAACTTCTTTCCCTCTCAGTCACTTCCCAAATCCCCAGGATAACCTCTGGCCCAGCCATAGGACTGATACATCCTCATGTCCCCAACTGATAGATTTCTGCAGCCTGCCAAGCTCCCTGTTTCTGGGCACACAGGAGCTGCTCAGCAAAGCCCTGTCCTGCTGGGACATGGGAGCAGAGACCTCAGCACCCCCTTGCCACCACTGCTCCCTCTCCCAGGAGCCAGAATGGCTGGGGAGGTGACAACAGAGGAACAACTCTTCCCCAGCTCCAAAAATCTCTCCCAGAGCTTTCATGTTACCAGGAAAGATCCAAACAGGAGCAGCCTCCCATTTGTCCTCTGCTTAAGCAGCTGGGTCCCCATCATGGGCTGCCTCAAAGGTGAGGGTGAAGTGGGGTAACCCCAGGTCAGAAGCAGGGCAGTGAGCTCAGCTCAGCTTCAGCTGCTGCAGCGACAGAGGCTCAGAGAACACGTCATCCACAAGGACTGAGCTGCTGGCACAGAGCAGTGCTCAGCAAGGACACACTTGTAAACACTCTCCCTGGCCATTGTCGCTGATGCAACGAGAAAGGGGCAGAGAAAACCATTATCTGCAAACAGACACCCCTCCCTATCCCTGGACACCAGGACCAGCCCAAGCAGGACATCTCCAGCCTTTCTCCTGTCTGTGTGTTGTGCCAAAAACCCTCTGGTGTCCTGCTGCAGATGAGAATCACTGCCACATCTCGGAAGGGCTCAGCTCCCACAAGCCAGAAAACCTCTGCTCTGGGGTTTGGACCCCTAACCCCCAAAAGCAGTTGTATATTCAGCAGGCACATGGCCTCTTTCAAAGCTGGCCTTTCTTCTTGAAGCACTGTCTAGTAGTATCTAACATCCTGAGCATTATCCTTCACATGTTGCTCTCCACCACAGCTGCAGGCAGCTCTTTCTGCCCATCATCCCTGTCAGGAGTTTGGAGCAAGGAGATGGTGTAAGGTGTTCTGACAACCTGGGACTGCTGGGGACAAAGTCCTCCTGTCTCTTACAGTGATACTTCCTCACATCTCTTCCTCTCTCCCAGAAGTTTCCCAGATGAATCTATGTTAGTATATCACATCTCAAAACTACAAGCTGTGGGGATCTGAGGAGACTAATGTCTGAGTAGTGATTCTACATCCAGCTCAAAGAAAAGCCAAGCAGCATACTTCACCAGAGATTTTATTGCAGACACATGGAAAACAACAGCAGAAAAACCAAAGCAAACCATAAGCACAGGCTGTAAGCTTCATCAGGGAGGAACAGCACAAGGAGAGATTCAGCACCAGCCATGTGATTTTCCCAGCAAGGGACACCAACCCAACTGAACCATGGAAAGGGCAGAGCTCAGCTTGTGGCAGCAGTGCCACTACAGCTCCTCCTCCTGCAGCACACAAAGACAAACCTCGGCAAAAATAAGTGGTGCATGGAAAAACTGGTGGTAACAAAAGAGCTGTCAGCCAATGTCAGCCTGTCACTGATGCCCCTGAAGCCTTTACAGCTGCTGCTCCAGGACCCTCTGGCCCTACAACCCCAAACCTGACCTCTGCACTTTGGACCCGAGTGAGCACGTGGAGAGCAGCTGGCAACAGTGATCCCCACATTTCTGTGATTCCTCAGCAAGGACCCTCATCTTCAAATAACCAGAGCACGCAGAAGCCCATGCTCCCAGCCCTTCTGGCTGCCCTCTCTGGCATGGAAACAAAAGGCAGGAGCAGTTCAGATGTGCAAGATACCAAAGGGCCCCTCCACACGTGAGGATTTGTAACCCACCCAAGGACACTGTTGCTCACTCCACAGCACCAGATTCATCCTACACAAGGACTGGTTTGCACTCTGACAGGAACACAACATGAACCTCCAGAGCAGATGGCAGTGCCAAGATCAGGACCAGACCACAGGAACTCTCCTTTTCAGTGCCATTCACAGAATTCCTGTTGCACAAGGGGATGCAGAGTCCAGAGATCCAGGGTTGAGCCTAGCAAAGAGGCCTTGGCTAGGGAAGCTTCCACCTCCTCAGCAGGGCTTTCCATCTCAGCCATTTCCCTTCCCAGCAAGGCTTCCTGGCCGGAGCAAGCACGAGGGGTGTTGCAATCCACAGCTCTGTCTGAAGAAATCCAGCCCAGCCCAGACACAGCAGCAGGCCTCTGGTCTGGCCTGACTTCGTGCCATCCCTGGACACCCACTGTGTCCAGAAGCTCGTGCCATGTCGGAAGGGAAGTTTACTGCTCAGATACAGAGAGCTGCTCTGCTCCCTTTAACATGCAGGACCATGATGGGTAACTCAGATGTGCACACACTCATCTCATCATGGGAGTTTTTCTGCAATAAATGCAGCAGATTGGGGAAAAACCCTCTCCCTCCCATGGCAAGGGGCTGAGGAGGGTGGATAAAAGGCAAGTGTGTGCCTTGTGCATGTGTGGCCTCAGTCTGGGCAGCATCAATCCCACACTCAGCCCTGGGGCAAAGGATGCTCAGGGGTGTTCATGCTGTGCCTCCCGACAAACATACTTCCAGTGGAAAAACACCCATGAGCTCATTGCAGCAACAGGACATGTCCTACAAGCACTGTTCCACCTGCAATTCCCCATGCAAACACGGGAAATCCACCTAACAGGATCCCTGCCTTCTCCTGCAGAAACAGCACGAGGGTCTGCTCATGTTTCCCATGTTAGCGCAGAAAAGACAGAAGGATTCAGATCCATTACACATTACATTAACCCTACTGGGACATTTCCCACAGCTCACTTAAATGTTTCCAAACCTGCAGGATGAGGTCATTCCAACCTAAATGCATAACCCACTCTCCAAGGTGGTTCACTAGGTATAACTTCCAAGCAAAAGCAAACAAAAGCTGATCTGGTGTGATACCCTGCTCCATCCCCAACATGTTCAAGATTTGGCAAGACAAAGCCATGGCTGAGCTGATCCCTCACATGCTGGAGACAGTCCCACTTCCAGCAGGAGGTCAGGCAGAGACCTCCAGATATCCTTTCAGCCAGTGCTTCCATAATTCTGTGGCAGCAAATGAGAAGAGGCAGAGTAATTACTGCCAACAAGAAATGCTTGCCTCAAGTTTCTCTGCAGAGATCCTTCTAGATAATATGAAAGTTTGGTTAGCAGAGATGTCGGCAGTGACACAATGGGGGCTAATCCTGTCCTGGCAGGAACACTGCAGTGCCAGGATCTGAGCCTTGATGTATTGCACAGGTCTCAAACAGGGTCAGCACACTGCGTCACACTGCCCTGCACAAATTAACACCCACCACAAGAGATTCCTTTTTGACAATTTAACTTCAGCTATGCATTCAAATACAACAGCCAGCAATAATCCAAGAATACAGGTTAAAAGACAGCCAGCCAATAGCTCTCAGGATATTAGAAGCAACTAGAAAATTCATTTCCCACTATAAGTCTTTACTCTAGGGAGGTCTCAACAGGACTGCTGCTATTCTGTGTCCTTCCAGTGCTGGGAGAAGGCCAAAAAATGCTGTAGCAGAGACTGAACCACACTAATCACTGGTGGGTTCAGTCCTTGGGAAGAAGGCAGTGTCTACATGAGGTGCTGTCTGAAGGGTGATGGGGAAGCAGCTCCTGGCACTGAGATGAAAGAGGGTTGCTGCTCACCAGAGGAACTGCCATCAGTGTTGTTCCTTCCAGATGTGCACCATGGTATCCACACATGACACTGGCCAGCAAAGCTCATTTTTGCAGAGTAAAGCCCTGTCCAGGTTGCCCCAAAACATAAAAGTACAAGACAGCTGCTAGCCAAGTATGCAGACAGAAGGGATCAAACCCATGGAAAGAAGGACATTTTGTGAAGTTATTAGACTAATATCCATCACAATCCAGTGAAATGCAAAACACATACACTTAAAGTCCACAGGATGAATTCACAGCATTGGGACCCTCATTCAGGGAAAATTGAGGGAGTTCTGTATGGTAGCTCTGCTGGTCTGATTTGTTCCCTTCAGCAGCACAGGGGCAATGCCACAGCCCAAACAACAACAGGGCACTGGAGGCACATTCCCAGCACCCCCAGCTCAGCCCCACTACAAATGTAGAAATGAAAGATAAACATTCCTGGAAGATCACATTACCCAGCGTGAAGAGATGACAGCTTGTCAGGAGCAGCAGAAACAGGCTGAGCTCAGTGAAAAGCACTCATCATAGGCTGGTATCTTCCTACTGGAGAATACTGATACTCCAACTATTTCTGCTACAGTATTTAATTTTTTTTTTTTCACCTTTTGACAGGCAGAAACAAACAAGCACAAGTGAAATAACATGACAGTAATCGAGATGGACAACAAAACCCAACACTTGACTAGTTTAGCTCACCATGGGAGGGTAACACACAAATGACAGATGCCACAACCAAACGATAAATGCAACAAAAACATGCCCAGACTCATTCTTCAAGGAAAAAGAAGAGCTGCAAAGACAGTGTGCTCCGCAGGCTCCATCTCTGTATTTGCTTGTTCTTGAACAGCTCTTCGTTGCTGATGGGTGGGACGTTTTAACACCTTAAATGCTATTCCCAGAGAAACTGAACTAATTCCTCATTTTCACAGCACAAATTCATCTGGTTGGAAGAAAATACCCCGCCCTATTCCTCTGGCCTCCAAAGTGCAGCTGGCAGCCTCAGGACACGGGACAGTCCTGGGGAAGAAACACAACTGTTTATTCTGTTTGTCTGTCCCTCCTGCCTCCCCCAGGGCACACAGGAGCCGATCATCTCCGGTGCCATCTCCTGACAGGAGCTGACTTGTTCCAGGTTCGTTATGCACTGGAGTTCTGCACTGCAGAGCCCTGCAGATAGATTTGGGCACAGCACCCAAACATCAAGAAAGAAAAGTCAAATCAGGTCAGGAGAGCATCATCCATGCTGGGAGCACTTCCAAGCAAACACCCAAAGCTGCTGCACTAGGAGAAGACAGGTCCCAAATCCAAATTTTGGAGTGACTCCACCCAGTTTAATTCCTTGGTCATGCATTCTGCAAGCATTAGCTCTGAGTGGGCTGGGGTTCTAACAGCTCCACACTTGAAACTTCATGGACAAAACAAAGTTTAGGCAGCACTTTTCAGAGCACAGATCATCACCTCTCACGTGTACCCTGCCAGGTCTGGGATGACCATCAGCCAGGCTCCAGAGGGACAGACCCAGCAGAATCCCATCCAGGAGCAGAGTGAAGGGTGAAATGGTTGAGCTGCTACAAAAAAATATACACCCTCACTGGCATCCATCAGAGCAACAAGAGTTCTACCAGTCCTTTCCATCAAAGAAGGGATTATTAGCCAGTAAGGGCATGGAACAAAAGTAACTTGTGTTCACAACCACTTTAACCTAAAGAATAAAATAATACCTCATAAAAAGAAGATATTTAGTGTATGTAGTACCTGCATTAGAAGCCAAATGAAGTTTGACAACCTACAAAGATTTTAACACATCTTGCCTTATGCATACCTGTCTTCAAGTTGCATAAAACACTGATAGATTTAAAGTTTGGGATTTGAAACTTTCCCCTCCCAGTCTGACTCCACTGTTAATTTTTTTTTAAGAGAGATTGGGATCAAGTGGCTCTTTGGCTCCTATTTCCACAGCCAATAAAAACTCCACCCACCCCCAATCCATTTTTGCACAACTAATGCCTTCGTGATTGGCAAGAAGTGATTTTAGGCACAAAGAGGCTCTGGCATCAGAAAGGTGCCTTCCTACCTTGCCTGTGAGAACAGGTTGTACTTTAAAGCTACTGGCAACAAAAGTTCCCTATGCTGGGAACCACCCAGCATCACCTCAGACCAGCTTTGCTTAATTTTCAACACTCTCAAACGATGGCTGTGATGATTTTGGAAGAATAACTCAGTTGCCATCAAGAGAAATGGAAACCAGCATCCCTTCTGAGAGTGAGACCAGAGACTGCTGGGATCCTCTGCAGCAGAACATTACCATCAAGTCTTCCCTGTTCAGAATGTTCTCATGCATTACCAGAAAAAACACCATCAATTCTACATAAATTCCTTTGCTGAAGCCAGCAGCAAAACGTCTGCGGAATTAAGGCAGATGAGAGCCTTCCCTCACTTGGGCTTATCCCAACCCCACACACACTAAGGAGAGAAACAGAGCTCAGGAAAGATGAAATACTTCCTTGCCATCATCTCCTGTTGCTGTCCAGGCAGCAGGCCCCAGCACTCAGAGCATCCCTGGGTGCTGAGTGTGCTCAGAGCTGCTGCTGGAGCGCAGAGCCGCCCTGCGCTCGCCCTGTCCAGGCTCTGCTCCGTGTGTGCCACGAGCACACCGGCCATGTGACTCGCGTGTTAAAGCTTCCTGGCTCACCAGGCGAAGTCCAGATTCCTTCCCTGCAAAACACACTGCATGATCTCATCTGCAAGCAATCAGCCTGAGAAATCAGCTTGTTAAAGGAAGCTTCTAGGAAAGGAGAGAAGTCTCTGGAGGATTTGGGGGCCTATATAATTTTAACCACTTTGTTAAACCCCAGCTGCTCTTCTCCCCATTGGGGTCACACAACCAAGAAACCATTTCTCCTCCCACACAACTCCAGACAGGACAGTTTGCCAACACCTAACTGCAGCATCCTATTTGCATTCTCCACAGCCTGGACATGCTCACATTTTAAAGTAAAACTCATCTCAAGCAGGCGCTGAAAGAGTGCAAGGAGAAACTCAGGGCTGCAAGCTGAGCAGCATCCAGAAAAGCAATTCATTAAACATGCAACAGTGATCATCTCAATGTGCAAACCAGAATACTCTCTGAATTTCTGGATGTGTATTTCAGCACTTCCTCACAATTCTCACAGGGACCCACGACATGCACCAGAAGACAGGAATAACTAGTACACTGTGGTAGCTCCACAGAGGAGTAAGGAACAAGCAATAAACTCCCTGGGACACCAGCTTTGTCCTGAGATTGCTCAAAGTGATGTAACAGAATTTTACCTGAGTTTTTGGAAATGCTGCAGGAGCCTCCAGGAGCCCTATATCCTTCCTGTGCCACAACACACTCAGATAGCAACACTTTTTACTGCCCAGTGAAAACCCTGAGGAAGCAGCACTTCAGAGTGTGGGACAGAATGCAGCATTTGACTCCCTGCTGCACACTCAGTTTGCCTCTCCAGGGCACTGTGGTGAGCAGATTGAGCAGCCTGGAGTCCTGTGCTCACACCCTGAGTCACATTTGCATCCCCCACGCTCCCAGCAGCAGGACCACGGCTCTTGCACCCAGCAGGGAGGGAGGGAAGATCAGAGCAGCATCCTGCCTTCTCCACTTCCTTCCATGCTGTCACACCCTGCTCCCAGCAGCAGCTCCCAGGCAACCCTTCCCCAGCTGCCCCTCGCTGCTCATTCAAGTGCTTTGAAAGACTTTCCTTAAAATTCTTGCATAGAAATCCCTGTTTAATGTTCAGTGTGAACACAGGAGGGAGGGGGGAAGCCAGCCTGTCTCTAACAAAGGAGATCTGGAAGAGCCCTTGGCTCTTCCCAGCTGTGGATTATTCCAAATGAAGTGATTTTTCACCACTTCCAGCACCTATTTTTCAGTTCAACTTGCAGAAGTAACTGTTCTGAAACAAACAGAAGGCAACAAAGATCAGGCAACACGCATTTATTACCCTGAGAGCAGAGGAAGAAGTTAATTTAATCGCACTGGGTTCTCCCTCAATTTGTATCCTTACAAAAGCTACTTCATACAAAGTAACTTTATATAAAAATTACAAACACCTCAGCCCATAGTTGTTGTAGCCGCTGTGCAAATCAGGGTGAGGGACTTTGCCCTGGACAATGCAGCATCACAGTCATGCTGCAACTTTTTTTGGTCAATGGTGGCACCTTTTAGCTCCAAATGACACTGTGAAGCCTCACAGCAATTTGAAATAAATGCCTTGAAAAAGCTTTATGATTTCTGTGTCTTCAAGAAGCACACAGCTCTGACTGCAAACATTCAGGCTAAATAAAATGTTAAGGAGGGGAAGTCTCTTTCAAGCTTTTTACTCCCCAGACAAATTCCTAATTTTAGCAGATTAAGAGCAGACACCCTTCTCACCCCACCCCCAAATTGATGTCCACTACTAAAATGAAGGTACAGGACAACTGCCCCCAAATTCCTGGAAAACCACAGCTCAGAAAATTCAAAGTATAAAGGGAGGGGGGTAATACTGAAGGGCTCAGCTGCTGGCTCCTCTGGTGTAGCTTCTCAACCAAATAATGAAAGAAGAAAAAGGAGACTTTCCAGCTCAAGTTCCAAGTCCTTCTTAAAAATCAGTTTATAACCACTAAAATAAACACAGTAAGAACAACTGTGCAGTAACTGGGAACCTGCAAAAACAGCTGCAATTTAAGAGCAGTTTAGGCAATGTCTGGCAAACACCAGCAGGTACAACAGCCCAAGAGGATGGCAGCATACTGGGGAATGAAACAGTGAATTTTACCCACAAGCTCATCGAGGGAAAAAGGTTCACCCACACTGGGCAGAAGCAGCTATTCTGTGCTGTTTACTGCTATGGTGAGCATTAGAAATGCCTCTCTCCCAAATTCCAGCCTCCCCCTGGATGCCCAGGCTTCTCCCATGCCCTCACCTGCCCCGTGCTGCCTCAGCCCAGCCAAGAGTTTCCCAGTGCACCTGACAGCTGGGCAGGGACACTGCTCCCCTCTTGGGCCTGTCACCCCAAAACTTCCTGCAGGTCCCTCTGGGGCACAGACCTCCCCTGCACCTCCCCAGGAAACAGCCACCTCGAAGGGAAGGAAGGGCAAGAAACCTGGAACAAGCAGACCTCTCCAAGACACCATGACTTGGACACTTCAGCTGCTCTGAGTCGCTTCAGGGCATCTCCAGAGCAGCAGTGACCACAGATGGTGCAGAAGGGCAGCACCTCTGAAGGAAAGACATCCAGAGCCCCACTGCCACCTCACCTCTGGGCTCCAGCCAACAGAACTCCCCAGGATTTGGACATTCTGGCTTTCTCTAGAACTGAAGATCCAGTTCCCCACCCGGTGTTATCCGAGAGCTACCCCAAGCCACACGCTTTGAACATCCTCCTTCGCTGCAAAGCTGACAGTTTTCAATTACAGCCACTTGGAGTTGTTCTTGGCTCTCCATCCCTCACCACAGACCTGTGCTCTCCATGGCTGGGCTTCTCGGTGTGCACATAAAGCAAATTCAGGAAAGATGTGACAAATAAAAGCCTTCCTGGACACTGACTGGAACTGGAAAGACAAAAACTCCTAGGAAAGCCAAGGAGACAGCTCTGGGGGAGGAGGAGATGACCTGGGCTATTTCCAGGGGGGGAAAGCACAGAGAGCCTCGCTCTTGGAAGTTTTAAAGTTTTTAAGTTAAGTGGGACAAGGGATAAAGCTTCCAAACTAAAAGAAAGGAGACATAGATTAGAGATGAGGAATCAGTTTTTTTGGAATGAGGGTGGTAAGGCCCTGGCACAGGGTGCCCAGAGAAGCTGTGGCTGCCCCACCCCTGGAACTGTCCAAAGCCAGGCTGGATGGGGCTTGCAGCAACCTGGGATAGTTGAATATATTCCTACTCACTGCAGGAGCATTGGACTAGAAGGGCTTCAAAGATCCTTTCAAACTCAGTGGTTCTAAGATGCTGCAAATTTCAGACTGCAGCCTGTGACCATCAGAAGGACAGAGATCATTTGCTCACAGCAAAAGAAAGCTCACACCACGTGATACCTGCCCAAGGGACAAGCACACACCTGGATAATAGATTTAAGGCTTCTTAAAATACAATTACTTTCCTAATTATACACTGGAGGCCAGAACCCACAGGCTGAGCAAGCCACGAGCAGCACAGCAGCTAATTCACAGAGAGCTCCTCTTGATTTCTACAGCCCATATTACCCAGACATCAGACTGAATGGACATCGGAGCCTTTCTAATTTTATAGTCCACAGAGACAAGGCAGGAGCGGCTGATGGAAGAGCAGCGAGGCCTCTCTGCCCACACACACCACTGCTGCTGGCTCCACAACTGCAGAACTGCTTCTACATTTTTTTAAAAGATTTTTTTCTTTTTAATGGAGTCAGCCGAAGAGAAAATGAAGAGCTCGGCATTTTAAACCAAAGCATTTCAAAATGCTTGTTTATCTTTCAGCCGCAAAAGAAGAGAAATAAAGTGAAACAAAATCTCAGTCATTCCCTCTTAAGTTTTTCCTGTCTCCAACAAAGCAAAGTGCCCTGAGCGCCACTTGATCAGTTTTTCTTTTTTCCCCTTTGGCTTACAACATTTCAATTCGAGAAGTTGACATAAAACAGTCTCGGATTCTCATATTTTATCTTTTCCCCACCTTACCTCTCCACTAAAGAGTGTTTAAAAAACGGGGAAACACACCAACGAACAAGCGGTGACATAAACCAACAAAGGCTACAATAAAAGTTGAAAAGCAAAGTTTTCACAGAGAGGTCTCCTTAAGGAAAAGAAGAATGGAAAGCTCTATTTTTCACAAGGAACCCCAGGCAAACGATCCATGAGGCAGCACGAGTGCCTAGCTCCCCGAGTCGCGAGGAAGAAGCAGATCCCGGGAGCCGAGCCGAACAAACGCGCGCGGCGCGCAGCGGGGCTCCGCTCGCACCCGCACAGCCCCGGCGGAGCGGCGGCAGCGGCACCGGCACCGGCCCGGCAGGGCCCGGGCGGGGCGGGGGACCCGCACCCCGCAGGAGCCCCGGGCGGGGCCGAACAAAGCCCGCACCCGCTCTGCTCTGCTCTGCGGGGATCCCGGGCGCGTCCCTGCCCCGAGCCCCGCGCGGCCCGGGCAGCGCTCCCGCAGCTCGGGGGGCGCGGCGGGGACCGAGCCCAGCGCAGCCCGGGGGCCGCGATACGCTCGGCACACCGGGAGCCCCGCGGGGTTCAGCGAGCGGCGCCGCGGCCCGACCGCTCCGGGAGCCGGGCCGGGAGCCGGCTGGGGCCGTGCCGGGCGGGGCGGCCC
>JAOTQP010000770.1:1733002-1748022 GCA_026413545.1 Cichladusa arquata | reverse complement strand
ATCGCCGAGCGCTCCCCGGAGCGGTTCCGAGCCGCTCCCGCAATCGCCGAGCGCTCCCCGGAGCGGTTCCGAGCCGCTCCCGCAATCGCCGAGCGCTCCCCGGAGCGGTTCCGAGCCGCTCCCGCAATCGCCGAGCGCTCCCCGGAGCGGTTCCGAGCCGCCCCTGCCGCGCACAGCAGCCGCTCCCCGGGGCTCTGCCCGGGCAGCCTGTCCCGCTCGGGAGCCTCCAGCAGCACCTGCACCAGGATGATGCCGGCACACAACAGCAGCCACCGCTTCACTGGATCTTTCTCCTGACGTGGCAAATATTTTCTTACGTGGGCTGGGTACAGCACCTTCCTGGCTCTCCTGCTCCGCTTTGTTGAGAGGTCTGAAGGTCTCCTGACAGCTTGGGCAGCAAACATCGGCCCGGAAAGATTTTCTGAATTGTTTTTCAGCAGATCTGTGCTGGAGAAAATGTTTTCTCTGGTGTAAGGCAGCATGTCCTTAGCAGTCTGCAGGCGTAGGGAGAACTCTATCGAAATACCTCTGAGATTATTTTAATGCAAAAATCAGAGCTCTGAAATAATATTAAGAAATATTAATAGTAACAGTGGAGTTTTTATTCACTCTCATTAAAGCAAAAAGTGCAGAGTCCCAGAGCTGAACTCTTGGAGTGATTTATGCATCTTTCTAGGGAGCTCCTCTTTGATTTCTCCCCCTGCTCCTACCTGTGCTATAAATACTGACTTTGATGAGTGAAGTGATGATGGGAGGAGCTCAGCCGGCTCAGAAATCACTCTGGAATGTCTGTACCCCAGCAGCCCCTATCTGCCCAGTATCTGCCCAGGGGCACTCGCTGCTAACAGCAGCTCCAAATTCTCTCCTCCCCACTTCTGCTCACCTTTATTACCACTGTCTACCACAAGGCTTTGCCTCGAGACATTTCAGTGCTTTTGAGAGTGTGTCCCTCATTTAAATTCATGTATTTGTTATAAATAACAGAATTTGAGCATGGCTGTGCTGTGCCCTGCCTTCCCACCCCATCCACCCTGGCCTTGAGCTGGAGGGATGGAGATGAGAGCCTGCAGTTTCTGTTCTGACCCTGTGCAATCTCAGCACTCTGCCCCAGAAAAATGAGCAACCTCAGCACTTGCTCTGGCAAGCTCCATCTCAGATATGCCCAGAAAAGGAAAAAACCAGCACTCACGTTCAAATTCTTTGTGCCTTATGATTACTAAACAGAGCCTGAAAGGGCTGAGTGCCCACAAACCTGCTGGAAAGGGCTACAGCTCTCTCAGGTTTTTGGAAGATTTAGCTGCAAACTTCATGTGTCGCTGTGGGCCACCTCAAGCAGGAGGGAATGAAAGATGGATTTCTGTAAAAAGACCCTGGGCAGTCATCTCTGGATGGCTCCTGTAAAATCAAACAATAGAATCAAAGTCCTAGAATGGTTTGGGTTGGAAGGGACCTTAAAGATCATCTGGTTCCAGCCTTGCTGCTGTGGGCAGAGACACCTTCCACCAGATCAGATAAATAGAACCTGATCATTCCTAAGTCTCTTTAGGCAGTCTTTAGCCACCACAAAGCAGCAAGGGTCACAAATTCCAATTTTAAAACTATCTTTTGACAATTTTAAAGCTATTCTTTGACATCTCCTCTTACCCTTTAGACTCCCTAACATTTCTTGCTTTTTGCTTCTTGGAAGACCAAGGTGATGTTGGCTTTGAGTCACAAGGCATCAATCCCTGGGCTCCCAGCACTGTGAATCACCACTGTGTCACCTGCTGTCACAGTGGGAGAACTCTCACTCTTCAGGCTTATTCCACTGGAAACTCAGGCAAAAATAAAATAACTAATTTACTATCACTAACAGTGACTACAGTGCATGGGGTAACTCTTGTAGGAATGTGCCACCCTGTGGCACAATTAATGGCACAATTAATGGCACAATTAATGGCACAATTAATGGCACAATTAATGGCATGAATTCCACATGCCAACACTGCTGGTGGCTTTTGCAATCACCCCTGATCCCCACTCAGACCTGGAGCTGGAGCCTGTGGCTCCCCTCAAGGCACTTGCTGCTGGAAAATCCTTCCTCAGGGCTCTCCCTTGTGCTGCCCAGGTGAGTGCTCAAACCTGAGGCACAGCCAGGGCTTACAGACAGCACCTCAGTGGTTTCTGGTAATCTTTTCTCCCCTCTCCTCTACAAGGCAAAATCCAGAGGGTTGGGAGAAAAAAAACCTGCTGCTTCCAAAATCCCCCACTCATGGCAAGGCAGCTCCTAAGATGTAAAAAACTGGCCCAGGTGGCCTCATGGGTCACTGTCTCTCAGGGAGGCTGGGTGGAGTGGGGTGGAATGGCTCATCCCTTAATTCTGGTGGCAAACATTGTTCTCATGACCATGGCCCAGTCACTGCCCACCCTGTCTGGACTGGTGAAATGTTGTCAGGCAGCACCAAGGCACATTAGTGGTTTAAAAGAAGCACACAACTAAGAAATAACTCATGTGGGTTGCTGCTGCTTTGCCCTGTGGTGTCTGGGCCCTCAGACCCACCCTGGTCCCAACACCTGAGTGAGTCAGGCTGGGGATTGGTAACATCCTCCCAGACCATGGGGCTTCAGGCCAGGAGAAATGCCCCAAATGCACACCTGGGTGCTGGGTGGATGTTAAAGACAAAACCCAAAGATTCAGTATTCCATTCAAATCTCTTTATTTCAATCAGGATCATGCCCAAGGAGGAAGACAGATCAAATTAGCTTATTCCAGCTCTCCCATCACCTGAGCTGTGTCACCCCAGTGCAGTTAAAGGCAGCTCCTGAGCACAGGCACCCAGGGATTGTCTCCAGCCCTGGCACCAGTGGCATCACCTGCTGCTCATCACGTAGAGGTTTTCAGTGAAGTTCCACCTCTCACCCCCCTAATCCATCTCCCAGCATTGCCCAACTCCCAGCTGGAGGGAGGCAAGTATGAACCCAGCCTCAGAGGAACCCCAGGAAGAGGGGGGGGGACCTGTAGGGACAAATCCTGTTCCTATTTCCAATCCCCATTTCCCATTATTGTCATGCCAGTGTAACACAGGGATGTATTTATAACTCCCAGGTGAGCTTGTCCAAGCAGGTCACTGGATCCTCCTCAGGTGAGGAGATGAATCAGCCCTGCAAGCAGCAGATCTTCTGCCCACCAGGTGCAAGGAGAAATAAAAATACCTGTTGAGCTGGATCCAAAGAATTGAATTTCACCCACCCTTTCTCACCCAGAGACTTCAGTGCATTTCACTGACCACAGAGACAAGAACAGAGCCATGGCTGCATCAGGAGCAGCACTCAGAGCTGGAAGTGCTGGGTGCTTGGCAGAAGGAAGCACCAAGGAGTGGTTTCTGCAGCTGGAAGTGACGGAGGCCATGCACAGATGGAGCTGAGGACACCAGGTCACATCAGGCCAAAGAGTTCTGCAACACTCAGCATCGTGTTCTGACCTCGAGCCACACAGGGATCCAGAGCTGTTTGTGCTGTCTGTGCTGCAGGATCTGCAGGGAGGGGCAGAAATGCTCATTCCATCATCCTGAAGGGCTGGAGCAAACCCAAGGCACTTCTTCACTTGGAGAGAGAAGCAACGACCTTGAAGCCAAGGAGCAGCTTATCCTGGAAGGAAAAGCTCAGGAGTGCCTTTCCAGGGCCCCAGGGCACCCAGGGAGATGCAGGCTCTCAGTGAAGGCAGAGCCAGCCCATGACTCAGGACCCTGATCCCACAGGGGTGGATGGAATCATCTCAGGAAGGACTGGGCAGTTTGCTTAATTTTTCAGGAAAAGCACAGGATAAAACTACCAGGCTGTGCCAGCTGAGAGGCACAAACTCCTCCAGTCCCAGTTTGGGAAAACCTGGCAGCTGGGGATGGCTGGGTGGGAATGCAGCACAGGATTCCCTGGTTTCAGACAGGGTGGGAATGCAGCACAGGATTCCTGGATTTCAGACAGGGTGGGAATGCAGGACAGGATTCCCAGATTTCAGACAGCACTGCCTGCAACTACTGCTGCACAAAAATTGTGTTGGGTGGCTCAGGGAGTTTAAAAGTAAACCATAAATTCTGGGAATATCTTTTTGCAGGATTTTGAATTTTTTTTAAACTTTTTTTTTTCCCTCAGGAGAACAGGAAAGATATCACATGGGTCTGGTTTGAGTGAGAGCATTTGGAAAGTGAGGCACATTTGGACAGGAACAGGAGAGGGGCAAAGGTACAGGTGAAAACAGAGGGTTTGGCTGCAATTAATGTTTTACATTCTTTCAAATATCACTTGCTGGCCACAAAAATGTCCACTCACCTCAGGGGAGGTTTTCCAGGTGGTCTTTTCCCAGGCCTGGCTTCCTGGACTGGCTTTTTTCAGGAGACAAGAGATGGGGAAATCCCAGACAGACTTACTCAGGCTTCCTCAAGTTACCAAAATTAGGGTAGCTGAATTCCAGCCTGAGGGATCAACTGATAAGACATCACAGGAAGCACAAAACTCAGATTAGCATCCACAGAAGATCCTGGGCTGTTTGTATCCTGCATGGAGCTGTGAGGGGCTCTGCTGTGACCTGCAGAGCTGGAGGAGGAGCAGGAGCTGCTGTCACATCCCACTGTCACTGCCCAGGGAGACAGGGAGAGCTCCCCATCTGCACCTGGACAATAGAAATGGTGCTGGGGAGGGCTGCTCCTTCTGCAGGCACTTCTGGGGATGGCTACAAGTCCCCTGAGGTAGCTCTAGATGCAGACCCTAAAATAATACCGAATATATATGGATAATTCAGATAAGCTGAACTGATGAGGGGTAAGTGTCAAGGAGAAGTAAATGAGTTTCCAGATTAGTTTATTACATCATCAATCTGCACTCTCTAGTTTCAGTGCTGGCTGCTTTCCCCATCCCACCTGGAAATGACTCCATTTGAGATGACTGGCTGATCTCACCCTGCCCCAGGCTGGCAGATTCCAGATGCAGCTGCCCGAAACTTCGCACTCAATCCAGATGTTCTAGGAACTGAAGCACCTCTCTTACAGAGGAATGATGTTAAATGGGTGCAATCCCTGATGGCTGAGCATTGCCAGCTCAGTGCTGGGCAGGCAGAAGGTCCAGCTGGACCCTTGGCAGGCAGGAGAGGGGACAGAGAACAGCTAAAGTGGGACCTTGGGGACCCCCGAGCTGAGTCCTGGGTCTGCCTAAACCACCCCCTGTCCGGGGCTCTCCACTCAATCCACTTCGCTGCTGCCCTTCCAGAGCTCAATTTCCCCAAAGTTTTACATAAACCTCACTCTCCGCAGCCAACCCCACCCCCTGCCAAGGGAGGGAGGGAGAACCAAGCACCGCCGTCTCCTTCCTGCCCGGGTTTTGCATATTTGAAACCTCTTATCGTGCTTCAGCTGAAACTCCTCGGCAGGATGCTGGGGGGGCACAGGGCAGCACTGGGGTGTCCCTCCCTCCATCCCTCCATCCCTCCATCCCTCCATCCCTCCATCCCTCCATCCCTCCATCCCTCCATCCCTGCATCCCTCCCTGCCCCAGAGGTGCCCAAATATGGTCCCACACTGCTCGGGCATTACTTCATCCCTCGCATATGCAGCACACCCATTTATACATCCCGGTGGGTGTTTGCCCTTCTCGGCCCCGGGCTGTGATCCCTCCTGTGAGTGCGAGCGCTGCGATGCCCCCAGGTTGTTTTCCTTTCAGCCCTTCACCCTCCCCACCCCGGAACGTGCATTTGCTCACTCCCAGGTCTCTGCAGCACCTTCTCCCAGCCCTTTCCTCCAGTTTATGATTTCCATCCCAAGCCTGTCTCCTGCAGTGCTTGGGTGCCTCTCAGCTCCCCTTCCCCTCCAAATTCCAAGACAGACAAACCACGTTTGTCCGTCTGACTCTGTTCTCCCACCATTTATGGACTATTTAGTTTCCACAGCTCTGGAAAACTCTTTCCAGTTCATCCCAGTAACTATTTACAGCTATTCTCTGAATATCCTGTAAGAGGAAGAAACTAGATTCGATGGTTACAACTATTTTTGAAAAACGTTGGCTGTGATTTCTCCCATCTCTTCAGGATGCTCACAGGTAATGCATTCACTCCTGTATTTGCCTGTCCCTCCTCCTCCTTCCCAAGCAGAGGGGGTGCTTGTCCTCCCTCCACTTTTCCAGGACTCACCCCATCACTGCATGGTCTCAAAAGCCACTGCAGATATTCCCTCTGAACCCCTGGAGGAATTGCAGCCCTGACCTACCTGATCTTCCCTGCCATCACTGGGACCAAAATCTGCTCTCCTGGTGGCACCTCACCTGTTCAGTGATGACCATAGGAGCTGGAAAGAAAGCAGCAAATCCCTTCTAGGGATTGGCAGCAGCTTTTCCTTGCCCTGAGCACAGTCACTGGTGTACACGGGGATGGGATCCCTCTGCACCCCTTCATTTGCCTCTCTCTGCAAACTCTGCTCAGGTGCCCTGGGCCAACATCCCAGACCCTCAGGGAGAGCCAGAAGCCTCAGGAGAGAGGACAAGGTCCTGCTGGGTGGGCACACAGCAGTGGCAGCAGCCCCAGCAGCACTCAGGGAGCTCAGGGACAGGGCAAGCCCAGCAAGGCTGGGGTGATGCTGTGCTGTGGAACAGAGCTCTGCTCCAGGGTCAGCAACCCTCCCATGGTGCAGGGAAACCCCAGCAGGACTCAGCCTGGCAGCCAGGCTGGCCCCACCACCAGCACCCATCTCTGGAGGCAGCTTCAGACAGGCTGCTTTGATTAAGGAGGCTGCTGGGGATTAGGTCCTTTTTAGGAATATTTCAATCCAAAGCTCTTCTCCCCGAGGCAGCTGAAGTTATCCAGAGCTCCTGCAGAACGTGCACCCACCCACCTTCCTTCCATGGAGCTGGGCCATGTCCAAGGAGGAGCACAGGGCACGTCCCAGGGATGCTCCCCATCCCTGGTGCATCCCAGCCCCAGTCCTTGCCCAGAGTGCTCCAAGCCCTCAGGCCTGGGGAGAGCAGTTCACAATCACTGTATGAAACAGAACAAACCCCTCCCAATGACACAGCAGAGCAATCTGAGCTCCTGCCCACGGGACCCCCTGTCCTGAACCCAGCCCTGGGGAAGCTGCAGCACAGACTGGCCAGGGGGTCTCAGCCTGTGCTCCCAAGACATGAACTATTTCCTATTCCCTCCTTCCCTTGTCCTTCACTGCTCTGCCCTCCTGGGCAGTGACAGCATCATCCTCACTTGAGTTGTTTGGAATCACTCTGCACTTTGCCCAGGGCAAATGCAAAAAGGAATTTGGTCCAAGCCCCGCTGTGGTTTGGGATGCAGCTGCAGGGTGCAGAGTACCTGCACGTGTCCCCACGAGCCCCAGGCAGCAGTGGCAGGAACAGCCACCCCAGGCTGCTGGAACTGCTGAACCAGGGCATCAAACACTGCAGCAGGGAGGGAGCAGCCTGCCACACATCACTGCTCCAAGCACAACACAGACGTGTCCTGACTCAGGAAGAGCTTTTGCCAACTGAGGAAGCCTTTGGGGACAACCTAAAGAGCCATTTGAGCTGGGATTCAAGTCCTGCACCCTATCTTCTGGCAGGAAAAGTCTTCTCCATAGTCTGGAGGTTCCTGTGCTGCCTGAGAAGAGGCTGAGGGATGAGGTGGTCTTTGTGCAGCAGGAAGCTGAGCTCACTTGTGTGCACTGAGAGGAGCTTTGTGAGACACAAAGGCTCTGGCAGGTCCTCAAGGTGCACAGGGCACTCAGGAAAACTCAGGCTCAGGAGCCCTGATTGAGGGCAGGAGAGTCTTAAAAGGATGGAAACAAACTCTGCAGATGCTCAGCTCCCTTTTGTCACCCTCCCCTTTTGCACAGGTGATGGCTGGAGGCACCCAGGGACCTCTGGCACAGCCAAACTCCCCTGGGTGGGCATTTCTAAACAAAAGACATGTTGAAACAATCAGAACTAACATGTGCCCCTCTCCCAGCTGGAACAGGAGGGGAATCCTGGTCCCTGAGTTGTTTATTATCCAGGATAAAAGCATCCCAAATGTCTTAGCAGTAAGCTAAGCTTACTGCTTAAGTTGAGCTCTCTAAGCTGTGGAAACAGCTCCCACACCTTGGTTTTTGAGGACACTGGAATTTAGGAGGTGGCTTGGATGGAGGAGCTGTGCAGCACCCAGCTTTTGGCACTGCTGCATTCTGTGGGTTTGGGATTGGGCTTCCAGGGACACACCTGGAGCTGCTGCACCCACTCTGCATTGAGGTGGTGCAAAAAACACAGCACAAAGCTCCGGCCTTGCTCCCAACACAAGTCACAGGCATGGCAGTGCAGCCACATGACTCCAGAAGGGAGATTTGGGAGGAAATCCACATTTCAGTCAAATGAAAGAAATGTACTTTCAATTATTTTATTCAGGACAGTTTGGGTTTATTCCTGACAACAGCTCTGGAAGCTGGAGTATGTGACAGTCTTTGGAGACCAACGATTAGAAAGAAGTGAATCAAAACCCCAAACATCCACAGGTTTCTTGTCTGGGTATTCACAGCAAGCTGTAGAAATCTTGTACAAAACCACAACCTGAGAAAACAATGCCATAAATACCTGCTCAGTTTTCCTCAAAACATGGCTGTGTGCTCTTCCTGAGCTGCTCCCAGGCCCCATCTCACCTGGGGCTCCGTGGCAAAGAGCCTCTTCTTGGCCTCTCAGGACTGGGAACAAGCCCAGGATTCCCACTCCATCAGCCCAAACTGTCTTTTCCAGTGTGTGCTGCTTAATATCCATCAATTGCTGCTTTGGGGTTTCTAGATAATGACTGACCACGGTGACAAGTCCCCAGAAGCAAAAAGCAGAAGAGCTCTGAGGATGAGGTGTCACTACCAGACCTGAAACAATCCAGAGGTTATTTCTGCACCATCTGGCACAGGTGAGCAGTCTTTGAGACGAGCCCAAACACACCTGCAGGGCAGAAATCTCACTGCAGGTGCCAAAGGTGAGCTCAGGAATGAGCTCAGAAGAGTAACAGCTCAGGAACAGGTCCAAAAAGTCTTCTCCAGAGGATGTGGTCACGTAGGAGCTGGGGAAGGCAGGCCTGCACATTTGGGGGGGCAGGAGCCACAAAGTGCCCCAGTACCAGGTGCCCAGACCTGCCCCTGCTCTGCACACACCAGCCAGGACCAAGAAGAGCAAAGAGCTGTGAGCTTGGAGAGAGTGAAACACGAGGTGACATTCTGCAGGGGCAGTAACTCAGGGGTTGCTTCATCCTATTTATATCCTGCAGCTTTTGATGCCACCCCAAAACTCCTTAATGACAAGAATCCCAAAAGAGAATGTGAGGAACAAAGCATCTGGCAGTCATTGGGAGGTGGCTCCAGGTTCCTTGTCCTTCCTTTTTCACAGAACATCAGAAAAAAATGAATTCTCTGGAGGAGAACAGGGGCCAGGTTGTCCAGGCTGCCACCCCTCTGCCTGGACCAGGGCAGAGCCAGTGCAGGGCCGAGAAAGGACACCTTGAGCACAGCCTGCTGTAACACACTCCTCATGAGCACAGAACTTTGCAGATCCCCAGAGCAGGGCTCGGTCTCTGCAGTGAATCCCTACAGGAGGTTGACTTTGGCCACAACCTGCTTGCAGCCCATGCTGGAGTACTGCTTGTCCCCTGTAGTGTAGTAACTGAGCTGATTGGCCAAATTTTCAATATGCTTCTGGTCAGGATAGAGCCCCTCCCTCCTCATCTGCTCCAGGAAGCAGTTGATGACGTGAGACTTCTCCAGAAGGACAAAGGGGATGATGTCTGCAGCCTTCCACAGAGGGTGGACACGGACCAGCACTGGCTGCAGGATGCTCAGCAGCTCTTCAGCTCCCCGCTGCTGACGCAGCAGCTCAGTGGATGCATTCTGGAGAACGAACTTTGTGATTTCAGCACCTCCCAGGTTGCTTATCAAAATGTAGATGGCATTGAGGAACTCATTGGTTTGATTGGGTTCAAAGAATCGGCTGAGAGTGTCCAGCAGGAGGGGGGACATGAGCTCAACCTCATCCAGAATGAACACTGGGGTCTTTTCCTCTATTTCAGCCCTGGTAACCATGTCAGAAATCTTCTTAGAGAGATCTATTTCACAGGTGAGGGGAGGCACCCCGCTGGGGCAGTGGTGCATCACAAAGTACTGCAGCACAAAGTCATTGTCCATGACAGAGCGGAAATGCTTGGCCAGCACCCAGCCAACGTGGCTCTTCCCAACCCCTGTGGGGCCATTCAGAGAGATCACCAGAGGCTTGTTGTGGATGTGGGTAGCCAGATAGTCTTTCAGTAATTCTACAATACTTTCCACAGCAACCTTCTGCCCAAAGACCTCCCGGTGCATGGTTTTCTCCAAACCATCGAGGTCGTACTTTTGGAGGTTATCATCCAGGTTCTCTATGGCATTGAGAATCTGGAAGAAGATAATGGCAATGAGCAAGAGGAGGCAGCGCTTTGCCTTGCTCTTCTCCTCTGCTGGGAGGTATTTTTTGGTTTTATCAGGGTAGAGGACCATCCTGGATTTCCTCCGGCTCTTTTTCCGCCTGCACTTTTTCACAGAGTAATGTTCCACAGAAGTGTCAAAGGTGAAGTACTGGGAGCTCTCAAAGCCAGACTGATTAAAGAAGGACATGGAAGGGCTGTAGAGGGAAGTCCTGTTCAGGGACAGCTGCCTTTGAATCAGCCTGGAGTGGACAAACTCAGCAGACTTTTCCCGGGGGAGCTCTAAATGCAGACGGCTTTTCTTCAGCCCCCGGTAGCGCCGGCGCAGGCGCACGATGGCCCGTAAGGGAGAGGAAATGGAAGTTATTTTCTTGGAAGCAGCAGGGATTACAGCATCTGGTACTTCCTCTGCGTCACTCTCAGAGCAAGATGCCTCTTCTTTCACATCAGAGAGCATTTCCCCTTCCCTGTCACTATCAGTGACTGGAATCTCCCCTTCTCTGTCGCTGTCGGTGACAGGAATTTCCTCTTCTCTGTCACTGCCGGTGCAAGGAATTTCCCTTTCCCCATCACTGCCACTGCCAGGAATTTCCTCTTCCCTGTCACTGCCAGTGCTGGGAATCTCCCCTTCCCCATCACTGCCAGTGCTGGGAATCTCCCCTTCCCCATTGCTGCCACTGCCCAGCGTCTCTCCTTCCAGGCTGCTCTCAGTGAAGACAATTCCTGGATCACAAGGAGCCTCTTCTTTTGTTCTGCACTCAGCATAGGGCACCTCTCCTGCATCCTTCTCTGCTCCAGATGTGTCTCCTGTGGGGTTGCTCTCCAGGCAGGGCATCTCCACCCCCAGATCCCTGAGGACACTGTTTCCATCCACCTCAGGGCAGGGCAGGTCTTCCTCCATCTCGTGTGGTTCTTACAGCCCACTCACATCATCTTCTTTCTAAAAAGAAAAGGAATGATGTAAAGTCGACCTTCCTAACATCAGGAAGTGACCAGTAACAGTGGAATTAGACAGATATCCCCCTCTCTAATGGGCAGAAACATGCAGCAATCAGCAATGGCAAGGTGGCAGAGACTTTCAGACCTAGGCTTTCTGGAAGATGGGACAGAGGTGCAAAACTGCAGATGAAATTCAGTGTCAATTAATGCAAATTGATGTTATAACACAAACCCAACCCTGCCTTCAGATGCAGAAGGGAAGTCAGAGCTGGCTGGGGCCAAAGCCAGAGGCTCTGCTGTGAGGAGGAGGCAGGAGAGCAGGACAGACTGAACCACAGCTGCCCATCCTCTTTCCCTACACCTGCTGATTTTAAGGAAGGCACAAAGCCCCACCTCTGTGCTAGCACATACACACAGGCACGTACACACACTGTGGGAAGTCACTTGTCCACCCACGGACACCTCTGGGGGTGTGGGAGTGACCTGCTGGAGTTGCCATCCTGGCTGTGGTGGCATCTCCTGGGGGAGGATTTTCCTGGCTGTGCTGATGGATGTGCCTGGCAGGGAGGTGAGATGAGAGCTGCCCCTGGATGGGAAGGCTCAGGGGGCTGCAGAGAGCCAGCGTGGCTGTGCCTGAGCCTGCCAGCAGCACATGGCTGTGGGAGAGGAGGGGGCAGCCCCACAGAACCCCAACCCTGCCACCCCCCATCCTTCCCTGTGCACCCACACACACCCCTGGACATGGAGGGACACAGGGGCTGCCACGTGAGACCCTGGAGCTGCACAGGAGAGCTCAGGGATGTGCTCATGCTGGGATAACCCCCTGAATGGACAAACCTCAGCTGGCACACAAGGAGAAGGAGAGGCCAGAGGGAGGTGACAGAGGCACAGAAGGAGCAGGGAGCCCTGGGAGAACACAGCTCTGGGGTTGGATGCAGCCCTATGACCACCCCCATGTGCTGCCCTGGCCCTGCCTGGCACAAGGCTGGAGGTGGCACAAGCTGTGTCATGGTGGGAGGCATTTTTGTGACACCTCTGGGCTGCAGCAGTGCTGACACAAGGGACAGATTGCTCTGTGACACTGCCAGCCCCAGAGCAGGGAGCTGGCACAGGCAGCAGGAGGAAAAGCCACTTTCACCAGCCATCCTTAAAATATCAACACTGAGCCTTGCCAAAAGCAGCACAACTCTGGGAGAACGAGGAGGGCTGGAGGTTTGTCATTAACTCAGCAGGAAGCCACCAACCCGCACAAAGTCACGCTCTGGACAAGGTTTTACTTCCCCTGTGCAGAGCTGCCTCCGTCACCCAGCGAGCCCCAGGGCACCCCAGGGGCTGTGGGGGAGCCACAGGCACTGAAAATGCTCCCTCTGCCCCCTTGCTTCACCCCACACCCTCCTGGCTGCTCTGAAATGCAGAGCCCCCTCCCACTCCGTGCACAAGCTGGTTTGGGGACCGTGTGCATCCAGCCACGGAGCTGCCACTGCTGTGCAGCAATTAACCCCCAGTGCTAATTGCTGACCGAATTCCTGACTCTGTGCAGGGTTTGGTGTGCAAAGGCAAAACCAGCCAGACGAGATCTGACAAGGAGGCAGCACCAGGAAGAAGGGCTGGGTGCCACCATCGCTGCAATGCCACCCAAAGGGTGTCACTGGGAGCCCTGGGCTGTCCCCACGTCACCCTGGAGCCGCACCCTCGCTCCTCTCATCCTGCATGGCCTTGCTCACACAGTGCCTGCAGGTCCCCAAAGGCACCACTGTCCCCAAAGCCACAGGGGAGCAGCTCCTGCAGCTCAGACCAGCACGGACTCAAGGGAGCAGGGACAGGACAGAGCTCAGCCAGGGATGAGAAACCCCCCCAGGCACTGCCACACATCTCCACAAACACAGAGTGAAGCTTGCTCAGCCCCAAGCACTTGCAGGTGAAGAGGGAGTTGGTTAAATGCCAGGGAAGAGGCTATGGAAATTTACAGGAAAAGTTTTAGAGAACAGAAGAATCACAGAATCGTGGAATAGTTATGGCTGGATGGAACCTTCAAAGACTACCTCATTTCAAACCCCTGCCACAGCAGGGACACTTCTCACTGCCCAGGTTGCTCCAAGCTCCATCCAATCTGGCCTGGACTGGGACAGCCACTCTGGGCAACCCGTGCCAGGGCCTCACCAACCTCATTCTCAGAAACTTCCTTATATCTACTCTAAAGCCATTCTCTTCTGATTTAAAACCATCACCTCTTGTCCTGTCATAGCAGGACCTGCTTAAAATTTTCTCTCTCTCTTTTTCATAAGCTCCCTTCAAGGCCTGGGAGCTGCTTCTGGAAGGAAACACGGGACACCCCAGCACTCCCCATGGACGTGGCCAGGCCCCAGCCAGGTGCTGCTGCAGCTGAAATATGAAGTGATGTGGCTGCTCACAGACCAGAGCCTGCTCTCCCACTGCCATGTCCATGCAGAGAGCCCAAAGCCCCTACAAGACCCGTGGGGAATGGTGAGGACTGAGTGCTCACCAGCTGGGAGATGTTCAAGATCCTCTTTCCCCAAAGCCCACCAGCACATCCACCCCACCAGTGTGGAATGCCCAACCCTCCAGATGAGCCAAGCAAGGCAGGGGGGAAGGACAACACCCCATCCTGAGCAAGGA
This sequence comes from Cichladusa arquata, assembly GCA_026413545.1. Lineage (NCBI taxonomy): Eukaryota > Metazoa > Chordata > Aves > Passeriformes > Muscicapidae > Cichladusa > Cichladusa arquata. Next base: position 1,734,020 of record JAOTQP010000770.1, on the reverse strand, counting down.
ATCTGCCCAGTCACGAATATAATAACCCTGTTAATGCCATGACTCAGTCCCTAATACCTGCTGGCATTTACAGGACTGGAAGTTTCTAAGAGCTGTCCCCGCACACTCAGCGTCGGGTCAGGGCTGGGCAGGAGGCTGTGCCAGCCTGCAGTGATGCACTTTCGGCAGCTTAATTTAACTTTTGGTGAAAACAATAGGAAAGAGAACCCGAGAATTCGGTCTGCAGCATCCCAGTGCTCGTGTAAACACTGCTGATCACTGCTCTGTGCCGAGCCTGGACACCACAGGAAAAGTTGCACTTGGAAACTCTCCTGGGAAGCCTCCAGCTCTCCTGCTGTAGCTCTTGCAGTGTTTGCATTCGTGCACCCTGCAGATCCAAAACAACGTTTCCACAACAGAGGAGCCTGTGTGGGCAGCTGGAGGCAGCCTGGGAGAGGGGAGCAGGATGGGGACAGCCCCGGACAGGCGGCAAAAGCCCCTGGTGGCAGGAGAGACCAGGAGAACCGTGGTCCTGGTTAAAGTACCCCGGCTGGGGAGGCTGCACCCCGAACTCAGCCTGTCTGGATGAGCAAAGCCGCTGGGAAAAGCTGGGAAATCCTGAAGATTGAATCCCAGCTGGAGCCAAACCCTCCATGCAAAGGGGACGGTGGAAGGTGGCACAGAGCAGCTCCTTGCTTGGGAGCTGCAGATGAACGGGGGGGAGGAGAAACCCGCAAAGTCAGCAGGGCCAGCATGGCCCCGGCACCCCGAGCTGCTCTGCCCCGGCCCCGAACGGGGACGAGCCGAGAACGCGGTTCGACCACGGCCGGAGCTCGGTGTGACCCACGGCCGGAGCTCGGTTCGACCCACGGCCGGAGCTGAGTGACCCACGGCCGGAGCTCGGTTCGACCACGGCCGGAGCTCGGTGTGACCCACGGCCGGAGCTGAGTGACCCACGGCCGGAGCTCGGGTCGACCCACGGCCGGAGCTCGGTGTGACCCACGGCCGGAGCTCGGTGTGACCCACTGCCGGAGCTCGG
>JAOTQP010000770.1:1707458-1723117 GCA_026413545.1 Cichladusa arquata | reverse complement strand
GGATATGGGGACACTGGGACATGGGGATATGGGGACATGGGGACACGGGGACACAGGGATATGGGGACATGGGGACATGGGGACACGAGGACACAGGGACATGGGGACACGGGGACATGGGGATATGGGGATTTGGGGACATGGGGATATGGGGACACTGGGACATGGGGATATGGGGACATGGGGACACGGGGACACAGGGATATGGGGACATGGGGACACGAGGACACGGGGACATGGGGACAGCCAGAGCCAAGGCTGCACAGTGGCCGTGGGACCAGGTTCTGGTGTGTGCACAAAAACTCCCTGGGGAAAACCATTCCATCCCTTCAGAGCAGGAAGCAGAGGGGGTTTTCCTCACCCAGCAGTGCAAAAGTTCATCCTCACTGCACTCCCGTTTCCTTCAGCCCTGAACACCCTGGCAGGTCCCACCTCTCACCTGCACTTGCACAACTTGGCCAAGGCTTTTTCCCCCCAAACAAGCCCATTTGGTAAAGGAGAAGCCCAAAGTGAACTCTTGCTGGTATTTCAAGCTCCTGTTTTTTGGTAACCCTCAGCTGTAACCTGCACCCTGTGAGCCCAGCTGCACAGGACCAAAAACAAGGAGAAAAACCCCACGAATTTGAGGGGTTTTGGTTCATCACAGTGCAGATCCCACCCTGGCTGTGGTGGACACTATTGCCCAACCTTCAGGGGAGGGGATTCTCTGAGCAAGTCTCCCCAGCCCTGTGCCAGGCAGCTGCACGTGCCTCTGCTGTGGCCAGCAGGATTTGCCTGGCAAATCCTTGCAAATGTGGGGATTTCTGTCACAAAGGCACAGGGGCCCAGCTGGAGCTCACACTCAGCAGCTGGGAACTGCCCTCGGGGTCGGGAAGCTGGGCAGGGCTGACCCAAAGCAGAGATCCCATAAAGAGGAGCTTGGCAACTGTTTTGGGAGCCATGAAGAGAGATGCTCTTCTGGCTGATTCAGGTTTTTGAGATGGAAGAGCTTCCCCCAAGCAGAGTGGTTGGTAACCATTAAAAAACTCCCTAAACACAGTGCCCCCCAAAGCTCTGAAAGATTCAATATCAGAGAAGTAAGCTGCCACCCCCCTCAAGGGCTGCCAGTGAACCTGAACAGCCCAATAAAACCTCTTCTGCTCTGACTGGGAAGGAGTTTGAGCCATTCCAGCACTCCGTGGGCTGCTGGGGTAAATGAGGGGGACAGAAAACCCCCAGAACACAGCAGGAAACCCAGGGAGGGTGGAAGATGCACAGCCTGCCCAGGAAAGGAGGCTTCTAAACCCCTCCTGAGCTGGACACAGAGAGCACTGCTGGAGCAGAGGGTGATGAGATCCTGGTGACAGTGGGGACGTGGGGCTCACCTGCCTGGGACCCCCGTGGTGCTGGTGGAGCTGGAGGGCACCTGGGGATGAGGATCTGGGGGAGCAGCTTGGCCACTGCCAGCCATGAAGTGGCCATACAGGTGACAAGGTGGTGCAGGGCTGGGGACACTGTCCTGGTGTTTCTGCCAGCTCCAAAATCACAGGTTGGGTCTGTGGAGCAGCCAACAAAAAATGCTGGGGAGCACCTGGGGAGGGCAGGGGCATCAATGACACCAGGAGATGTCTGTCCCATGTGGGGACAAGTAGGACAGGATGATGGAAAATCTGCTTATGTTCCCAGCCCAAATATCCCCTTGAGCTGGTGCTGGCCCTGGTGTGGGGCTGTGTGTCCCTCCCTTATCCCCACGAGGCTTTGGGGACCTCCAGCACCCCAAATTGGAGAGGACATGCTGGGGGTGGCAGGGGGGACATGCAGGCACAGAGGTAATGATTTTTGGGGTGTTGTGGGGTTGTTTTTGGGGGGAGGGGCACTGCCTGCAGGTGAGGGATGTGTGGGCTGTGTACATGGGGGAGCTGTGCCTTGGGGGGCACATGGGGGCATCAGGGCAGTGCAGTGGGGGGACAGTGCATGGAGGGGGCAAACTGGGGCCACTAGCCATGTCCCCCTGGCCTGGAGGCCACCAGCCCTGTCGCCACGTCCCCGCGGGTGCCGAGGCCAGCCCCACCCCCTCCCCCGCAGGGCCCCGCGGGGAGGAAACGAGTTCGGGGCCAGGATGGGGACGAGAGGTGCCACAGCCCTTCCTGCAGCCACGGATGCAAATCCTGCACAAACACAGCCTCTCCCACACCGAGAGAGGGCAGAGAATGTCCCAGGGAGAGGGGCACGGTGCCCTGAGCAGAGATTTTGGTACCAGCCTGTGACTGGTACCCACTGCTGGTACCAGACCAGGAGGCATTGCCAGAGCTCGGGTGGCACCAACTTATGTGGCAATTTTAGAGCTTTCCTTTAAGTTTTTGCACATTGCCTCTTCAGCCAGAACATTTCTAGGGCTGAGGAGCAGCAGCTGCATCCCAGACATGGACAAATCTCCCCTGTGCACTCTGAGAAAGCAGAATTAGGTGAATGAAGCACTCAGGGTCCCTTTGGGGAAGCTATGGGGTGCTCAGAGCTCAGAATGGGTCCAGAGTGAGACCCAGCAGCTCCAGGATGGAGTGTGCTATACTTGCAGCACTACCTTGCCCAGAGAAACTCTGCAAAAAAAGAGGAAAACTGATAAAAGAAGAAATTAAAAGCAGCTGAAGAGGTCACGGGCTTGGAGCCAGCAGAAAAATGGATGTAGAGATAAGAAATATGGCCCATGGATGTAAAGCCTGCAGCAGGCAGGGAGCCCTGAAACTGAAAGGAAGAGGCCTCAAGTAGAGAGGGGGAAATGGGGCCCGGGCTGGGACAGAAACCCTCAAGGACCCCCACGGGCCCTGACCTTGGAGCCAGCCTGTCCTGCAGCCCCAGACAGGGAAGAATAAAAGAATATCATAAAATAATCTGATCCATGGTGGGCAGGACCCCACGCGGGGTCAGCAGCCCCTGGCAGGGGTGCAGAATCCAGCCCTGGACGGTCATTCCTGGACCTAAGGATCTTTTTTCCAAGCATGGCTTTGCCCTTTTGCAGTGTGACCCCCCCAGCTCCACGGCCACATCAGCTCTGGACTGGGCTGGTGGGTGGATTTTTTCCCTTTTACATCACCCACCTTGTGTTGATCTGCCCTGAACTGCTGCTGCTGGTCCCTGGGTTCCCTGAACCATCAGCCCTCCTGAATCCTAAATCCAGTGTAAATTCCCTGGGTGCATTCTTGGGTCCATCAAGCCAGACCCCTCACTCTTCCCAATCTCATTCTTAGCAAAAGTTTCCAGCCCCTGTGAGCAGTTTAACACGTCCTAAATAACCCAAACAGTTTATCCTGGGCTGGGAATGTCCCCCGCATCCTGCCTGGGTTATCGTGACCCTTCCAAACAGTTTATAAATAGACCAAGGTAAATGAGGGGAGTGCTCTGTGTCAGAGGACTTTTATCTCATTTCTTGTTTTCAAGCCATTCAGAGGGTGCTGGGTCAGATGACCACTCCTAAAAAACAAGCTGAATCTGCTGCTTCTTTCTCCTTCAGCTGAGTTCCATCCCTACCTCGTTAAAAAAGTAAAGAGGTAAAATCTAAGAAAAATGTGTTTTGCAGGTGAAGCCCCTCATCTGTGGGGCCATGCCATGAGGCACCCTCCAGGCAGTGGGAGAGGGCAGGGACCAGCACTGCTGCACCTGGGAAGCTGTGGCTCACACTACTTTGGAAAACAGAGGGGGTACATCTGGAAAAAAAAAAAACAGAAAATGTGGGGAATAGCATGGAGAATATGGAGAGCAGCGAGTGCCTGCAGCACTCCTCCTGTCACCAACAGTGTCCCACCACCAGCATCCCCCAAGGCCACTGATTTCACATTGTGTCACTGTGTGGAGACTGGAGACTGGAGAAAATCACTGTAACACCTTCCCAAGGTCCACAGCAGGGTCTGTACCATCCACCAAGGGCTCTGTAACACACCCCCAAAGAACTGGAGCCACTCCCAAGCATCCAAGGAGTAAAAAAGTGTCCAAGGCCAGGCTGGACAGGGCTTGGAGCAACCTGGGCTAGTGGAAGGTGTCCCTGCCCATGGAAGGGGGTGGGATGAGATGAGCTTTAAGGTCCTTTCCAACCCAGGCCATTCTGTGAGTCTATGGTTCTATGATTTTATGTGCATTTTTGAGCTATAAATATATTTTTCTTTCTTTCTTTCTTTCCTCTGGAGTGGGAGTGATTTCCTCTGGCGTGAGGTGAAGCCTGGGACAGGGACTGCCCTGGCCAGCAGACACAGACAGCTCTAGGCTGAGGCAACAGGGCTGCACAGCAAGAGGCACAGGGAACAGCACAAAGCCCTTTCAGCTCCCCTCAGCTTCCTCTGTTCACTCTGAAAAAAATCACATTTCCAGCTTGTTTCAATTAACTTTTATATTCCATGAAGGCTGAAACAGTCATTAAATCAGAATTTTTCCTGTTGTAACACTTTGAAACAACCACAGCACAGCTCAGCTGGTGGCTCTGGCTCTACCAGGCCAGGACCTCCCAGGGGCAGAGGTGACTCCAGGTCCCCTCAGTGGTGGCATTGCTCATCCTCTGGCTCAGCATGGACAAACTCATCACACCCCACGGGTGAGACCTTGGGGCAGCATGAGGCAGCTGGGAAAAGGCAGGATGGGAATGATGTTCATCCCCTGCCCTTCCAGGGCACAGCCATGGCTTTGGGAAGGGCTGGGAGTGCCCCTCATCTCATGCCAGAGTCTGAGAATGCTGCTGGGATGGGGTACAGGACACACTCACTGCCCCACAGCCCCTGCACTGGGGGTGAGGAAGCACCATAGAGCAATAAATCCACCTGCACAACACGTAAATAAATCAATATTTTTGCATCCATAAGCAAAGCAGACGCAGCCAAGGCCCTGAGTCACCCTGGGCCACGTCCCAGCAGTGGCTCTGGCTCTGTGCTGAGTGGGGACAGCCCTGCTGCCAGCTCTGCTCCAAACTGGCAGCTGCTTTCATCTCCCCACATCAAAAGGAGACTTTTGCTGCCCTGTCACAGCCACAGCACACCCAGACACTCCTTGGGACACTCTGTGGGATGGGGCTGGCACACCCCAGACACTCTGTGGGATGGGGCTGGCACAGCCTGGGCTGGCAGGCACTGACCCCACTGACCCCCACTTCCACATCCTTCCATGTGCTCAGTGTTCTTTCATGAAAAAATAAAATATAATAAAGAAAAAAGAAAAGAGTGGAGAGAGGTTAGAGCTGAGAGAGGAGAGAAGGAAAGGTTCCTTAGGCACTTAGGAATGGATGCCCATCCTTCCCCTGCTGATGCCATTGTGGATTTGCTGACCTTTGGGATTTTTTTTAGCTTTACCTGAAGTAATCACAGACTGGGGTTTATTCAGTTATCACCAGATCCTCTTCAGCACAAGGAACCTTCACAACAGGATGCACCAGGTTCCCAGTGCCATATGCCTGCCAGCCTGGAGCAAAGTGCCCCAGGGGGATCAAGAAATTGTGCATTATTCAGAGGAAAATACCAACGTGCCCAAGGGGGAGAGAACTGCTGCACCCTGCTGCCTGCAGCTGCAAGAGGGATGCCACAGGGACTCATGGGCTTTAGGCACTGAAAAACAAGGTTCAGTGTTAAACAGGGGGTGATTTCTATGTTCCACAAGTCTCTCACACACCTGGGTGGAAGGCCCCAGTCACAGCTGCTCCCATGTCTTAGCTGTGGCTCTGTGAACTCTCAATTCCAGCTGCCACAGCACTCACAGGATGGGATTGAAGATTCAGCACAGGAGGAGAAGGATTCCTTGGGCTGTGGAAACTCATTGGTTGCTTCACAGAAAACATATTTTCAGTAAAAGCCAGATTTTCCCAGCATACTCCTCCTGATCAGCAAAACCCATGTGGAAAGCAGGACTGAGGGAGCCTGAACACCATGGAGTGGGGATGTGATACAATCCTGAAACTGCTCCATAGCTGGGTGGGGGACACAGTGTTTACCCAGGAGCTCTGGGATTATCCCACCCAATTTCCTCGTGTGGTGCCAACAACTGAAGCTCCCCAGGGCACTGTCCCCAAGGGCAGCCCTGTGGTGCTGGGGCACACACAGGTACCTGTGCCAGGGCAAAGCAATCCCACCAGGGCCTGGATAATCCACTGGATCTCCCCAGGACTAACAGCTTGCCCTGAAGAACTGCTGCATCTCCTCCATCTAAAGCATTCTTCATCCCACAATAAAATGATTCCACACAATTTAAGAATCCCAAACAAGGGCAGCCTGGAGTTGTTCCCTCCCTGCCAGAGACAGCACTGAGCCTTGTTTTTGGGCAGGGTCTCACTCATCACATCCAACTGCAAGACACTGCTTTAGCCACACACAGAGCCCCAGACAGCAGCTGGAGCCAACAGCCCCCTCCCAAAACCTCCTGGGGCTGCACATAGAGACCCAAGGAAAGGGAGAGGGTGCCTGGTAGATTGGGGAGTTTCCTGCCTGCCATTCCAGCATGGGGAGGTGCCAAGAGGAAAGAAAGGAGTTGGCACCATTGGAAAAAGGAGCCTACAGTTATTTATTAACCAGGGAGGTGGGCCCAGGCACTCACATAGGGAAGGGAGGAATGTGGGGAGCAGAGCCAGACATTGTGGAGTGTCCAGGCTGCTGCTGAGCTGCCTCCGTGTGCAAAGTGACACCCATTTGGAGAAGGGGGTACAGCAAACCCCCAGGACAGAGAGAACCCCCCAGCAGGACACTGAGAGCTGGTGGCACTCTGGAGCAGAGCTCAGGCACAGGCAGGAGTGCCCAGGGGGGCAGGGACACCCAGGTCAGTCCTTCAATTGCAGTTCTTGGGCAGGCGATAGACGCCCCCCGAGTAGATGAGCTGCTGGTCCCGCACCTTCTTCTGCAGGAACCCCTGCAGCTCCTGGATATCGATCTCAGTGACCACAGGGCCAGTCATCACAAACATCTTGAGCATGCTGTGAATCCTCTCCAGGGACAGGCTCTCCAGGTTGGTCAGCATGGCCTGGATGTACGTCCAGAACAGCTGCAGAGAGACACAGGCCGCAGTGAATGACTGACACTACAGCATAAAGCAAATACCCCAAAACAAGGCAGGAATGCAGCTGGCAGTAAGTTGTGCTCTCAGCCATGAGCGTGGGGTCTTTAAACAGGGCATATCCAAGAACAGCAGCCAAGTGCTGGGACACAGAGCCAGACAGTGGGATCTGACGTGCAGCACACGCATGACCCTCTGTGGATGAACACCAGTATGACAACGCTGTGTTGCACAACACACACACAGTGTGACTCACAGCCAGGAAAGACACTGGACATGTCCAGGAACCACAACAGAGAGAAGGCAGAGATCCAGCTGCTAGTGCTGGGTAAGTCTTTTGGGCAGTCAGAAGTGCCAAAAAGCGTTCCTCGGGTGCATCCAAACAAGTTATGACTATTTTCAAATATGAAATCATGTCTCGGACTTTTTTCTTTTTTTAAACTGAAAAAACCAATCTGGAGATTTCCAAATGGTTCCCTGACTCAGCAGCTGGGCACTTGTCTGGAGGGAAGGCTGTAATCCAGCACCAAGAGATTAACCAAGAGATACCCACTTCAAAACCCAAATGTTTGTGCTGGACTCAGCCACTTGCAGTGGAAAATGTGAATCTATAGTGCAAACTGAATTCATAATGATCAGATTCCCCAAACCCAAAATATAGGATGTTTGCATCTCCATAGGGACAGGTACCTGCAGCTCCTCCTCCTTCTGGTCAGCCTGTGAGGCCATGGCAGAGTCCCCCTCCTCGTCACTGTCAATCAGAACAACCTTCTCCACCTGGTCCTTCTGCTCCTCCTCAATGACCGTGAAGGTGCCCTCGGGCTCTTCCCGCAGGACTCCCTGCTGCAGCCACAGCGTCATCTTCCTCTTCAGTGATGTCACAGGCACCTTGAGCACTTCACTCAGCTCTGTCAGCGTCCAGGTGCCTGCAGAGACCATGGGGATCAGAGAGGAGAGGGAGAACAAGACACTTCCCACACCTGAGCCTGCCAGGATTTGGCAGGAAGCTGGGTAAGGCAGGGGAGGCACTGCCAGGAACAAGCAGAGGGGTGCAGAGCTGACCCTGCTGGGTGCTGGAGAGATCCAAACCCAGGCACCAGGTTCTTGGTCCTCCTGCCAGAGCTCTCAGAGCCTCCAGCTGCCCGAGGAATGTGGCTTTCCCACCCATGGAAGCACAGCACTCACTCTTGGTCTGGAAGTGCAGGATGATGGCGGCGTGCACAGGGGACACGGACAGGGAGAGCGTGCGATCAGCCAGCTCCACGTCCAGGCTCACCAGCCCCAGGTGGTACTTCCAGTTCAGGGTCCTCATGGCCTGGCAAAAGGGGGAAGCTGCTCACAGCAGATCTCCCAGCACTAAGTGCTGGGTTATTACAAACTCCACTGCAACAGCCTGGTCCAACCAGCAATTAAAGGGGACTGGATAAAGCTTTCATAAGGGGGGTTAAGGTGGGCTCACCTTTAATTTCTCATATTTCTTGGAATATGCTTCCATGGCTTCCTTGACCTGCTCTGGGAGCTCCAGCTTCTCCTCTTTGAGTGGTGGCCAGAACTCACTGGACAGGATGACAGCCACGAGGCTGAAGGGAGGCCTCTCCTCCTCAGGGAGCTTCTCCTCCTCATCCCGAATGTTGGCGTTGATGCGCCGTGAGTCAGCCATGTCCTGCAACAGCAACAGGAGAGGTGGCTCCTTCCCTCCAGAGTCACTGCTAACCATTAGTGAAGGAGAGCCTTAAACAAGGTGAACAGTGTTCTCTCCAAACTATGATGGGGACACTGGAAAGGACACGATCATGTGTGTCTACTTGGAAGTCTGATAAATACTCAGAAAAATTTGTGGGATGTTACAGGAAGGGGTTACAACTCAACACTGCCTTCACTGGAGGCCCTCCACACCTTCCTAGAGTGCTCCAAAAGAATCAAACTCCAGAGTCCCAACCCCAGAGGGGCTGGATGAGCCCAGCTCTTCAATGCCAGAACAGCAGGAGAGACAGCAGCACCAGAGCAACCATTCCCCAGAGCTGATAATCCAGCCCTCAGAGCTTAAAACCAGACATGATTTAAATGCACTTCTGCCTGTCCCAAATCAGCCCCCCACTGGCATTCTAGAACGCCCACTTCCCTAAAAGATCCTTTTTGGGTCACTCCTCAAGTCCCTCCCCTTCCCCAATGGGCTCAAACACCCAGGACTTGAATTTAAAAAATAAAAGGAGTTACTTTTAACATGACTTCACAGTAGTGCATCTGAGCTTCACCAAACCTTAGCTTCAGCAGCTCCACATTACGGATTTCCCTGGAAAGACACACAGCAGATCAGGCAAGGGGCCTTCAGATGGACAAACCTGGCTTGGCCTTCACCCCTCACCACACAGCCAAAAAAAGGAAGTTCCTGGCACAAAGGTGCTCTTCCTAGGAAGCCTTGCAAGGCACAGTGTCTGCCCAGGATGGCTCCTGGTACCCAAGTGAGGAACAGCCACATTCTCTACGCCAGCAGCTTTTTGAAGACAGAATCCCAGAATGGTTCAGACTGGAAGGGAGCACTGGAGCTCATCCTGTTCCACCTCCCTACTCAAGCAGGATCCCCTGGAGCAGTCACTCAGGGTTGTTGCAGATGGGTTTGGAGTATCTCCAGGGAAGGAGAACCCACAGCCTCTCTGGGCTCCTGTTCTATCTAAGAGCAAACAAGTTCTTCCTCGTGTTCGGGTGGAACTTTCTGTGTTTCAGAAACACACATCTTCCATCCCTTCCATTTGAGGGAGCCATCACAACATGTAGGATGGAGCTAAGAGCATGTCAGAGCTTCCAAATTCCTACATGCTGCTCTATCAGCACAAGCCAAGGGCAGGATTGAGCAAGGAATTCTAGAGGCAAACTCAAAGCTGCAAAGGAAATAGCAAAAGGCACTGCTGGCTCCACAAACAGCCATAGACAGGCTCTACCCTTCAGACAGCAGGTAAAAGAAAACTTGGGTGATTTTGCCATGGCAGCCCTGGTGTGGGCACTGGTCTCTCACCTCTCAGCACTGTAGTTGAACTGGTGCAGCAGCCTGTCAGCCAGCAGCGTGCGGTACTCGTTGATGAACAGGTCCTTGCTGCCATAGATGCTCACCAGGAGGCTGATGATGTCTGAGGAGCGACGCTTGGAGCTCGATTTCCCTGGTGGAATCCAGCAGACAACAGTGTGAGATTAACAGGGACCTGCCCCAGCCCAGCCCAGCTCCAGGGGACCAGCAAATGAGCTGCTCAAGGCTACAGCCCACCAGGGAAACCAGCCAGCTGCCAGGAGTGCTGGGCTTGGCATCTCACCTGGATCTGCATCCACTGGGTCAGGAACCCAGTCCCCTGGCTCTGAGATGTCATCATCACTCTCCTGGCCATTCTCCAGGGTCACTGGGTCAGCTTTGGAGAGCTCATTTGCCAGGTCACCCGAGCCCTCAGCATCCCCCGTGAGACCGGCCACGATCTGCCGCACCGTGTCCTCCCGAGTCCTGCCATGGAAATGGAAACTGAGAGAGGGAGGGAAGGGGAGGGAAAGGAGTGCCAGAGTGCCCCACACACCTCCTACCTCAGATACTTCCTGATGGGCTCACAGGCCACCTCCAGGATAACCATGGAAGGGTCCAGCTCCCGCAGGGCCTTGATGGCTGAGATATACAGAGTGATGATGTCGGAGGTGTTGACTCCTACAGGAGAGGAGCAGAGAGAGTCAGAGTCCTGCAGCACAGAATAATGGCTTGGATAGAAAGGGTCTGGATGGTCCAACCCCTCTGTTCTATCTGAGGTGTGGGAGGAGGAGGGTTTGCTGTCCTACTGCCCAAGGCAATGGGGCAGATCAGATCCCTGTGCCTCAGAAACCAGTTCTGAGCACCAACAGAGCCTCAGAGCTGAGCCCTGACAGTGCAAAGAAGCCTTTGCCCACCTGGACCAAAGCTAAACTTTGTGCTCCTGATCATAGTGTAAAAATGAGGCCAAAGGGGGCTGGGATGCCCTCAGCTGCTGCTGCCATGCCCACTAGAACACAAAGAATGTGTGATGGGCACGGTGACTGCCCCTCACTCCTCAAACAGGAAACCAGACCAGCTCCAAGTAGATCCCCACTCATGCCCAGGCTCCTCACAGGACACAGAGAGGGATGTAAAACCCACCAGGGTGCAGAAGTCTCATTTCCAGAGCGCTTTTCAGGGAGCTGAGCAGCTGCTGCCTCTGGTTAGTCCTTTCCAGGCAGAACTTGAGGTCCTCCACAGCAGGCTTTGACTCTGGGAAATCTGCAAACCAAGCAGGGATCAGGAGCAGGGCCAGGCTCTGAGGGGAGGCAGTGTGGCACTGAGAGAGCCCTCCCACCCAGGCAGTCCCATTCCCAGGGTGAGCACCTCGGATGATGCTGAAGAGCTCCTCGATGCGCATGCTGGCGTAGATGCGGTAGAAGAACCTCTGGACGTGGCAGCGCCAGCGTTTCAGGGTGCTGCTGGCCTCTGGGGAGGACTGAGCCGAGGGACCATCCTGCAGGAACACCCTGCTGAGCCACCCAATCACCTTCTCTATCCACTGCACAACAAGGGAGACACAGATGTGAACACAGAGCTGGATGCACAGCCACATCCCAACCCACCCCAGCAGCACCACAGCCCGCAGACAGGGACAGCTGGACCCGGACAGCATCACTCCCAGCTGCTCTTCAAATGTGCCCCAGCCTGGCTTATAGCTGGGGAAAGCCCAGCTGAAAGAACTGGAACTTTAACTACAGATCCAGGATATGGACTGTGCAGCTGGGTGTGAGAAGATAAGGGGCAAACATGGACTGTGTGCAGGCACAGGGCTCCAAAAAGGACAGGGTTTATTCCAAAACTTGCAGCCTATTCCATTCTTGCAGAGTTTCATCCCATTCTATATTTGCAGAACTGTCCTATTCACAAGAAAATGAGCAAATTGCCCACTACACCATCCTTGACCCAAAATTTCCTGAAATCAGTGAAAAGCAAACAAGATATACCAAGAAGTCACAAGCACCCAACACAACTCAGGCACTTGAAATCCAAATACATTAATTATAAAATAAAAACCTGAACAAAGAGCATAAAAAGGTTATTTTTTTATATTTGAACTTTAGTGAGAAATGTATAATTGTCAAATTTCAAATGTACTCAATTACAATACCCAGACTTTTAAAATAAATGCCTTTTTTCCCCCCATCAATTAATAAATATATGCTACTTCCTGGGATAGTATTTGAGGACCAATATACTATAAGGTGTTCTACTACTACTCTACTACTTGATATTAGGTTTTTTTTTTTCAGATTCTTACAGCGTGGAACAAAAATGCTAAGTCAAGGTTTGGTTTGCTGATGTTTATTTTTAATTATCTACTCGACTGAGGAAACACTGAAGAAATGCACAAGTTTTGCCAGGACAAACACCTGGGCAAAACTGTGGAGAAGCTGATAAAGAATTCCTCTAAAGAACAAAAGGACAGGACTATAACTGAAGCAAAGCAACATGATTTTAAGGAATTATTATCAAACCAACCCATTCTTCCCTCTGAGTTTATCTTCCCCGAGTGCTCTGTTACAGCCTGGTTGTGACCTGACACTCCAGGCAGCTGCTCTGTGCTGGCAAAGAGGCCTTGCCCCCAGCACCTGTAATTTTCAGTGAGCTGCTTCTCAGACTTCTCTATCTAACCTTTAGATTTCCAGGCCTGTGCTTTATTTTTTCCTTAAAATTATCTCTTCCTAATCCCAACAAGCTCCAATATTCTGTGGCCAAACAAGAGGTGGAAGCAAGGGCAGCATCTGATGAGCAGAATGAAGTTGTGTTTTCTGTGGTGGAATGAAAATATCCTGAAACAATCTCCAAGTCATCCAAAAGCATTTCACACGAGGTGCAGTGAAAAAAGTGTTGCACAACAACCAAAAGGAAATAAACATAAAAAGATTCCTGATGTTTGCAGGCAACAAAAACGGTTGGCATGGCAAAGAGTGAGGGATCCAGGGTGTCTGGCTTGCATGGGAACCTGGCTGTTGGCCTGGTTCTCCAGCACAGGCAAAGGCAAGGTCATGGGCAAGGAGCACTGAGTTCAGAATTGTGTCCTGGAGGAGCCATAACCTGGAGAAGAATTTTATTTTAAAGTCATGGTGGGTAAATAGCTCAACACAAACTTAGATGAAGTAGCAGCAAAGCAACTGGGCAGCCCCAAAGAAAGATTTTAATTCTCTGTGTGGTCACTGGTGAGATCAATACCAGAGTATACTCTCTCATCCTCACTTCCAATTTTACATGGGAATTGGGAAGAGGACTGGGAAAGCCACAGGAAGTCTAATTATGGGCTCACCTACACAGAGTGGGCTCTCTGCAGGGCAGGTGGCACTTGTTGATCTTGTGGTTTGTACACTGGAACCACAGAAATTCCCTCATTACTACAGACATCATGAGGTGAAATGTGACACCCCTGCATGCACAGGTCAGACCAGCATCAGCCAAAATGGGGAGTTTTAGCCACCTCTCCTGCAAGGCATGGTGGAAGTCATAACCCTGGACTAAGTGTTTTAAGCTGGAATCTGCTTTTAGCCTGAGCTGCTAAAAACCAACAAGAGCTGCACATCTCCCAAGGAGGACTCTCACTCCCCACACCTGCCCTACCTCCTGGAACTCGCTGAGGAAGGAGTGCTCGTACTCCCCGCGGCAGCGCTGCTCCATCCTCTCCTCGATCATCCTGTGCAGGATGGTGGTGACAGCGTCAGCACTCACCCTCTCCAGCAAGTTCAGCCGGCGCCTGCGGGCACAGGGACACGTCAGGAGCACGTGGGAGCAAAGGCACCAGCAAATCAACAAAATCTTACACATGAATGCACCACCCTCCCTGTACATTCCACAGAGGCAGGCCCAGCTCAGGACACAGGCTCTGATAGCATTACATACGTAACACATGGCACTACTGCTATCCCATCTTCCTTACAGACATTACTTATAGCCAACAAAAGCTCTTTCATTTTTGAAGAGTTTCACAGAATCAGAGAATGGTTTGGGTTGGAAGAGATCTTAAAGAACATCTAGTCCAAACCCCTGACATGGGCAGGGACACCTTGCACTGGTTTGCTTCTCTATGGTCAGAGGCTTCAGAGTAAGAGGAGGATATTCTCATATCCAGGGAGAGGAACTTGCTGTCTAAAGATCTGCTCTTGTTCAACCACCAGTTGAAAGCAGAAAGTCCATGCTGAGTTCTTTACCCACCACCATGACACATCCTGACCTCACACAGCTCCTTCTGTTCTTGGGGATCAATAAAACCTGCTGCTGCACCCATCCAGACCCTCTCCTGCTCTGAGCGACAGCCACCACCCCGTCAGACACCTACAGAATGTCATTGAGCTGCTGGAACTGCTCCATGGCTTCAGGGCACCAGCACTGCTCTCTCTTGCTGCTGCAGCCTGCACAGAGCTGGCCCTCTCCTCCACCCTCCTCTGGGTCACTCTCCTGCTCGGTCTCACTCATGCTGCTCTCACACTCATTCATTCCATCTTCTCCTTTCTTCCACTGCCTCATGTATATCCTGAATGTGCGGCTGTAGAACTGCTGGATCATCTCCTGGAAGGATTTGGTCGTGGAGAAGAAGAGGATAGCTTTGAACATGGTGTAGACCTTCTCCTGCAGCGTCTGAGCACCTGTGCCCAGGAGCAGGCCTGCCTTGGTCCACTGCTCCAGGAGCTCCAGGCTGTTCATGTAGGGCTGCAGGCGGCACTTGAGCAGACTGAAGGCGTCCAGGAGCAGCGTGGCACACTGGGGCTCCCCGGCCGTGCTCTCATACTGGCCAATGCACATCCAGAACTCGGGGGCGATATTTGCCTGCAGGTCGGTCTGCAGCACCTCGATGAACCACTCCTCCACGATGGAGTGCAAGTCGTAGCAGTGCAGCACGTCCAGGGCTGCCCGGAGCTCGGCATCCTGCAGCGGCCCCGCAGCCTCGGGCCTCGGGGCTGCCTGCAAAGCGGAGGGAACGCGAGTTAAGCATTTGATGGAGCACACAGGAACTCTGCTGTCAAACTGCACTGGGGGGATGCTGCTCCTCCACGGCGACCTGCCGGGGTCTCAGCCCACCCATGGAAGCCAGGGCTCACACCCGCACATAGCACTGCTGTCCCTGCTGCTGGCTGCCGCAGGACACAGGTGCTGATGGCAATGCTGCGAGCCACCCTCGGGTGCCCAAAATGCCGAGCTCGAGTAAAACCCTTCCCTGGCCACCAGCTCCCTCAGACAGAGAGGGAGCAGAGGCACAGTATGGCCAGGCAAGCTGTGGCCCTTTGGTCCCGCTCCTGGTCGGAGTGATAGAGAGAGAGGGCGGCTGGACCCGCGGCCCTTCCCTGACAGCCCCCAGCAGACACCAAACCCAGGAGTCCTTCCCCACCTCCCTCAGCCCCGGCCGTTCCTCCCTCAGCCCCGGCTGCTTCTCTGCAGCCCGGGCCGTTCCTCCCTCACTCCCGGCCGTTCCTCCCTCAGTCCCGGCCGTTCCTCCCCAGCCCCGGCAGCTCCGGCCGTTCCTCTCCAGCCCCGGCCGTTCCTCCCCCAACCCCGGCCGTTCCTCCCCCAACCCCGGCCGTTCCTCCCTCAGCTCCGACCGTTCCTCCCCCAGCTCCGGCCGTTCCTCCCTCAGTCCCGGCCGTTCCTCCCCAGCCCC
>JAOTQP010000770.1:1684738-1705338 GCA_026413545.1 Cichladusa arquata | reverse complement strand
CCCTGAGCTCCAGCCTGAGCCTGGGCAGTGCCAGCACCTCTGGGGGAGGGAAGAACCTTGCCCTGAGCTCCAGCCTGCAGTGTCAGGGGAGATTTAGGAGATATATATGTATATGTATGTATTTATGGGTCTGTATTTACCTGAAGGCCGGTTGGGAGCACCTCGATGAACCACCGCTGCTGTCTGGGTCACAGCACTGCAGCCAAAACAACTTCCCAGGCCTTGGATGCAGCTCTGGCACACAGAGCCCATCACAAGAGGGTTGTGTTGGGGGCTGCTTGGGCAAAGTTTGCTGTCAAAATACATAAGAAATGGCCTTTGGGACAGACCCCTAAAAGTGACCATCTTAGACCCATGGTGTGGGGGGAAGGAGGAAACCAAAGACATGACACTGACCCACAATCCTACTAATTCAGGCAGAGAATGATGGTGCTGATGGAGCTTTGGCCTGCCACTGTCCCAGACCAATACTTAGTGTAGTTTCTTTCATCTTTAATGGACAATGTCATTTAAAGAGTCAAGTTATTGGGGCAGTAAAGGGTAGGAAGGGGGCAAACGGCACGAGGGCTGGCATCAGTCTTTGGTTCCTGGGACAGCTTTAGCCTTTCACCTCCCCTGTCTGTGTTACTGCCAGGCAGGGACTGCTTCATCCCCACAGAAGGGCACAGCTGAAGTCACTTCTGTATTACACACCAACTGCTTTTGAGTTTTTTTTAAAAAGCATCTTCCCAGCCTCTTTTCAGATAGGTGACAATCTTCCTTCTCTTGGTGACCAGGCAGAGTTTGTGTCAGAAACACCTTTCTCCTATTAGCTGCTGCCTAAATTCTCCTTCCATTTGCCTTTTTGAGTGTGACCGACTGTTGTGTTAGTTCTTCCTCTCCCAAAGTCAGTGCTTTCCCCTGGAAATCACTTTTCAGATGAAGCTGGAGCTGTTTCCTCAACCTCCTTCAAGACCTGATAGTTTGCAGTGAAGGGGGAAACACACATAAAAATTCAAAAGCTTTATGTTGTAAGGTACACAAACGAACAGCCCCTTTAAATAGAAAGGTTACCTGAGATCCAAGTCACACCCCCAGCCTACAGATGAATTCCTGTGTATTGAAATGAACTGACACTCAGAGGAGGCAGAAAGAGGCGGTGAGGAGGAGATGCTGGTGTCCTACAGACAGAAAATAACAGAGTTCTTTTCCTGTGGATGTGCATCCCTGGTTAGTCACTCCTTGCCTTCTGCCATCCCCCATGGGATTTCACCTTCCTCCAGCACCTTGTCCTGTGGGGCACTTCCTCAGCTCCTCTCTGATTGCTTGGTAATTTCCACAAACTCACAGGAACGTCGGTTATTTTTGGGGCTATAACCATCACATTTGGTTACAATTGTCCACTGGGTTAAATTTTTTAACTGGTGAGAGATGGACAGGCAGCAAATATCTCCTAAATATGTTGTAGTGTAGAGCATAGGAACCAGGCCTGTTGGATTATGTACACAGTGAGCTAAAAATAGGAGAAACTTAATAACAGATCTAGTCTGACAAAAGGTCACTGTAGATTTGAGTTAGTCTTGAAGCCAGAAACTCAAAATGTGCAGTTTTAGTAGTGGAAAAGAGTTGAAACTGGGTCAGCTGAGCACAATTTAATACTGATCTAAAAAGCCCAGGTAGGAAATCTCCCTTAAAAAACCCCACCAAACCAACCAAAAGCACCCCAGTCTGCTTCAGGAACTTCTCTGCCTCGTGACCCAAGGCAGATAAATTGCTTAAGGCCTTTCCTATTCAGAATATGAAAACAAACCAGAGAAATTATCCCACAGATATTCCCACAGTGAGACAGGATAATAAATCACCAGGAATTGGAGGCTGAAGGGCTGGAGACCCCCTCTTGCTGCAAGGCAGATCAGCTGCATTGAAAGGGAATTCATAAGAGAAACAGTTTATGTAAAAATAAGCTATTTTTATTTCTTTCCCAGATACTGGACAATTCTCAGACACTGCTAGATGTCCTGAAGGAGGAAATGGGGGATCTTGGTAAAGCCATTGAGCCACAAAGCGCTTCATTAGGACGAGTACGTCGAAAGCGTTCCTAAACATCTTCAGCCTGGAAAGTCCTGTTGGCCAGAGAGAGCTGCTGTTGTGGTACAAGGATGCCACATTTAATAAAAGCCTTTGCTTTGCAGAAGTAAATTTTCCTTTCAGATGTGCTTTGGTATTAGTGAGAGATCCGCTGAAGTTGATCTTCGAATGCTACAGAGCAGGGTAGGCATTTACAGAAAAACACCTTTCATTTTGAGCACAGCCATCCTGAGGCACATCCCAGGAGGTGAGCCATCAGCTGATGCTCCTGCCCTCAGGACAGCACTCACCCTGCTCTGCCTGGAGGCAGCCGAGTAGCTGGGCAGGGACGAGAGCACGCAGCTGGGAAGTGCAAAGGAGGGCTCAGTGAGGTGTGAATCGCAGCTCCAGGGTGGAGCAGGATGGCCGGGGAAAGGAGCAGAGTCAGCAGCACACTGCACTCCCACACTCCTGAGCCATCCTGCCCACTGGGCTGCAGGCACACAGTTAACTCACACGAGAACCAGAGCAGTGTTTGAGCTGCAGGACACTGTTGGCTTTAGCATTCCTCATGGATCCACAGGAGAACCAAGCCAGAGCTAGCTGAGACCCCTTGTCCCTAACTTGAGTTGAAAGCAGCTTTGCTTTACCATCTGCACCTGTGCTAGGAACAGAGCTGCCTTAAACTGACCTGGGCTTTTCCACAGGGAAAGATGCTCACTGGGACCTTTTTAGCTAGAAATGCTGTGCTGAAAACTCACCCCTTAAATCTAGCAGTCACCAGCAGTCTCCCATCCCCCCTCATTCTACCCTCGTCTCAGCACCTTATCCTGAATTATTTCATTAATGGGAAAAGCCTCAACACATGGAACTCCATGGTCCTTGTGTCATGTCCCAGGCAGATGCACTGCAGACACATCCTGCTCCCAACAAATAACACAGGCAGCAGACCTCAAATTAGCTTGGAACAGACAAGGAGGTGCAAAATATTTCTTTGTGGCCCCTCAGCCAACATCTAACAAACTACTGAGTAGCTTTTTTTTTTTTTTTTGCATTATCTTTCCAAAAGTATTTAGGCACCCAGGGCAGCAGGGAACAATTACAAGTAGGTATATTCTAACATTTAATCCTGTGTTTTTCAGCAGAACAGCCTTCCCTTGCTGCTACTAGACACCAGGCCAAGTGCAAGGTATGCAGAGCATTTTCAGTTCACAGACCAGTGTCACTTGAACAGACATTCATCCTCTATAATAGACAAACCAGTAACCATCAAATTTAATCAAAGATACCAGCTTGTTCCTTTGGATCATGCCCCACACCAGGGTACCACTCATTCCATAAAGCCCAAAGAGGCCGGATCTGTTCTCACCACATCTCTTTTAATCCCAAAGTACAAATCACATTAGCAGCACTGCTCCATCTGTTCCAGAGTGCAATTTTGACCCTGAGTTTACAGTAGTAGAAAACTTGAATGGAAGATTCTAGCAGATTCCTTTGCATATTGGCTGCATTAAACAATTACAATAGAACTATAAAAATGCTAGAAAAAACAAAAATAACCCACATTCCTTGTTCAAGTTCTGCAGAAGAAAGGAGTGAAACTGCCCTCCTGTGCTTTGATTAGAGGAGCAGAGTGTGGCATGGAGGAAGCAACCAAGAGAGATCAATCAGATCTGGAATAAAGCAACAAGAGGAGCTGGTAAAGTGGAGCACAACCAGCAATTCCCAGAGACTGGATGCCAGAATTGGGAAGGACTAGACCAAAGCTATGGCCAATGTGTGGGAATCTTCAAGGAGCTCAATATAGTCTGGACATTTCTCTACTGATTGGTGCAAAAATAACACCTAAAGCTAAAGGCATTCATTGCTGTTCCCACCTCCCAGGGTGTTCAGTGAACTCCACAGGCATATAACTGGCACACATGATGTTTCAGTGAAACCAGGGCTGGAAACATGCCAAGGACAAACCATGGTTTTCCAAACTGACACCCAGTGTGTCAAATCACAGCCACACTGTGAACCCACCTAACTGCCCAGTGCTCCAACTCCAGAGCCATCCTCCACTGGGGAGAAGGGTTGCAAAAGCTGTCCAGACCCTGCACAGTGCCTGGACTCAGACAAGCACTGAGAAAAATCAACATCCATCCCGGGATTGCAGATGTCCTTCCCACACGTGCCTAACCGGCAGCTGATCTTGAACAAGGAATATGCAAGGCCACAGGCAGAATCAATCATACGCCTTGAAAGCAGGAGTTGGGTCCCAAAATCCAGTGCAAATATTCTCCCAAGATGGCCGAGAGCATCTGGTCCGCGCTTGGCCACAGGATCCGGGGCCGGCCGCGCTCTGGGGCCGTTCCGGTGGCGGTTCCCGTGCGGCTGCACTGCCCCGTCCTGCCCAGCAGCCGCTGCTGCAGCGCCGCCGAGCAGCCTCAGAAATAGAGCGCGGGCTCGCTGCTGAAATCCGAGAGCCCGCCCTTCTCCGCCGGGGTGAGCTGCGGGAGAGCACAGGGACACCGCGGGTGTCAGAGCCGGGCCAGGGAGCCCCTCACCCCTGGGGGCTGCCTTGGCACTCTGCCCTGATAACTGGGTGCCCTGGAGTTCAGAAACTCCTGCAACGGTTTGGGTTGGAAGGGATCTTAAAACCCACCCTGCTCCAACCTCCCAAGGGGCAGGGACACCTTCCACTATCCCAGGTTGCTCCAAGCCCCATCCAACCTGGCCTTGGACACTGCCATGGATCCAGGGGCAGCCACCCTGTGCCAAGGCTTCACCACCATCACAGGGAACAATTTATTCCCAATATCTAATCTAAATCTCTTCTCTTTTAGTTTAAAACTGTTCTCCCTTGTCCTATCACCTGCTCACTTTAAAAAAAACAAAACAAAACAAAACAAAAACCTTCCTGTTTGTTATAAGCACTCTTTAGGCACTGGGAGGGGCTCTGAGCTCTCCCTGGAGCCTTCTCTTCTCCAGGTGAGCACCCCCAGCTCTCCCAGCCTGGCTCCAGAGCAGAGTGGCTCCAGCCCTTGGAGCATCTCCGTGGCCTCCTTTGGACTTGTTCCAACAGATCCATGTCTTTCCTGTGCTGAGCACAGAGTGTGCCAGCTGCCTTCACCCAGCTGGGGAGGGGCAGCTGTGGTAGTGGCAGTGGGATGGTGTGTTGGTCCCTTTGGGAGCAGTGACACAGCTCCCTGGGCAGGAACACAAACAGTGTGTGCAGGGAAAGGCACATCCTGTCCCATCCACTGCCTGGAACAACCCCCACCACAAGAGAGCACAAGAGTTGCTTATTTATAGCCTCACCATGACTTGGTTCCCTTGGGAATCAGCTTCCTTTGCTGCAGGTCCCTCTGCAGCAGGACCCTCATACTTCTGCTCCTGCCACTCGCTGAACTTCACGGAGTGCTTTGGGGTGTAGCTGGATAAATCTGCTGGAAGGAGAAAGATGAGGTAAATATTCCCCACCACCCCAAAAAGAAGTGGGACCAGGATCTCAGCAAGGACAGGCTGGAAGCTGCCCATCTGCAGCTCCTTGTTCACTCCATCAGCATTTCCACCCATATGGAACCCTTAAGAGTCTGTGGGAAATGTGGGCAGTGTCAGACATCACCAGAAACCCCATGGTGCCAACACAGTGCCTCACTCACCTGAGTTAGGTGCACTGGGATGCAAAGTGTTGTTTGGGCATGGAATGTAATAGGTATGAGATTTTTCTTCCTCTGTTTCAGAAGCATGTCCTTCATCTTCCTCATCTTCTTCTGCCAGGGAGCTCTCTGACGGGTACTCAAACATGGTCTGCAAGCTTGTCTCATTGAAAGAGATCTTCATCTGGGTAACAGCAAAGAAGAATTATCAGGGAGAAGCACAAGAACCTGCTGATCCCCACGCTGGCTCTGGCACAGGCCACTGCACACACCCTGGATTACAGCAGCCACTGCAGATCCCCCAGTCCCTCCCCAAGTGCTTTGGTGGATCTCTTGCCACGCTGAGGGAAACCCAGAGGCGGAGCCAAATGGATGGGATGGAGGCAGGAGCCCAGGGGTCTGGAGTACCTCTGTGCCTTCTGCCAGCACCTCACACTGATGCCCAGCATGCAGGGGAGCTGCCACCATGTCTCTCATGGGAGACACGAGCAGGAAAGCACCCACATGTGGGAAAGGTGACATTGCTAATTCCTGGCAACTCCTTTTTGTATCCAAGCTCCAGAAAACAGAAACATCCATGATCAGGATTCCAGTCTTGGGAGGACATTTTGGCAAAGAGCTATTTAAGCTGCATTAAACAGGGCTTAAAACCAGAAGTGAGGAGGCAGCTAAAGGAGAGGTGGTAACAGCTGGTAGCAGACAGGGAAAATACTGGACAAGGGAGAGGCCTTAAAGGTTCTGGTTTGAAACCAGTTTTATCTAGTATTGTCACTAACGACCTTTCTACAGTGACTAGGAGAGTAGGAAATGAAAGTGACTTCAACACAAGAGTTCATCGAGGGCTAACCAGAATTTTATGGTCATGAAGAAAACTGGAGAGCAAAAACACTAAAAATGGCATCGTGTTTAAGAGCAACCGTTGCACTAAGAGAAGTTCATCACCTGTGAATAACTGAGGAAGAAAATTTGGGATTGGCTACAGGACTGTAATCATTATTAGGATGCTACTTAAATAAACTAGGAATGAAGCAAGGCATTTCTGCTGGAAATAGGGACTGCCTGGCTCTGTCCTCCCTGTAACACCCAGCAGGTGATGGAAGTAACTCCAGATGTGCTCATCCAAGAAAAGAAAAGTTGAGGGAAGGGATTATTCCTCTGCAGCCCTGCCTGTCCTAATCATTATCTACCTCTGTGCTCCAGGGATCTGGTTACAGGTCACCTCAACAGGTGCACAGGAGATTCACTGCCAAAAACTTCACACCAGCAAAAGTGAACGTGGAGAAAAAGCATAACACCTCTTTGTAAGTACTCCAGAAAATAACCACCAAGGAGCAGAGAACTGCTGATGCCAGCACATGTCAGACAAACAAGGAGGACAAGCTTGCGAGGAGTACGTTCATGCCAAAAGTAGGGAAGTATTTAGCCAACACAGATCAAGGTTCAGGAGCAGCTGTCTAAAAGGGTGTTGTGATCCCTTCACTTCTAAATACAAGTAAAATTCAGCTAATGGGGTTATGAACAGAATGGAAAGGATGTGGCAGCTTGTGACAGGAGCCCGATGGTTCTGATCTCTCCAGATGCTGGGTAATGACTGGCCAGGGGCAAGTGCAGCACATTTATCCCGTATTTCTGTCATACAGAAAATCCCCAGAGGCTGGGAAGTGGCACCTGGCCCCAAGCAGCCCTCAAGCACCATTCCCTGTGCACCCATTCCCTGTCACAGAAGCGGTCAGAGCACTGGAGTGACACTGCTAGGGGCTGCCAAAGTCACACCTGCATGTCCCCAAGGGCCAGAGCTGCCAGCAGGTCACAGTGCCACCTGTGCTGCCCATGCACAGGGGCCCTGGAGCTCTGGAGGGAGCAGAGCAGGACAGAGAGCATCTCACTGCTGCATTTTAGCAAAGCAGTGAGGGGAGCTCAGTTTGAATCTGGGTAACAGGGAGCAGCTGCAGCTCCTCCACACTGCAAACCCACAGCTGGAGCTCTGTGCTACTCTGCCCCAGGGCAGGATGGACCTTGGACACAGGCTGGCTCCCTTCCCTGCTCCCAGGAGAAGGCAGGATGGAAACTGCATGGAGGGAACCAGCTGCCTTTCCCCATTCCCTGCCCCAGCCCCAGCCACTCTGAGTCTCCCCAAATGACACATGAGGAGAAGAGTGATTCTATTTCAGAGAAAAGGAGTTGGAATTAAATGGTCCTGAAACTGAGAGCATCCCACTTGCTGCTCCCTGAATTTCCCATCCCTGCTGCTGACCTAGATGCTCCCTGATCCGAGCCAGGCTGTCACTGCTCACAATGTGGTGTCTGTCCTGTGGGGATGAGCCACACTGCCAGGCACAAAGGCCACGAGGGTGGACGTGCCCAGGGCTCCTGGAAGCCCAGGAGCTATCCCAGAACCAGAAACTGCACACAGGCCACTTATCAGTGCCAATGGCACTGAAGGGCAAGAAGTACTTGGCTAAACGTGGAAAACAAAGCAGACAGGAGAAATATGCCTTGAGGGTTAGAATTTAAGCTTGGAGATGGAACTAAATGTTCCTGGTTTTCTGTTATCTGGAGGGAATCTCTAAGAAAAATGACTTTGAGTCCAGTCTGGACCAAAGGTGCATGCAGTGCTAGAGGAGAAAATAGCCTCATCAGGGAGCAAAACCAAGGAGCAGAACGGAGCAGAAATGGCCTAGAGACACCCACATCCCACACAGAGCCCAGAGACCAAGAGCCCCAAATTCAACAGCTCCCACTCTCCAGAGCCAATTCTATGCTGGAGCCCTTCACACAGAGTCAGGCCCTGGCACCCAGGGCACAGCTGGGGCCAGGATCACTGCAAGGCTCACACAGGCAGTGGTGTGTGGCACAGGGGCACGTGGCACAAGCTCCCCCAAACCACACTGAGCTGCCCTATGGCAGATCCCAGCTCCTGCTGCCAGCAGAGCCCCACAGCTGCTGCAATAAAGCCCAGGGCACACCCAGGCAGAGCAAACACAAGGCACAACCAGGCACTGGCACAGGATGGACCCTGGGGCACTCAGTCAGCCCTGCCTGTGGGGAGAGAGCCCCAAAACCTGCTGTGGCAGCACCAGAGCTCCCCTCTCTAAGCACAACAGGGTTTCAGGGAAGCACAAAGCAGCTCTGCTTGACCCAGTAGAACAGGGAGGGCGAAGCATTCAGGCAAAACCAGGAGACACACGGGGCAGAGCAATGCTCTGAGAGCACAACTGAGTGCTGTGTGCAAGGAGCACAGGCAGCTTCAGTCCCAGGAACCAGCTCCAAAGGAAAACCAAGAGCCCAGTCATGGCACAGACAACAGGTTTGCACAGCCAGCAGCGCCTTGCCAGACCACAGAGACTTTTATGGGAACACAAAAGGCAACAGGGGACATTTCTTTAGAAGAAAAGTGTGTCCCAGCAGAGCCAAGCTGGCTGGAGCCCAGCCAGAGGCCTCTGCCCAGCCTGTCTCAGCACTGCTTCCCCTGGTTCTGCCCCAGCAGCAGCTGCCAGTTGTGGCAAGGAAGAATTTTGCACCCTTCAGCTGTGGATGTTTGCAGGGATTTGTCACTCTTTGCTCAGCTGGAGGCTTCACCCACAGCTGTGTCACAAATCCAGGGTCCAACCCAAACCCATATATACATATACATATATATATATAAGAATATATATAAATACTCTGTCCAGCAATCAGACACACTGGAAAGAGTAAAGCAGGCTTTTCACGAAATATTGTGCTGTTCAACTGATAGGTTCTTGTTGCCATAGCAAAAATCATTTATTTATTTGCTAGGATTTGAACAGTAATGAGTAATAGAATATCCAGGAAAGAGAAGCCAGGGCAAATATTGCCTAACAAAGCATAAATCTGAGTAATCATGCAGATCTCATTTAGAAAAGGGAAGTCAACCTTGTGTCAGGCTGTCAGGACTCAGGCTGCACCCAGACCAGCAACCAAACAGCCCCCATATACAGAGATTTATTAAAAACAAACATAACTGATTTATAGAACCCAACCTACAACATGAGCAATGACAAGTCAGCAGCCACCTCACCTCCAAAAAGGAGATGAGAAAGTCTGCAAGGAAGTATTAATGACAGAGCAAAGACCCAATGGCTTCTCACACACCAGGGACCTCTCTGGATGTCTCCAGGGGTTAATCTGCATCCTCAGCTCCAGAAGGAATCTCCTTACTGTGGCTCTTCTCCACCCATTATTACATGTGCTGCTTGCTTGATGAGCCAAAGCCAAATTCATAACATAGGTTGTTTACACCTTTTAAACTGAAACCTCTTTGGCAATCCAAATCCTCATCTTGTAACAGTCAGGAAAAAGTAATTTTTCTAAGTATTAAAAGAATGAAATCATCCTATAATTATATTCCAGCAGGGAGAGTCCAAGTCAGCATTTGATCCCCATCACAGCAGCCCAGAAGAGGGGGCTGAGGAGGAGTGAGCCCACCTCCCTTCCCTGTGAGTGGTGCCCATCTCCCAAACCCAGGGCTCCTGCCAGAGTTGCCATCCCTGCTCTGTGCTTGAGGAGCAGGATGGGATGGCAAGTGGTGAAGCACAAGCTGGGCTCCATCCCTGCTGCCATCCCACAGCACCTCCAGCATGTTCCAACACACCAAGTGCCTCACCAGATCCCAACAGCTGAGCAGCACCAGGGATCAAGACCTGTTCTCTTCATGTACTGATTTTCCTCTCATCATTCTCTGTCCTCAGTAATTGCCAAGTGACAAACCCAGGGACTGCACTGACTCACCAGGAGCTGCCAGGTGCTGCTGGGTGTGATTGAAAGCAGCTTTTCCCACCTGGTCTATTACAGGATCACAGAACCTTCTGAGCTGGAGGGTCCCCCAGGATCACCCAGAGCAGCCCCTGTCCCTGCCCAGACACCCCAGCAATCCCAGCCTGTCCATCCCTGGCAGCGCTGTCCAAACGCTCCTGGAGCTCTGGCAGCCTCGGGGCCGTGCCCATTCCCTGGGGAGCCTGGGCAGTGCCAGCACCTCTGGGGGAGGGAAGAACCTTGCCCTGAGCTCCAGCCTGAGCCTGGGCAGTGACAGCACCTCTGGGGGAGGGAAGAACCTTGCCCTGAGCTCCAGCCTGAGCCTGTCCTGGGCCAGCCCCAGCCATTCCCTGGGTCCTGTGCCTGTCACAGAGCAGAGATCAGTGCCTGCCCCTCCTCTTCCCCCCACAAGGAAGTTGCCTCCTCTCAGCAGCACAGGAGGCTTTGGCTGGTTTCTGCAGGAAGGGTGGACAATCCAACATGAACACAAATCAGGGGTCGACATCTCAGAGATCAAGCACACACAAAACGAGTGTTCTGAAGAACCTTGTGCTCCTGTGCCACCTCACATCCAGGCTCATTTGCTGCTGCACTGGTTGGCTCAAGATTGGGTCAAGAAGAAAGCACAAGACATCACACCTGATACCTGGAACTGCAGCCAGCTGGGAGTGTCAGCAAGCCTGTGAGCATAGAGCAGGGCAGAAAAGCTGCTCGAGCTCCAAACCCACTGGGTTGGTGGGTGGAGGTCAGGACCTGTACAAAGAGGAGGTTCTAACACAGAACAACCTCCCAGCTCCGTTCTAACCCAGTAGAAGCAGAGATTTTATAGTGGACAAAGATCCCCACAGGGTTTACCCTGCTCTTCCCATCTGACCAGTCCCACAGAGCAGCATATTTAGTAAAAGGAGACAGAAAAGCAGTTCATAAACTCCAAACCTCTGCAGACACTTTCAGTTTGTTTGGGTTTTTTTCACAGCAGCCTGCAGTCAATGATCTAGATAGTTTCCTTGAAAAGAAACTTTTAGAGAAAGGATTTTTGGGAAAATTAGCTATTTTTTTGGAGTTAGTAATGAGCTTGTCTATGTGTCTGTCTGTGCTTGTCCTGAAAACAGTCATGGGTCAGCCCAAATTGTTGAATAACTCCAGGCACAAACTATGTGGGCAGCCTGAAATAGTACCCTGGAGACTGCAGAAGCACTAGCACATCATCAAGGCATTTGCTATCATTCAGAAGATAAGCAGCTTTTGTGCCTCTAAAGCCCTTCCTTGACACAGAAAGAAAGGGTTTTCCCCTGACAAGTATCCCTAGGAACAGAGGGGACTTGAGGCTTGGTTCCTATATCCGATTAACCCTGTACTGCTATGGGTGAAGCATTCTAAATATGCCCAGAAAACTGCAGATGGCACTTCAGAAATGTACTTTTCTGTTATTCTGTAAAAAAAGAAGAGTTTTGGGGAACTGGAGTTGGCTATGACACCACAGAATCACTTGATCATGATTTTCCAGGAAGTGCTTCCTGAGAGTGACTGACTTTTGCTCAGCCATTAGCTGCACCTCAGTGAGTTATTGAGTAGAGCTAAGAACACTAAAGATTTACAGCAGGAGCACGTCAGGGAAGCCCTGTGTGGCTGGCAAAGGAGACATTTCCTCCAGGATCACATCCCAGCTCCTAAGCCACAAGGCAAAACAAGAAAGTCTCCATTTACAAGGCAACCCACAAAGCCAGCTCTGTGTAATCAATATGCTGAAGCACATGGCAGATAGGAGCAATGCATGGAGATTCGAAATATTAAACTCCTTGTGCAAGACACGGGCAAGTTTCAAATTCCTGATGAGAGGTGACAGAGTAGGGACAGCCCCAAGAGCATGTGGGGTGGCTTGGTTAACTCTTCACTGTGCAGGACAAGGGGAGATCCCAGTGCTGACACAAGCACAGCTGGAGCCCCAATGTGCCAGGGCACAGAGCAGCCATTCACCCTGGGAGCCCTTTATTCCTCCTCACATCTGCAGGCAGAGGAGCCAGAGCCTTCCACAGCTTAACAAGCAATTCAAAAGTTACTTACTTGGCCCCTAAGAACCAGACAAATCTCCCTACTAGTACAAAACAAATCTCATCTGAATACACAAAGGGAGCAGGATAAGCAAGGTACAATTAGTATCAAGAGTTGGTGTCCTCATAAAAACCACACAGAGCTCCCCAACAGCAGAGGATTTCACAGGCAGCTCTCAGCAGCCTATTTGTAGCTACAACGACGTGCAGTGATGGGAGCTGCCACCCACAAACATTCCTGTGCAATCCAAACTGTCCAGAGCAGCTCACAAAAATACCTGGCTTTGGTGCTGGAATGGGACCCACAGAGCATCATTCCATGGGAAATAGAGAGAGAGCAGAATTACTTCCCACCCTGTCAAGGAGCTCATTCAGGACCAAAAGGCTCCCATGATGTGAACAGTATCACCTGCACAACAGAGTTCATGTCTCTCTTGCCCTTTCCCTCTCTTTTAACATGCAAAAGGAAGTTCCTTGATGAGAAGCAAGTGCAGCAGGTTCCTCAGGGATGTGCCCTCAGAGCTGCATTTTCACCAGCTGCAAGCGACACAATTTCCCTACACACACAAGTGTTTTGTCTGAAATATTTCCTACATTCTTGCACTGCCCACAAAGCAGCAGCTCCATCCTGCCAAGTTCCCAAGATCATCCAAAGGGCACCTTCAGGAAAACATCAGCACCGAGTTCCTCCAGCCCAGATTTTCCCAGGATGTTTGTGAAGTTGCTCTGTGTGATACAGACACTTCATGTGACTCTTCCTACACGAACTGGCAAATAGGGATATCCTCCCAGCCCCATAGACTGCTGCAGTCACTGCAAGAGTCTGGGTTGTAAACAGATTTTAAATTCAGGTTTCACTTGGGAGGAGGGTGAGCACAACCCCTGAGGTGAAGGCGATATTGCTGCAGCAGCTCTTACACAGATTTCCTTTGCTTCCATTGCACCCAGAAACTAAATATTTTCATTTTCCCTACTGTTGCCCACACATAACACAGACCAGCAGGACTCCTGCCCCAGCCACCCAGTGTCCTTCCTCTGCACTTCTCAGAACACCATGACCACATACTGGAAAAACCAGAGTGGGAAGGAAAACCCAAACCTGATGGAGGGAAATTATAAACCATCTGCAATCTGGTCCACAGATTAGGGAAACTGATTAGGAAAACGTTAACTGTAATCCTCGTGATTAGAGTTCAGAGCACAAAGTACTTCAAATCTCCTCTCGAGCTCTGGGGCAGGCTGAGCCCTGGGCACGTCCTAACCAGCTTCAAAGCCAGGCTCGGCTCTTATTTGCATAAGAGTTTCTATTTTAGCCCTTCTGTCCCCTTCCCTGCAGTGCTGACAGCAGCAGGCAGGACATGGGGGCAGGAGAACCAGGGGTATGTGGGACCAGCTCAGACTGTCACTGCAGAATGAAAGAAGCATGGGACTGGTGAGGCCACGCAGAAAAGTTTCCCACTACAGAGATGAGTTAAATCTGACTCATCTGCTCTGCCAGGGTATCATACAACAAAGTCTCAGGACTTCAAGGTGCTGGCATGCAGTGGGGAAACAAAAAAGCACCCACTGCTCCATTGACAGCCTCAGGGGGCAGCTTGTGAAGTGGTTTAATGCACCAAATTCTGATTTCCAGTCTTCAGCCATCAACATCACAGAAAAAAATCAGTGGAATTAACAAAGGGCAGGAAAATGGCCCTGTCTGGGTGAAAGAGCCTGCTGCCATCTGACAGCGAATGGAGACCATCTCCGCAGGGGAGGGGCCGCACTTCATCATCCAAGACACTTATTTCCTGACCATGACTTATCACTGCTGACCTCATCTCCTAAAAATGCAATACATCCATGTCAGATATTGCCATGGCCCCTCCTTAAAGGTGGCAGATGAATCTGCCCCAGCAGAGCACAGCCAGAGACAGAAAATAGAACAGGAACACGCAGTTCTCCAAGAGCTAAAGAACACAAATCTCTGCCCTGACCCCTCCAAAACACAGAGATGACATAATCAAAGGAATTTTTGCAGAGAGATTTCTTCTTCTACCACCAGATTAGTTTAATTATGTTATGGTTAATTTACTTGTGTTATACATTGCAAAAAACCACTTCAGGCAGCCACCAGTATTTAGACTCCACACTGTGCAGACTTGCTCCAAACAGGTCCAGGCAACAGCTGGAAATGTTGATCCCTGCCACAAACCTACACCTGGTTCTCAAAGGAGACCATCTCCAGCAGAACTGAACAGATGGAAAACTACAGAACAAGGAGTTCAGCAGGTTAGACCAACAAAACTGCTGCCCATGATTAAAACTGAGGGGTATTTAAAATAATTTTTTAACAGACTTTTAAGTGGGACTTTGGAAGCCACATTCAGGCATTACGCAGCTCAAAAAATTAGGACACAGACCATGCTAAAGTTTATGTAAGCTGGAACTTTTTGAAGTTCAGCTGAACATCTTTGAAGACAATTTAGCTCTGGACTCCAACTGTTTGGATCCCACCAGCCTTGTTCCCGTAATCTCTGCTCACACTGGGCTGCAACTTGCCTGCCAGCACACGGCAAACTGCCAGCTGTGACAAGCACAAAACATTAAATCCATCAACAACATGATGTCTGGTGGCTCTCAGGTGCTGTTATTCACAGGACTTTGGGTGGCCTGGCCAGAACTCATTCACCTTCCCTGCAGGATCTCCAGGAGGTACCGGATCCTGGGGAGGAAAACACTCGAGATGCACTGCAGGGGTGACACACTCAAGGAGCAGGGTCAGGGCAGAGTCCAGCCTCCAACAAGAGGAGAGGCTGAAACTTAAAGCCAGTGACTGCTTGTGGGGAGCCCAGCTGGCTCTGCAGTGCTGTCCTTCCCCAGCTCTCACTCCAACACACCAACCACAGGTTCTGCAGAAACCCAGATTTCTATCTTGCCAACAACTTTATTGTATGTAATTCTGGCAGATAACCAACCCACCACTGACTCTTGTCAGCTCAGATGAGCAAGATTTTATCCTCTGTGATCCCAAAGATCCACATCCTGCAGCAAAGCCTTCCCTTCCTCCTGGCACTGCTGAAATGCCTTTACTTCTCTGCAAAAACAGAGTACAAAGAGGAGCCCTGAGCAGAGGTCACCAACACTGTGCTGCATCCTCTGCCCCACTCCCAGTTTAGAATAAAGGTCAGTAGGTCTCCTTCCACCTCTGCACATGTATCCTGTCCTCTCTGAGAGCTCCTCCAGCAGCTGCCCAGCAGTTCCTGGCACATCCCTTTGGAGCTGCAAACACACATCTCAGACTGAGTCCCACCCCCACTGCTTTATCTGAACTGCTGTTGGTACTGCCTGGAGAAGTCTCAGAACAGCCCCAGAGCAGATGAACAGCCCTGAAGGGCACCTGAACCCCTGCAGGAGCACAGGATGCTGCAGCTCATCCAGCCCCCAGGGTGAGCTGGGCTGGGGCTCTGCCTTCCACCTGCAGACCCTGATGTGTCCCATCACACACAGCCCCACACTGACCCCCAGAGCCCCTGTGTCCCCACAGCAGCTCCACAACAGAGCTGGGAACACATTTTTATTTCCAATCCATCATCTTCCCCTCCCTCACCAAGCTCCAGCTCCAACCCCCAAAGTAACAGCTGCTTCACGTATCTGAAGGTCTGGAAGCTGCAATAAAGTTGTTTATCCTGAAAGGCCTTGAAGCAGCAGCATCCCTCAGGCCACAGCAAAGTCACATGTCCCACAGCCACTGTCAGCAGCCAGGAGCAGGGGCTGGAGCTCCCTCAGTGCTGGAACCCACTCCCAGTCTGTCCCAGCCACCCTCCCAAAAAGCCACGGAGGATGTGGGTCAGAGGACACGGACCATGTCAGCTGGCACCTCTACCATAGTCAGGCAATCACTGGCCAGACATGGGGATGGAAAAGGGAGGCTGAATTTCTACATTTGAAGAAAAACACCATTTGCATCTCAGAGAATAGTGGGGTCCAACTGGCAGGGCTGACACTCTCCTTTCAAATAAATTATTACCCCTGACTGCACAGATAACCATTGATCCACAGCACTTCCAGGCTGTGCTGACCTGCTGTTTATCTCCCAGATTCCTGCTGGGTATCAGCAAACAGTTAAACTTTTCCAAGTGCTTGAAGTTTCACTAAAAGCTATTTTCTTGAATATGGAGCTTAATTAAAGACCTTTTAAAAGCAAGGTTTGGAAAGGAAGATGCTTAGCACAAGAAGGGCTTGTTCACCCCAAAAGACACAGGAAGCTGCTCACTAAAACCAGCATCAGGTTTTGACACCCCAAAAGAGAAAGGGGATTGGTTTTCACAACCAGCTGCAGCTCCCAGCCCACAAGAACAGTCTGTTTCTGCCCAATTCAGGCCAAAATCAAGTTTCTGAAAACCCCAACACAGCTACAAAACAGAACTCTTGTTTTTGGCTGGTTGCCTTGGAGACACAGAGTGATCTCTTGGGAAGAAACCAAGGAATGCATCTTAATATGAGCTCCTTCCTTTTCAGGCATCAACACTCAGCCTTATTACCCAGACTAAAAGCCACAAACATCCTCTAGGTCAAGAGTAAACAGAAATCTTTCCATTTGTCCACCATCAGCATCTTCTAGATCCCGGCTACAAAGTCATAACTCTGCTTGACTTTGAGCAGGAAGGGAACTGAAAGAAAAATGGATATTTCTCCCACACCACATTTAACTTCACCCAGAAACTTGTGTCTTGACTACTTTCCTTCAGCTTGATCTTATTACAAAAGGGTCCCTATTTGTTTCAGCTTCCTGAGTTCTACAAATATAACAGGCAGTTCCTCCTTTGCCTTTTAATCTCTCTCCTCAGAAACCAAATGTTTGCACAAGCTCTCCTGCAGGACGACCCCACACACAGTTCTTAGGGAACAGCTGTGTGTGCACCTTGCAGTATTTGGCACCTCAGCTGCACAGCAGGGCAGTCAAGGCTGTTAAGCTGATAAGAACAGGGGCAGAGAAGCTCCATGACCTGCCCAATGTCACACAAATCCACCACTGACACACAAAACACTAGTTAACCAATATCACACAAAATTTTAGGCTGGGAAAGGTCCTCTGGAGGTCTCTAGCCCAAACTCCTGCCTTAAGCAGGACTGACCTGCTGGTTGCTCAAAGCTTTCCCCTGGCCAGTTTCAGACAGCTCTAAGGTAGGACATGCCATACTTCTCTGCATTTGACCAACCAAAAACCAGTTCAGTCACTGCACTGCACTTGTGCTCATCTCCCTTTTGTACCGTTAAAGGACACCTTCCACTGTGCACCATTTAATTTGTTTTACTTGAGGCTTTGTTCTTTGTGCCCCAACAGCATCCCCTGCTCAGAAAACTCAGATCCATCAGAAGCAGGGCTTCTCCAAATATGACAATCCCACAAGATTCCCTCTCCGTCCTCTGCTCCATCCTAAGAGCGCTCACAACTGTAACATGCTGTATTTTCACCATTTACACCACATATATGATTTGGTTTTAATACAATTAACACCCCAAATAGAATCTGAACAGAGCCACAACAGCTGCAATGAGTGCAAGCCAGCAGGTGTATAAGCAGCAGAGCAACTCCAGTCTGACCAAGCACTTCCCTGTAGGAAAACTTCAGGAGCACCGAGCAAGAATAAACACTCCTGCTCATTTGCTTGTTCTAGATCTCAAGGTGCTCCAGACTCGCTCCCTGCATTAGTCACCATCAAATTACCACAGGCTTCATGTGCTGAGGGAGGAATTTGACAGCGTTAAGCCAGGGAAGCAGCACTCCCTGCCTCCCTTCCAATGAGATGCATCCTGCTCAAAGGATTTCCTCAAATGATAATGCTCAGTGCCTCAGGCACCCATGTGCATTCAGTCCCTCAGTTATCTACTGGGATTTGGGTAACGGGAAATGTCCAACAATTCCCACTATTGAAAAACATGTCAGAGCCCAACAACTCTCCCCCACTCCTCTTATCACGTCCAGATGCATTTCACCAAGACCTACAAAGATTAATTCTCAATTTAGGGCTCACAAGGACCTACACTACTCCCCAAGGCGTGAAAAAATCTGGCATTCGCTCACTCCAAAGGCATTTGGAGCAATCAGCATCTTTTGGGTCTTCAGAGCTGTAGCTTCACATTCAGAACAAGCAGGTGGTGTAATCCTATCAATGGGAGTTAAATTCTTGCTGATCTCTTTCTGCCTAATCGAGACCTAATTCTTGAGCCTCTATCAATAGATCACTAATGCGGGGACGTTGCCAACGCCACGCTGCCCAAATGACCACGGGCAGCTCAACATGTCCAACCCCTCAGACCCAGCGAGCAGAGCTCGAGGGCAAGCCCACAGCTGTTCAAACCACCACCTCCCCCTGATTTCCTAAATTCCTGAAATATTTTACTTTCCACTATCGTATCTCCAAGAAAGAATGGGGTGGGAGAAACCCTGCAGTTATCACAGGGCATATCCAACCCTCAGCTGCCTTGTGGGACAGCACCCAGTGCCCCCTCTCTAAAGGCAAATTTCCTTTAAGACCACAAGTCCCATCTCTCAGCTGTGGTCCTCAGGCTCCCTTTAAAGTTCCAGGAGACAGTAAAAGCTAACAGGACACTGGGCTTGCAAAGAGTCGCAAACTCTCCTAATATTGCATACCATGAGAAATATTAATCCCTGACTCCTTCCTCACCATTCTGAAATATCCTTCGCATCAACTGGTGGAGTTCCACCTTCCCTCTCCTGTTTTCCACCAGCCTCAAGGCGTCACTTCTGAGTCCGTTTTACCCCCTCTTCAGCCAGCTGTGAGGGCAGCCTCTGGCACTGCCCGTGTCCCCATGAGTGCCTCATGAGCAGCCAAACCCAAAGCAGCACGGGGCCATGTCCAGCCCGGCTGCTGAGCACACAGGTGCCCGGTTACCTTCTTGCGGCGCGAGCCCGTCTTGCTCATGCAGGACCTCTCCAGAGACAGGTACCCCCCGATCACTTCGATCTCGTTCACCGTGGGGTAGCGCTTTTTGTGGGATATCCCCACTTGGGGCCCGTCAGCGTTCTCCATGGCTTTGCTTCTTCCTTTGCTCTCCTCCTCCTCCTCCTCTTCCTCCCGCTGTGGCCTTCCACTGGCATCGGCCTGCAGCCCCGGGGCCACGGGCTTCCTTTTGGGCACGACAGTGAAGGTGCTGCCTCCCCTCTGCTGGGGGGCAGAGTGTGGTCTGTAGAGGGGCACGGAGGAAAACTCCATCTCCAGGTCAGGGCCAGCTCCTCCGGGCTGATCCGCCAAGCTCCCGGTCCTCGCAGCCGGGCCAGCCCTGGGAAGCAGCTCCCCGCTCTCCGGCTCCACAATGTCATCGATGTAAGTCACCGGTACCAAGGGTTCCAGAGGCGCCGCTGGGGAAGTGATGGGCTCTTCCTGCTCCGGGGCGGGAGCCCTCGGGGGCTCCTTGGGCGCCTTCTCCTCCGAGGGCGGTGGCGGCGGCCCTGGCCTGGCAATCTGGGCCGGGCTGCCCTCCCGGCGGGGCACGAAGACGAAGGAATTGCGCGAATTGAGGCGCAGCTTGGCCAGAGCCTGTGCCTGCAGGTCGTGGGCCGGGATGGCCGCCAAGTCGGGCTTGGGCGCCGGGTGGATTTCGAAGGAGCCCCCGGCCCGGGGGGCTGAGGCGGAGAGCGGCCGAACGGCGCCGGTGGCACTGGGGGCCGGACTGGCACTGGGCAGGGGCGACACGGCCGCTTCGGCCTCCTCCGGCTTTGGCCTCCTGGCGTTGGCTCTGGCATGGGAAGGGCTGGGGGATGGCACTGGTGGCCCCTTGGGCGTTGCGGGGCGGCCGGCGGGGACAGCACCGGGCTCGGGAACGCGGGCGCTGGGGGGCTGCCCGCGGGGCGTGACCGTGAAGGAGTTGGAGCTGATCTTGTGGACAAAGCAGTTGGCCTGAGGGGCCGCAGCCTTGGGGGCAGCCGGGACCGCCTGGGGGGCCGCAGCCCTGGGGGGAGCCGGGGTGGGCTGGGGGGGCACGGGCTGGGGGGTGACAGCCCGGGGCGGGGCGGCGGGCGGGGGGGTGACAGCCCGCGGGGGTGCCGAGGGGTGGGGGGTGACAGCCCGGGGAGGTGCCG
>JAOTQP010000770.1:1644638-1682756 GCA_026413545.1 Cichladusa arquata | reverse complement strand
CCGCGCTCTGCGCTCCGCCCGCTGCGCTCCGGGGTCAGCGCTCCGCCCCTGCCCGCGGGAAGGGCCCGGGACCGCCGGACAGCGCGGGGCGAGGGGCTGTGACCTGCGGTGGTGCCGCATCCCCGGGCTGGGAACTGCTTCCCGTCACACACAGGAGACCCCCGGCCCGGGACACGAGCCGTGGTGACCCACACGGGATCCCAAAACACCCATATTTGCCCATTCCCCCATCCCGGACTGGTCCGTCTGGTGCCAGCGAGGACAGGATCGGAAAAAGCCTTTCGGGGTCACCCTGGGGGTGTCGGCCGCCGTCGCAGGTGGAGCAGGGAACCCGCCCCGGACTCTGGAGCAGTGTCTGTGGTACCTGGACCGTCAGAGGAGTGTTTTAGGAGAGCTCTGATGGGCACGAGTGGAGTTTTCATGGCACATGGCAGCAGGGCGGGAGAACATTTTTCCCATTCTCCCATGGCATGGGACAACATTTTTCCCCTTTTGCTCTTCTTTGCTGCCCAGGGAGTCGTGGATTCTCCCTCTCTGGAGACATCCCAAACCCACCTGGAGGCGTTCCTGTGTCACCTGCTCCCGGTGACCCTGTCTTGGCAGGGAGCTGGACTGGACAATCTCCAGAAATCCCTTCCAACCCCAGCTATTCTGTGATATAGTGATTCAGTGATTCATTGACAGCCGCTCGTTGGACACAAAAGTGCCATTTCCAGTCAGCGCCTCTTATCAGCCGCCCGCAGGTGTCTTTGGGAAGTGTGTGCAATCAGGAAACCATGGCTGGGCAGCGCAGCGCTTCCCACACCTCCCAGATCCTGGCACGCTCAGGGGACACGGCACGCCGTGACATAGAACAACCTTCGGGCAGGACTCGGCGAGGTCCCGGAGCCGCGCCCGGCACGGGCGGCTGCCCCCGCTGCGCCGAGAGCACAGGTGTGTTTACGGGGAGCAGCTCCTATCCTGCTGATAAGGCTCCTACCTTTGCACTCCCGAGCCACAACAGAGCGTTTGCACCCTCTTCAAACGACACCTGGAAATTATACCGCTGGAAATAGCTTTTATTGCCCGTGCCGGGTGCCCAATGGGCTGCGTGCCCCGCGGCGCTCTGGGGAGGAGGCAGCTCCGTGCCTTTCACCTTAAATAACTCGGGGTGATGTGAGGCTCACGCATGACCTGCCGTACCCCCTGAGGCACAGCTCCATCACGCTCCATCTGCCTCCAGCCCTCGCCGGCCCGCAGCGGGTGCCCGGGGCTGAGGATAAAGAGCGGGGCAAGCGGGCAGAGACATTTCCCCGCCTCTGGTGACTCATGGCTCAGGCACGTCCAGAGCCAACAATGTGCCTTTGTACTCGGAGATCTCAATGGATTTCTCTTTCGTGGTCTTGTCTGGTTGGCTTTTGAGCCTGTGTAAAGCCCGTAAATCCTGAAATAATGAATCGCACACAGTTTTGCTGCACCTGGCGCAAAGAAAACGCCTCCCTTTGTGGGCATTGAACCTGACATCTGCTAGTTTTACTGCATGCCCGCCTGCCTTTAGAACAAAACAATAAATCCAGCCATTATTCATCCCCTCCCCTGCCAGTCAGGATTTGAGAGCCTCCTATCA
This sequence comes from Cichladusa arquata, assembly GCA_026413545.1. Classification (NCBI taxonomy): domain Eukaryota; kingdom Metazoa; phylum Chordata; class Aves; order Passeriformes; family Muscicapidae; genus Cichladusa; species Cichladusa arquata. Next base: position 1,681,150 of record JAOTQP010000770.1, on the reverse strand, counting down.
TTTCTGTCAAGTGCTCCAAGCCTGGGCTGAGTCAGTGAAAGTGTCAAGGGCTGGGCAGTGAGACTTGGCGAGCGCTGCCCTGGAGCTGATCCCCTGCTCCGCTGTGCTGGCGGCCGCGGGGAGCCCGGCAGAGTGCCCGCTGCTCGTACTAAGAGGCTCCCGGGAATCCCGCTCGTATTTTGGCACAAGAGGGAATGCTCGATTACAAAACGCAGGTGCGATGATGACGGGCCAGCGCGGGGAGGCTGCGATGCAAAGTGCCAAAGTCTGGGGCACAGACAGTGCCGGGGCACCGCTGATGTGGCTGCGGGGCTGCAGGAGGACGCGGCAGGTCCAGCACGGCAGGGGCTGAGGAACAGCCCCAAGTACAGCCAGGGGACGAGGGGAAGGGGACAGAGCAGGGCTCAGCACGACTCTGTGATTTCACCTTAAACTCAGGTCATCTGCACAGCTCCCACTCCAGTGTGTGTCCATCACCCACTGCGTGTAACAGCACAAAGGGAGAAGGGAGAAGCAATAGGGGAAAGTAATCCTTTATAACTGGGCTTCTCCAGCAAATTTGACTTTGTACCTCACGGTGCTGATTTAAAACCAGGACACATGGAATGGTTCCAGGATAAAGGATAAAGGATGAAGATCATCTTTCTGGGCACCAGTGGTGCCACAAGGCTGTGCAGTGGGTGGTAAGGCATCGAAGGTGATTTCTGTCATCTGTCACACAGCTGAGGTGAATATGGCACATCTCACCTCACTGTGGTGGTGGCCCATGGAGAGTATCCCCAAAAGGGGAAGATGGAAAAATGGAGGCTGAGACATCCCAGGGCAGAAGAAAAATTGCTCAAATGATAGAGCTGTCCAGCCTGTTTCTCTTTGTGCTGAGGGGCTGCAGTTACCACATTTATCAGAAGATGAACATGCAGGTGACTGTCAGCAAGGGAGATAAGGAGAAAATTGCAGCTGGGAGTTCAAGCCAGGGCTGCTCCCTTTGGCAATTCACTCAAACAGGCCCGTGGGAGAGAAAGTGGTTTATCAGAATTCATTCATTGCCTTCTGCCCTCCTGGGGACTTGCTGTGTTTTGGAGCCGGTCTGTTTTCCCTGGGGGGATTACCAGGCCTTTAACCTCCTTGGATTTCTCCAGGGCTCTGTTTCTGTGTCTGGGAGGGTGCTCAGGGATTAGCCTTCCTCCCAGGAAGAGGCACAATCCCTAATGCGCTCTAAATTCCTTAGCACCCCATGCTCACTAAGCTGCAGATGCAGCTGGAACCTGAATCACTCTGAGCTATCCCTGTCCTATCCCCATGACTGGATTTGTGGCTCTCATACGGTCCCTTGTGTAAATTATCAGGATTTTTTGCTTTCCTCCCCTTTTAGCTGCACCTGGGCTCTTGTTCCTCTGTGGTTCTGCTCCTGTGTGCTCAGCTGCTGCCATACAGAGGTGCCCAGTGCCTGTAGGTCCCTCACCTGCACCACACCTTCATCACACACCATTTCCCTCACAGCATCTGCCAAGTGCCATTTCCTGGGTTTATAAACTCAGACAGAACAGCAACAACAACAACAACAACAAAACAAATGAGAAAAAAACAGCTTTCCCAGAAACGTCTCTTTTTATTAATCATACACTCGTGTACTTGAGGCCTGGTTATCCCACACAAAGCAGCAGAGCCCCAGAGAAACCTGAGGCAGCAGAGATGGCAGAGGGCTCCTGAGTCAGGCAGGGTTGGCCCCATGCCTGGCCAGCAGCAGGAGCCAGAAACCCCAGCGAGAGTGCTGGGCTCACTGGAACCTCCTTCTCACTTGTCCAAGGAGCCAGCCTGCTGCTGCAGCGCCCACTGAGACCTTGGAGGTCACAGTCTTTGTTTTCAAAACTCTCCATTAACCTCAAGACCATTTTGGCCCCAAACCAGCGTGCCCCAGGTTGGGCTCTCCAACCCCAGGGCTCTTGGGCCCAGCATTTCCAGCTCCTTCTGCCCCTGCTGTGCCTTCAGCTTCCTGCTGGGATGGGAGAGCCAGGAGGGCTCTGGGTGCTCGGACGTGCTGGGCAGGTCTGTGTGCAGCCAGCAGGGACGGCTGCAGCCACACTGCCCTGCACTCCAGCTGGATTTGGGAAAGGAGCAGGGCACTGTCAGCTCCCTCTGAACTCCACAGAGAGCAGAGGCAGAATCAGCAGAGTGGTTTATCTTCACAAGGTTTGTCAACTGATCAATTCCGCTGAAGTGGTCTGGGGCTCCCCACTTTCTTTTTCTCATATGGGTGAAAGAAACTTGCTCAATCATCTCAGGGTGTAGGGGCTTTACTGGACATAACCTATCCTTCTCCACATTTACCAGACCCATTTCACTATTTGCTTTTCTCCTTGCTACTCAGGCACCAAGTTTTCTTTTCAGAAAGCTGCTGCTGTCCCCTCAGTCTGCAGAAGCAAAGGGAGCTGGAAATGAAAAAATGAAAACTGGTGCCTGAACTCCAAGGGGAAAAGGATCCCAAAAGGGCACTGGCTCCCAGCCCTTGAGAGCTAAGGTTGTGTTGTTGCTTGGAATCACAGCTGAAATCACCCCAGTTCCAGGAATAGTGTTATTAGAGAACAACAGGAAACACACGGCAGAAAAGCTACAGCCAATTCAGCACATTTGAGTCTGACTCCAGCCTGGTTCCCTGGGATGGGGAACACCACACCTGCTCAGTTCCTTCAGCCACCCCCACCTGAACCCCCAGCAAAGTCAGGTCTGAGCGCAGGGGCACAGCAGGGAGCAGGATCTCTGCTCAGGGGCCTCACTTGGCTGTGTTTATCTCGGAGGTTTTTAGGGCATTCCAAAGGGAAGGGCAAAGATCCCTGTCCTTCAGTTCCCAGCTCTGCCCCAGTTCCACCTTTACAGCACCTTGTAGGTGGGTCTGTATTACTACAATGGAGAATTAGCACTAAAAACACAAATTAGAAACCAATTATCTCATAACCCCCCACTTTTCACTCGAGATTTTGAATCCACCCAAGGTGCATCTGAGCTTGTCCTGAGCCAGAGACCAGGGCACAGTGGCAGTGACCAGTCCCTGGTCCAGTGACCAGTCCACAGCTTCAGCAGCAGCTCAGTCACCAGGTGAGAAACATTCCCCAGGTACAACCCAACACATCCCTGCAGACCCTGGGAGGAGAGTGGGGAGCAGGGCAGGGGCTGTGCCTGAGGGAGTGGCTGTAGAGATGGGAAAAAGCACAGCTGGGGCCACCCCAGGACATGGGACCAGCACCTGGGGACACGGGATTGGCACCTGCGACATGGGACCAGCACCTGGGGACAGGGGACCAGCACCTAGGGACATGGAACTGGCACCTGGGGACACAGGATTGGCACCTGGGACATGGGACCAGCACCTGGGACATGGGAACAGCACCTGGGACACGGGATTGGCACCTGGGGACACAGGATTGGCACCTGCGACATGGGACCAGCACCTGGGGACATGGGACCAGCACCTGGGACACGGGATTGGCACCTGGGACATGGGACCAACACCAGGGGACACGGGATTGGCACCTGTGACATGGGAACAGCACCTGGGGACATGGAACTGGCACCTGGGGACACGGGATTGGCACCTGGGACAGGGGAACAGCACCTGGGGACATGGAACCAGCACCTGGGGACACGGGATTGGCACCTGGGACAGGGGACCAGCACCTGGGGACAGGGGAACAGCACCTGGGGACACGGGATTGGCACCTGGGACAGGGGACCAGCACCTGGGGACAGGGGAACAGCACCTGGGGGCATGGGACCAACACGTGGGACATGGGACCAGCACGTGGGACATGGGACCAACACCTGGGACATGGGACCAACACCTGGGGACACGGGATTGGCACCTGGGACGGGGGAACAGCACGTGGAACATGGGACCAACACCTGGGACACGGGACCAGCACCTGGGGACATTGAACCAGCACCTGGGACATTGAACCAACACCTGGGACATGGGACCAACACCTGGGACACGGGACCAACACCAGGGGACATGGGACCAGCACGTGGCTCCACCAGGTGCATGGGGGTCTCTCCCAGCTCGGCAGTGCAGGTGGAGAGGTTCCTCCTGCTAAAGGTTTATAGGGCACTCCTGCTGTGATTGTCACCAGGCCACTGGGATGCCGAGATAAGGAAGCCTGGAATGTCTAATGAAGTGAGTAATTATCCCCATTCTCGGAATAAAGGGCAACAACCTGTGACGGGCCTTATCTGTCCTTAAATGTGTCACTTTTATGGAGACTCTAAAAGCAATACAATACTGTGAAAAAATTATTAGGTTGCATTAGTTCTTTAATATTTACTAAACATTTATGGAAAAAAGCAATGTAGTTTCTCTTCAGACAGATTCTTTACATTTAATGTCCACAATGTTTATTCCTTTCAGTCTTTACATTTCTCACACTGGCAGTAAATTGGGCTGAAGTTACTTCTGGACCAAAGCTGCTGCTGGTTCCTGGTGCTCTGATAGATCATGCACTGCCCCAGCAAGAGGTTATCTACCATTAACTGTGCCAATGACACAGCAGGATCACCTGGGAATAACAGTGATCCCAATCAGGGTCACGGCCATTAAACCACCCATTTACTCCCTCAGCTCCCACACAGGAGATCAGTAACAGGCTGACTTGCCAGTAACAGTTTCCAGTTGACTTTGGCTTGTGTTTCCAGAATGAGAATTAAAAAACACTTCCATGGACAATGCAGAAAGCCAGGGATAGGCTGTGGTCAGTGGTACAAAATACAGGATTACAGAGTCTTTACAGATGACATGGAAAATGGTATCACCACTCGATAGCCCTTGGGAGGACACTGGGATCCTCGGGAAGGGCTGTCCCTAGCTCCAGGGACCGGCACAGCAAAACCCAGAGCACAGAGCAGCTCAGCTCGACCTGAGCTGAGCTTTACCTGAGCCCAGGTAATGGGCAGTGGGGCCCAGTTCCCCAAGAAGGAGGACACGGCCCAGCACATCCCTGCTGGAGGGTTCTGAGAGCAGGTGCCAACTGGAAGGGCCCTGGAAGGATTTTCTCACTCATACAGTAACAGAACTTATCCTGGACTAAGACATTAATAATAACCAAGGTGACTCCAGCTGGCTTGTGAGGAGCTGAATGTTCACACTCAGACCAAGGGAGCAGAGTGAGCCCTGCCTCTCCACCTCCAGTGGGATTAAGAAGTGGGATTAAGGAGACGCTCCCATTCCCAGAGCCTGCCAGGCTGGCTGCTTATAACCACCATTTTCCACTCCTTCAGCCAACCCCACTTGTGCTGCTGAGGGTGCAGAGCAGCCCTGCCAGCAGAGCCTGGGAACAGGAACTGCCAGGCACAGGTCAGCAAGGCAGCAGCAGCAGGAGCTGTTTGTGGGGTGGATCCGTGCCAGGATCCCGAGCCGTGCTCACGCAGCCGGACACATCCAGCCTCCCACTTCCTGCACAGAGCAACCCCCAGAGCTGGGACAGGCCTGGGCTGAGGACAGGGCAGCACATGGACACACCACTGGAAGCAGGAACCCTGTGCTGAGCTCCAGGCTGAGGAATGAAGAATAAATTCCTTCCTGGAGTTTCCCCGCACAGAGGCCGAGCCCCTCCACTGCCTCTGGTGGCTCCAGAGGTGGGAGCAGGTGGGATCCCAGAGCAGAGTCTCACACAGGAAGGATGAGCTGGCTGGAAAGGATTTTTCTGCTTTAGTTTTTTTAACACAGGAAGGGATTATCTGGGAGTTCGTGTTTCCCACCCCAGGCCTGGAGGTCAGCTGCAAAGGGAAGCTGGTGGCTGCAGCATGAGCAGAGGTGCAAAAAGCTTTGTCTGTTTCTACCTATATTTCTACATCACATAGATAACTTGAATTTTCTTCTTCCTCTTCCTTCCCAGCCAAACGAGGAAAAGAGAAAAGCCTCTCAGAAAGTGAAACATCCACAGAGCCTGTGATCCCCCAGGCCCCTCCAGCTGCGTGAACGTTCCCTGCAGGCACCAGAGAACATCCTCAGGGCCACTCCCAGCCCGAGAGGCAGGCTGAGGAGCAGGGCTGGGACAGTCAGGCCTTCCTGGAGGTGACACTGCCAGCCCGGGCCATAACACATTTATCATATTTAACAGGTGTGACAACATTTACCCAGGCAAGGGCTGGGGGTCACATCCAACACAAACCCCCATCCCTGGCTGGTGAAGAGCCAGGGCTGGCACCCAATTCAGCCATCTGGGTTTAACCTGCTTCTCCTCAGGTGTCCCCACTGTCCTGCCCTCTAAAGCAGCTCCAGAGCCCAGAGCAGCAGCAGTTCCTGGGTGGAACAGGGCAGTGGGGACGGAGCTGCTCCCTGCTCACCCAGCCCAGCACACGGAACTGCCATGGCACAGGACAGAACTGGCTCAGCCACACCCCAGAGCAGGTGCTGAGAGCTGCAGGAACAGGCAGGAGGGGAATGAGGATTGTCTGGGTGCCCAGCAGCCATGGGCAGGGCACTGAGGGAGCCCCAGAACCTCCAGGGATGCTGCAGGGGCACTGGGCCTTGGGGCTGTCCTGGCTGGGACCATGCTGGGCTCATCCTTTACAGCCTGCTCTGACTGAGGAAGTTCCAGGCTCTATTTTTACTTCTGAAATTTAAATAATGACAGTTTTTATTTGCCTCTGCTGACCCCCTCCTTTCCCAGCAGCCACCTGAAAAACCCCACCAGTCAAAAGGGTAAATAAAAGTGTTTTCCTGTCACCAGTGGTTAACTCCAAGCACGCTGCCACACACAGGACATCAAACATCACAACTCTGTTCCAGTCACAGCTCTGAGAGAATTTCATCTCTTTAAGCAAATGAATGCTACAAAGGAAAAAATATGTTCATGTTATAAACACCACAAGCTATGAGGAATATAGATCTTTGGAGGGAAATGCATTCATCAGTTGTCATATCCCATAAACTGCACCAGGAGAACAGTCCATAGTCCATTCCAACACAGAAATTACTGTAAAATCTACCTTCTACTTTGCACCCCAAGTACTACAAGTGGTCAGTGAGGATATACAACAGTTCTACAGAGAAATCACTCAAGTGGATACATAAATGGGCCCTTTGGGGGTTAAATAAGATTTTCAATAGTTCCACAATGCTACATTCATGCTACCAAGTTCACTGAATTGGGATTTGAGAAAGAAAGAACAGTTTGCCTGTCTCCAGTTAGGAGGTGAAAGGGTCAGAAAGGGAGAGAGTTTTGTGTCAGCATTTCAATCCTCCCACAACCATTTCCTTCTCCAGATAACATGACTTTGTGCTTTCACTGCACCTCTGGCTCCCACCTCTCACTGCAGAGCTGGTAGAAGCTCCAATGTTAAACAGTAATCAGCATAAATCTGGGGCTCTTTTTCTTTTATTTCTGACATTTTTTCCCAAAAGCTACAGACTGGTGCCTGCTCTCCCCTTCACTGTAAGTCTGGCAAACCTGACTGAGTCCAGGGATGAGATGTGGCTACCAAAGCTCCCAGCCTGGGGAGGAAACAGCCCACACCTGTCTCTGTGGCTTTCAGTGACTTTAAACTATCTCTCTCCAACTATTCCTCTCCTTGCTGTATGTACATTATTTCTTCAAAAGTTTTGCTATAAAACTGCTCTAAATGTAAAGAGTTCAGCAGTTCTAGCCAGGGGCCTGCTCCCCAAAATCACAACCACAGGTATGGCACAGGGGAAGGAGGACTCTACAGATCAGAACATCAAGTTCTCTTTGTAAGTAGCTTAAAGAAGATTTGTACATGTATTTTCCTTCACTTCACAATCAACAAAATTGAGATACCAGGAAAATAAGGTAATTCTTCCCTGTTATTTCCTTTGCTTGTGAAAGAAATAACTTTTGTAACCTCCCAGAACTGCCAGTGACCTACACAGACTCTAAGTTCTATCTGTCCTCTGAAAGGACAGCAGAATGTGAAATAAGCCCCATCCCCAAAATCGAAAAAGCACCCCCTTACCAAACCAAACAAAAATATAGATTCCAAAAGATACCATTAAATATCAAGTACAGACCTGGGCTCTCAGGCTGCTCTGACAGAGCTCAGGGTTTTCTCTGTCCTGCACTGGAAGGGGCTGAGCAGCTCAGACCAAGAAACAGGTCAGGGGAAAAGGGGTGGGTTATGCACAAACAACTGGCAATCAAGTGAACAGAGAAGAGTCAAACTCAGGCTCCAAGCCTGTGCTGTGCCACTCCAGAAGCATTTCTCCCAAATGCCTCAGTGCCTGGCCCCCTCAGAGGGGTCTCCACACAGGAAGAGAGCTCCTCTCCCAACACACAGCAAAGCACTGGCATGAACAATTAATTACCATGGCTATTAATTTCTAATTCATTTTTATAGCAAAGCGAGCCTGGCGGAGGCTTCCCAGCCAGGTCCCGTGTTTCTAACCTAAAGTATTTCAGCAAAACTAAAGTTCCATAGTTTTGCAAGCAGCAAAATAGAAAGTAATGAACTTGTGGCTAACTGGAGGAGAACTACACATTCGTGAGAGCACGTACAGGTAGTGCAGCACAGCTACTCTGAAAGGAACCAAACCAATGCAGCAGACATGCAGGGTCTGCTAACTTATGTTAAAACCGTGTTTGCTGGTGATTAAATATGTCTACAGAAGATATATTACCATTCTGAATATATTTTCAAGCAGACCAAAAATACCTCATCTATTGGTTATGGTGTGTTATTTTTAACTAATTTAATATCGGGAGGGATTTTACCCCTCCCTCGCTATAAAAATTGCACTTATTTTCTATTAAACAAAACAAACAAAAAAAAAAGATTTCAGTTCTATATCCCAGTATATATTCACATGGAAAAGGGATGATCTTGCTCTAAGCTTGCAGGAGTAGGTGTAGCAGTCCTTGCTCTCCAGGACTCCCAGCACAGAAAGTCCCACCAGGACAACCCCCTGCTCCCTCTGTGCTCTGGTGACTTCTTCACTGTAGTGCATGGGTTAACTGGGTTTGTGTATTTTTTTGTAAGAAAACCTGAGCTTCAAAAGTCTTTAAAAGGACCTGGAATCAAATCTGGCCCATTCTGACCCAAAACAGCTCAGTTCTGCCAGGAACTCCATCCTGTCCTGGTTTCACACAGCTCCTCCTGAGGCCCCAGGGCTCGGGCCGAGGCCAGCGAGGTGTCACTGTCACCCCCTCCCCTCCAGTCTCTCTTGGCCCAGGACACGTCTCCTCCCGAGGGCTCCTCCTTCCCTCCCTTTAGCACTGCTGCCTCCTGTAGGGCTGTGAAGGGCTCCCTGTGCCAATAAAAAAGTCTCTCTGCAATAAAGCATGACTTCTTGGACACTGGTGATGAGCTTCCTCTTGCAAAGTCTTCTCCAGCTCATAAAATGTCATCGTAATCCAAGAGCTTGGAGTGCTGGCGGGTCTTCCAGAGGCGGTAAAGGCGGAAGTCAAAGTAAGTCTCAATCATTTGCTTACCTAGAAGTGAAACAGGCAGAGGGGTCACACCCTGAAAGGAGCAGCAGGGAGAGGGGGCAGAACACAGCAGCACAACCCCCAGCCTGGCTGTGGGCAGGGCAAACGCTGACACTGAGCACGTGGAGGGGCCCATGAGAACCAAACATCTTTTTAGATCTCCTCAACCATGAACAGCTCCCTGTAATCCCTTGGCAGGGTTTGTCCCCAGGGGCAGGAACTGAGCACAAAGTCTGTCTCCAGACTTTGACCTCTCTGCTCTGAGTGCTGAGGGGGGCTGGGGGCTGGAGAGATCAGCCTGTGTGAGGCACAGGGACTTCAGAGGCTGTAAACCAAGAGTTAACTCCCTGTAAAGAAACACTAGAAATAATTAACACTGAAAACTCAAATTGAAAAACGCATGTTTTTTTAAAATGACCAGGCCATCCCTGTCCTGCTCCTGTCTGTGCTCCCAGCAATGAGCTCTCAGCACACACCAGTGCCAGCTGTGCCCCCCACCCCCCTAACTGAAGGGGGTCTCACAGGCAGCCAGGAGGTGCATTTGAAAACACAAGGGCAAACAACCCTGCACTGAGACAGGGCTCCAAGAGGGGATTTTCACTTGTGAGGCCTGATTAAGATTAGTTTTAGATGACTTTGCAAAGGATTACAAGGGTACACTCTTAGGACGTCCCAGACTGATCAAGGGGATAAATTCAGACGTATTCTTCAGCTCAGCTGCTTTAATGCCTGCACACAGAACCCACTGCTGGCCTGCTGAGCTGCCCACAAACCCAGGAATTTCCCTGCAAGCTGCTCCTGGACACATCTGAGTGTGTTTGCTCTGGGACCTGTGCAGGCACAGCTGAACTGATCACACAGAGAACTGAACAGCCTGGCCTAGGGGAAGTGTCCCTGCCCGTGGAGGGGCTGGAACTGGGTGATCCTTAAGGCCCTTTCCAACCCAAATCAATCTGTGACTCTGGGATTCTGTGAACTTTGCACAGCTGAGCACCAATGTGCTCAACTCCTGCACATTCCTGAGGGTGAAGGGAGGTAAGAAAAACCCAGCAATGCTGAGACCAGAGCTGGGGGCAGCAGAGAAGTGCCTACAGCTGAATCCTGCATGGTTTTATCTGCCAAGAACTACAGCAAAGATAAAAGAACACAGGCAAATTCAGAATCTGTCACTTGTGAAACTGCACTGTGAATTACTGACATTGACTAGCAAACAGGAAAAATCCTGTAGCTTCTTGAAATATCTGAGCTACAGGAAACAAAAAAGGGAAAAGGGCCAGCAGGCTGAGCTGTAGAATGGCTCTGATGGGCCATATCCCAGTTACTTATTCACACAATTCACTTGGTGCCCATGGTTTGAGCTCTGGAGAAGAGACCCCAGCACACCTGGCAACAGAAAAAGTTCTGCTCCATGTGCATTTCCCCCACAGACTCCTCATGCCCCAATAATGATGGATTCTCCTAACTCAGCCTGGAAAGCTGTCCCCTTTGCATTGCCAGGGTCCTGGGAGAGGCCTCTGCAGCCTCAGGCACAACAAACAGGGCATCTGCAATGTGAACACAGGCAGGAGCTGCAAGGGGAAAGCCAGGAGCAGCAGCTGAACCACACAGGGTGGTTACAAGCTGAACAAAGATCATGGCAGGACTTAATGGAGTCAGAACTGCTTTTTGATGAAGATGCCCCCTGAAGGAGGCAGACTGGTTAGCAAGGTGTGTGTGTGCATTTTTGTACAGGAAATAAATTACCTTGAGCTGATAGTTCAAGTGGAGACTCAAAAGCAACCCTATAAGGATTCATTAAGTTTTTCAGATTCTGAAATAGCTGAAAGGAAAACACATCATAGTTAACAGTGAAACAGTGACAACTCCTGAGCACCCAGAACTGCCCATCTTTGTTCTGGAAAACATCCACCCACATCCTTTAAAACATCTATCTCACCAGTAAATAAATAAATCAAGTACTTTGAACAACTCTTCTCCTCAAAGGTTCCAGTTATTTGTCCTGCACATCACTCATCCTTCCTCCCCTGCCCCACAATCCAGAGGGTGGTTCTCCCACTCACAGCTCCCATGGACAGGACAGCAACACCTTCCCACCCAGCAGAAGAGGCAGGTTTAGAGCTCCCAGTGTGACTCTGGCCTCCCTGAGCCCAGCAGACATTCCAGGGGTGACCCACAGGCTCCTACCTTCTCCCCATTGGGGTTTCCAAGAACATAGCAGCCCATGATGTGGATGATATTTGGTTCAGGATTGACTTTACTCATTAGCCGGCTCAACCTCTTCCAGAAGCTGGAAAAAACAGAACACATTGTTAAAAAAAAAAATCTCTCCTCATAGGCATGATTAATGCTAAGGATGTGTGCACACAGCACTCACACAGGGCCCAGGGTTTGGAGCCTGGGCAGGAAACTGCTCAGGAAGAACCACTGGATCTCAGAGAAGAAAAAACAGGGGCAGAGTGAGGGCCTGAGGAGCAGGTCCAAGTCATGTGGCAGACAAGGAGGAGCAGCCCATGGAGCCAAGGGAGCTCCAAGGTGAGGAGAAAGGAGCCAAGTCCCCCAGGAGTGCTTCTGGAGTGACAGTTCTACCAAGCATCCCCTCCAGCTTCCTCTCTCCCATTTCTATCAACAATTGCCCTTTCTGAACATGAGGGTTCTCAGTGCACTGGTTCATTTCCAGGGCATGAAATCAGCAGGGAACAGCTGGAGAGATTGTTCTGAGTGAGCCAACACAGCCCAGCCATGTCAGCCCGTGCTTGGTGCTGCCCACAGTCACCCCCACTGGATGTGTGGTGACTGTGACCAGGCACTCGGTGCCTGAGGGATGTGAAACACGATCCCCTCCCCTGGGCAGAGGGCTGGAGCAGATTTTTGGGAGGCTCTAAAGCCCAGAAATTCCTCCATGGGTGTTCCAACCAGACTGCAGCTCAGCTTTCCTCAGCACTGCCTCCCAGGAACACACAAACTGGATGGAGATATTCACTTCCAAGCTCCCAAACTTTCAGCTGTGTGTTTACAGCTGTCTGCAGATCCCTGATTTATCAGCCTGGGAGCAGCTATGCCTGGGATGTGCTCAGAATTGTGGATGTGCACACGTGCTGGAGAATTCCACAGCCAGTGTTTGTGCCAGGGCTGAGATTGCTGAGCAGATGTTGATTTTAATACCCAGTTCTCATGCCAACAAAAAGTTGTGTAGGAGCAGGTTGGTGTACATCCTCTCCCCCACAGCCAGGCACTGTTAGCCAAGCAAGTCTGAGCCAGCACAAGCGAGTAGGCAGCAAAACAGGCAAAGCTTTACTCTCTGCAAGGAGCAGCAAAATTGCTCAGCACTCCCAGCTGAAGGCTGGAAAGCCTCCTCAATAACAGGCTGGACTTTGAGCAGGCTTTGCAGAGACAAATTCCATTTCCCCTTGGCCAGTGTCAGCTGTGGGGGAACACTCTGGATTTCTGCCATAGTCACCAGCTTAGCAATGGCATCATAGCACCAGAGGCTCAGGGTGCATGTTCTCACTTCTGGTCAGCAAAGCTGTTTTCAGAACAAGAAATATCCTGTTTTTTCCTCCTCCTTTGACAGTCTCTATCCACACAGACACAAACAGATAGAAGTATAAATCTCCTGGTGACAGGGCTGCAGCACTCCAGGGACAAGCTCAGCTCTGCCACCTTTGCTGTCACCCCTGAATGAGCTGTGAGCTGCTATTCAGTGCCTCCTCACCCCCTGACCAAGCCACCCCAGCTCCCTTCACTTCTCCTGCTCTACCATGAGCTGCAAACATTGAGCAAACCCAGCAGGAAAATGCCATGCAAGCCCAGAACACAACACAGCCACTCACAGGATCAGATCTTCCTCCTTCTCCACTTTGGCGAAAGTGGCGACTTTGTTCTTTAACAAGTATAAGTGCCCAGGGCCTCCCTGCAAGAGACAGAGGGACAGATGGAAACCCCTGTGCACAGACCCCGAGGAAACAAACCCTGGATGTGCTTCCTGTCCTGCCCAGCCATTCCCAGGAGTGCCACAAGGGAGCAGGGCAGCCCTGCACTGCAGCACGCTCAGGGAACATCCACACACAGGGAATGTGCTGGGGGCTGGATTCCCTGGTTTTTGCTGCTCTGTGCCCACACCACTCTGGAAAGGCACAATAATAGATTAAAAACGCCATTGTGGGTGGCTGGAGAGTAACAGGAAGACAAGAAAGTCCCTGTCACTTGGGGATGCTGGGGGGGGGACAGAAGAGAAGCTGAGCACAGCAGGGACAGCAGGCAAGGGCTGCCCTGCAGAGGAAGTGGACCTGGGCACAGGAGGCATGAATGGATTGACACAACACCAGGAACATTAAAAGTCACAATGTCCAGGCCAGCGTGCAGCAAAGCTGCTCCTCTGAGCACTGGGCACATGGAGGGAGTTAAGTCAGGTCACCTCCCTCACTTCTCAAGGCACAGCTGCCCAGAAGTCCACAACTGACCACCAAGAGGAACAGCAAACTTGGGAAGGAAATCCCCAGCAACCTCCAAATCCAGCAGGGCCTGGACCTGCCCCAGCCACAGCTCCAGCCTGACCCTTCTCCTGCATCCTCTGGCCCAGCTGAGCCATCTGCCAGTCTGGCCACAGCACACACCACTGTCACTGTCACACGGAAGCTGGATGGAAACCATAACTATGATACTGCAAGGGCTTGTTCTTGTCTCTGGAATCCTTTCTAGGGTCAGTGCTGGTTTGTCTGAGGTTCCTTGAGAGAATCAGTTCAGCTCTTGACTCAGCCTCACTAAATGAGATTTGATTTCCTGCGGTCACAGCAACTTGAGATTGCTCCACGTCTGGGAAATGGGAAGTGAAATCTGTGCCTTGGCAGTGACTTTAATGCAAGCTGACTTTGGAATATTGGTTCCTCTATGTCATTTTCCCCATAGAAAAAAGACAAATTTGTAACAAATCACCCAAGTGTTTAACAACTTTCAAGTACCTGGCAAAATATCAGCATCTTCCAGATTTTGCAGCCTTTCCGATAAATGTTAAGTTTCTTCTCTATTTCCTCTGGGGGGAAAAAAAATGGAAAAGATGAACCATGGACAAAGCTCAAAATTAATCTTATTTCTTTACACTTATTCCTGAGGGCAGGAAGATGAGCTGGCAGGGGTGCTCAGTACATGCCAAAGATGCTGCGGGGAGCAGGAAATGTCAGCAGGTGACAGGGCAGAGAAGGGATGGAACAGCACCAGACACTGCTCTGTAGTGAGCACAGCTCCAGAGCAGCCCCAGCCCTCCTGGCCCTCTGCCACTGCTCCCCTCCCCACCACAGGTACAATGAACAGCCACCTGCTGCCCTGGGCCTCAGTTTCCCTGCCACAAACCATGAGTTCAGCACAAAAAACAGCCACAGAAGGGAATGTTTATTACAGCAGCACATCCAAGAGCAGCTGACTGACTGGCAGGGGTCACTGGGGTGACAAAGACACCTCTGTGAGTGGCAGCTGATGCACAGGGCAGCTGAGTGACTTAAATATTGATGGTTACATTTGCAATGGGCAGAGATAAAAGGAGGTAACACTGACGTACCCAGGATGTCATCAAAGGTGGCGTGTTCATGGTCCTGGAAACCAAGACAGAACAGATATAAAGGCTCACTGTCACTCCAGCAGCTCCCTAATAACCACACAATCCCATTCCAAGGATGCTTTAACAGCACATTTACACCAACTGATGGCTGCTGGTCACAGCAGCAGTAACCCTCACCCTAAATCACATTTCAGCACAGAAGCTGAAGACTGAGCAGTCCATGAAGATCAAATCCACCTGAAGGCTTGAAGCTGAAGGTGCAGACACATCCAAAGCACAGAATGTCCCTCAGATGCAGCCAACATCAGCAATGCCAACTTGGCCCATGTTCTGCAGCCACTCTCTGGCTTTACCTCTGTCCAAGCTGGCTGACAAACAGCTGCACTGTCAGCACAGCTGCCTCTGCCACAGCAGGGTCATCAGGACAACTGAACAGCCCTCCATGGAAGAGGGGCAAGAGCAGCAAGGCTAAGGCCAGCAGCACTGCCTGCTGCACACTGACACTGGCCTTGCTGGGCTCTCAGTCCCACCTTCCCTTCCAAATTCAGTGATTAGGAAAATCAACCCCATGACTCCTCAGTGCTGTTTCAGACACCTGCTCAGGCCAGACTGTCAGTGAAAAGTCAGAGTTCAATTAATGACTGAAGGGATGCCCCACTGCACGTGGGGTGATGGGGCTGGTGGTTCACTGCCGAGCTCTGAGGTGCTGCTTATCCCAGGGATGAGCAAAAGGAGGAGCCCTAAGCCTGGCAATGCCTGCCCTGCCTTCCCTTGAAAATCCTCCCATGCAGCTTGGCTGGGCTGCAGAGCCCAGAGCCCATGTGTGCCATTTCCACCCACCTGACTGCTCCACCTAGACCTGAGCCCCCACAAAGCTGGGCTCAACACACCCACAAGCTCCTTCCTGACAGCTTTTCCAAATCACATCAGCATTTTGGAGTCACCCTAACAGGAACTAGGGAAATAGAAAAGTCTCTGTATGACTCCTGTTCTCACCCACAGCAGAAGTGATTTACTTACATAGAGGATGGGGATGATGGAGGGGTCGTCCCTGCGGATAATTGTTGGGACATACTCTGCTTTGGGCACCTTGGAAGAAATGAGCTGCAAAGGGGAAAAAAAAAGGTGCGACAGCATGAGGAGAAGGCAGTAGAGTCTGGACAGAAGCTCAAAGGCCATAAAACAATGCCCTGTACAGCTGTTCTCTGGTGTTACTTGAGGTAGCAGCCAATCCAGTCCATCCACATCCCAACGGGAAGTTTCCAGCCCAGAGCACCCCGGGCCTGCCAAGTGCCCCTGACTGTCACCATCTCCTTGACCTCCAACACATGAGCACACAGCTCTGCCCTCAGGCTGACTGGGCCCACAACAGTCTGGAAAGGGGAGACTGGGGTGCACACAGGATGGAGCAGCTCGTGCACCACCATGGGTGGCTGTATCCCAGCAAGGATCACTCCTGCAAAATCTCCTTTTGGCTGTAGGGAGTGTTCAGTGTCTGGTGAGACCTGCACAGGGTCCAGCCAAGGGCTGGCACTGCACCAGGCACAGGCCTGCAGGTGTCAGACAGTGCCTGACAGCTCTGGCTGAAGCCTCAGCTGGCTCCAGCAGCACCAGAGCTCTGAACTGTTGTAATTCCAGGCCCCTCAGCTCCTCACTGTGGGAGCAGAGCTGGCAGTGGTGCTCAGGTCTATTTTCAGGGTTAACAAACCTTAGGCTGACTTCGTTCTGTTGGTGTCAGTCCTGCTCTAATTTGGACTACAGATCCCTCCTTCTAGTTTTCTTTCAACACATTACCCCAGCAATAACAGATCCAAACCCATGTCATGTCTTGGTTCACCTCTGAGTGACCCTCACAGACCTGAGGCAGTGCCTATACAACAGACTTCCCATGAAGATCCTGAACTCAGCAGCACTGAAAGGACAGGCAGAGCATAAGCTGGAAACTCTCACCATTATTTTTGGTGGAATAAAGTCTTCTCCGTCACATGCCATGGCTTCAAGTTCCTTTTCTGCTTCCCAGTTCAAGTCAAAGTCACCATCCAGAGTCCCACAGGAATCCTGAAGGTCATGGCCTGCCAGAACACAGGGAGCATTCATTACAAGGGCAGAACAGCCTTCTCCACTCCACCCTGCCTTGGCAGCTTCCTCACAGGAGGTGCCACGACACTCGTGCCCTCTTGTCACCCACAGAGTGACAGACACCACTCTGGGGCTGGTGAATTCAAACAGACAAACATGTAACAAATGAAGAGTGCACAGAGAGCTCACACCACGTGTCACAGAGCTTCATCACTCTTGCAGTCACCAAGCTTGGTTTTCAAATGCTAAGTCACAACAGTCACCCTGTCACTCCAGAAATGGGGAAGGAGACAGAACACAGACAGACTCTACACTTCAGCACTGCCAGGCTGATAAGCAAAAGTCCAAAGACTTCAAAGCTGGTCTCCTTGTAGTAATTACTGCTCTGACTACATCTTTTGAGGGATTAAAAAGAAAATCTGCATTGTTGGTCAGACTGATCCTGGCAGAGAAGTCTTAGAGCGTGCGTGAGGACAGCTGCAACAAACACAGTCATATTGCAACAGTAGACTTGAACTTGCTCTTCAAATCGACCTTACCTGTTGGCCTTCAATGCCTCCTGGGGAAAAAAACATCTGGAAGGAATATAATTGACCATTAAAGGTTAAAAACAGAGATGATTGCTGGACTGAGGAAAGAGAACCGAGGTGCCACTGCCTGTGCCTTTGGGGATGTCCGAGTGTTGCTGGGCAGTGCCTGGAGCCTGTGTGAACCATGGCTTCTCCATGGCTTTTCCATGGCTTTTCCATGGCTTCTCCATGGCTTTTCCATGGCTTCTCCATGGCTTTTCCATGGCTTTTCCATCCGCCTCCAGGCAGCTGAGGGAGCAGGGAGGAGTCAGACTGCCAAACAACAGGGTCATGTTTTGAACCTGGTCCTTCATACACCTCCCCCTGCAAGCTGGCTCTTCTACACCTAGCAGGGCCAGATCTCGTGCTTACCTGGTAGATCAGGTCATTTCATTAGTGAAATTCCCTTCAACATGGGCAAACTCA
The DNA here is from genome assembly GCA_026413545.1 of Cichladusa arquata. Lineage (NCBI taxonomy): Eukaryota > Metazoa > Chordata > Aves > Passeriformes > Muscicapidae > Cichladusa > Cichladusa arquata. Next base: position 1,663,094 of record JAOTQP010000770.1, on the reverse strand, counting down.
TATCCACCAAGCTCCTGCCTACAGGCTTGCAATAAAATCTGTGTAAAACAGCCATTCCCTTTATAAGAATACAATGGGAAGATGCTGGCATTCCTTCCTGTAAATGAACACAACAGCATCTGAGACCCCTCAAGCAGAACATGGCAGCATTACTGGGGATTCCCAGAGGGATTCCTGGCAGCCCAAATGAAGATCAGATTGCCCCAAGCTATCACCTGTGCAAGAAATCAAAGCTCCATCTCATCAGCTGTGTTCTTGAGCTTTTCCAGGCTAGGAAAGAGCTCAGAAGGGGCTCCTGCATGGGAAGCCATGTTAGCCCCACTATGGTAAAGGCAGCCTTGGACTGGTGAGCTTCCAGAGAGGTTGTTTTGGTGCCAAGAGGATAAGGGATGATGGCAACAGAGGGCTGTAAGAGAGCTGTACCACTGGGCACCCTTTGGCAACTGCTCAATAACCTGAGGTTGGATGAGTGGTGCCCTACAAATAAATACAGGTACACACAGATGAACAGGTACATACACCTGGAGCGTTACCTGCTCCGATCTCAGGAAACTAAAAAAGGATCACAGACAGGACAGAAGGGCACAGAGGAGTTACTCCAGTGGGACTCCAGTCAGCAACTGCTGGAGGGTTTGCCCACAGGAGGAAGCTCAAAGGACTCAGAACTCACTTTCTCGAGAGTCATGGAAGGGATCAGCTTTGATGGGAGTCGGGTCACTCCAGGACCTGCTGAAGCTCCTCTCACGCCGTTCGGCAAATGCTAAAGGATAAAACCAGAGCACGACATTAACAGATCCCAAAGCACCTCTGCTGCTGCCAGCAAACAAATCATCCAGCAGATTGCCACCAAAGCCACACACCACAGACTCCCCTGGGCTGGTCCTTCCACTTGCCAAACGTGAGTCCTTTCCACACAGCAGAGACAAAGTGCCCACTTGTGCACGGATGGGACATGGAACACAGAAAAAGGACAACACTTGATGGTCTCTCCTTAAATGCACACAGCTCAAACCTCAATTTAACCAAGGCCAGTCCAGTGTGCCAGTGTAAGTGCTCAGACTCCAAGGCCTCACAGAGACATGCACTGCACAGCTAATGACACCTGCATGCTCAGAAGAAGGCTGTAGCTCTCCAGTCAGTTCTCCCTTCATGTCCTACTGGCATCCCCGTCAGAGCTGGACAAACAGCATGGAGGGGATGTCTCTGCAAAGCTCATGCCTTCTACATTTTGTTGCAAAAGAGGAAATCCTTCAGCCTCTGTTTGCCTGCCCTCTTGTGAGCACTACTCATAGCTTTTTTTCCTCCCAAGGAGTGCTGTATTGTTTGCACTGGCACTTGCCAAGCACAATCCAGGGAGCTTGGCTTGGATGGCTGCACTGCAGGCAAATTCCTGGGAACTGGCAACCACCATGGCTGACTTGGCAAGCCCATGTGAGAGCCATTATGCCAGGATTAGCAGCCACTTATGGGCACTAATACCTATTTCTGGTGGCAGACAGAGTGAGCAGCAGGGAATTGAGTAACAGCAGCACAGGAATTCACTGTGGATCAGCATCACAAGAGCAGCCTGTCCCTTGCTGAAGTGTGGCCATGGTGGGTGTCTGGAGAGACAAACCACATCTTCAGTTCTTCAGGTGATCTCCAGCCTCAGCTACCAGTTAAATCCAGGCATTTAGCTACTGTGCACAGAAAGCAAGCTTTGAAAACATGACCCAAGAATTCCTGAGGCAGAGGCACGCCTGAGTTTCAGGGAGGTGAGCCCTGTCCACGTCAGGCAGTGCTAACTCAGATGCCAATGAAGACTCTGGAAAGGGCAAAGCTCTTTGCTGATCACTTCCCACAGCATATGAGAAAGGAAAGAATGCAGACTGAACTCAGCAGTGCTTTGCTGTGGGCACTCTGTACATGATGCCTGGCCAGGGGGTGGGAAGAACAAGATGCTTTCTCTTCTGGAGCAATCCTCAGCTCCCAGGAGCAGGTTACACCACTTCCACAGCACTAAGGGAGTTGCCCAACCAAGTTTTGGAGGATTATTGCCTTCCCCAGGGAAAGGGAACTGCCACTTTGTAGGTCTAAGAGGTGATTTCTTCCCCAGTGAGGTATAACACTCCCTGATTTGCCCCATGCTCCAGCCTCTCCTCTGATGCTCTTCTTTCTTCCTTCCACCATCATCTCAGTTCCCACCAGGTAACTCTCCCCCAGGTCCTGCCGTGGAGATGGCAGTGGGATGGGGGAGGAGGGGACAGCCAGCAGTCAGTGTGGAACATGGAGCCACAGCTGGTCACAGCTGCAAAGAGAGGCCAGGAGCTCTGCTGGACTCCCAGCTTGGCTTCTCCTCAATGGCCTCCACACCAGTGATCAACACAGGAGACAAAGATGCTGCAGCTTTCCTTCCACACCTTGCACCAGGGATGTCCCACAGCCACAGCAGAGGGTCCTTGGGAACAGCCTCCAGGCATCCATATGTCCTGGACACTTGCAACCACCTGGCCTCTTGTTCGTAGGGTAAAATGGCACCAAGAGGTCAAATCCTCTCTCCAGCCCAAAGCCAGGTCCTTTCAACCCACATTTGAATGTGACAGAATTCCCACAAAGCCCACAAAGCCAGCTCCTCACAGCCACACTTCCAGGTGCTCACTTACTTTGTGCTTTAACCCTTCGGCTCCCCACCATGCGGAGGTGCTTCCGAAAATTCCTGAAAGAAAGGCCAAACACAACCTTTGAGAAAGGTGACACAGAGCAACACCTGGGCCCAGCAGGACTGTGAAAACAGGGAGGAAGAAAATAAAATGGGGAAGATGGCACATTTCCTTCTGGGCATTCCAAAGCTAGAGACCAGGTCCCCAGCCTGCAGTGATTTAGTGCTGGGGATGGTGATGTTTGTTGAGTGGGGCTGTTCTGAGCTCCCTGGGCTGGTGGTACAGGGCAAGTGGGGTCCCACAGGGCAGCCCCCTGCTCATGGCTGCTTTCCTTTTTCTCTGGTTAAGCTTTACCTGTGCAGTATTTGCTGAGGACACCCACTGCCTGTGCTGGCAGTGTTCTCTCTTTTCCTGGTAAAGAGCAGAAACTGCTCCTCTCTCTCCAGCAGGAAGATGGGGTGCTCAGGCTCTGCACACACCATGCTCGTGGCTGTGCTCATTCCCAAACACAGCAGCTCCTAAAACTCCTCCTGTGCTGCTGGGAACCATGCAGCCCGTGCTGCTCTCCAGGCAGAGCTGGGGAGGGCCAAAGCAGCTTCTCCCTCCTGGCACAGCAGAGTTCAGTGATGCTGCCTGTCCCCATGGGCCTGCTCTCCCTGTGTGCTGCCCTGCCCTGGCCTCACAGGCAGGTCCAGAGGGGCTGCAGAGCACACAGCTCCAGGGGAAAGCCCTGGGGAGCAGGTACACCCCAGAGTCAGGTCTGTGTGAAACAGAATGTCCTGGCCACTCCTGAGAGGCCATGGCAAAGGGACTCTGTCCAGCCCCTCCCACTGCAAGGGACCAGTGTCTCTTAGATTCTCATCACTCACTAGGCAGGAACAGGACAGAACAAACAGGACACCAGAAGAGACAGAGAGAATCAGCATCAAGAGCAGCATCACCTCTCCATGAACCCTATTGCAGGCCCAGGATGAGAGAGAGCCCCTGGAGTGGGGGAGCCTCCCTGGATTCCTTGTGCCCCTCAACATACAAGGCAAACAGCAGGCAACAGACACCACAGCTGGTGAAAGGGGTAAGTCACAAGCTGTCTGGCTCACACACAGGTAAGTGGGGTGAGTAAGGACATGGCACAACCATGCAGATGCTTCAGCAAACTGATTTGACCAAAAGACACTTCCAGCACAGAAGTTGTTCAGAGAAACTGGGATACATCTGCTCCTGTAGGGAGATCCACACAAACCCAGTCCTCATGGGAGAGCACCCAGGTCACCCCCTGCACTGCCCCTCTTTGGCCTGGGATCCCTTGTTGTCATCAGGCTCCAAATTCAGCAAGAAGCAAAACCAGCAGCTGGGAGCAGCATTATTCCATGCCAAACTTCTGTCTATGCTTGGGCTATTAATGTTTCCCAAAGACTTATTTTGTCTCTATGTGGGTACAAGAAGATTCACTGCTGTGGATCAGACAAGTGCCCCTTTAGACACATCCCTGCCCTGGCTCTTTGTACAAAGCCCTCTGGGGTCTTATGGTGCTTTAGATTAAAATCCAAATAAATACAACTTTTTAAGGGAGCCAGGGCTGTTCTTTACACAAAAAAGTCTTAGACACACGTGACACGGAAACCTTCATGGTCTGTTTTGAGCCTGAGATCACATCAGACACTGAGAACCAAAGTTAATTGCCCAAGGCCCTGTCACATGCTTTGGGTTTTTGGCATTTTGGAGTAAAACACACTTTTCTGTTCAATGCCCAGCTGTCCTCTCCACAGAGGAGTTTCTTCAGACCCCAGGGGAAGAGGGGTAAAGCAGCTTTTGCCATGGAAGAAGGTTGCTCCCAGCTGCCCAGACAGAAGAGCTTGGGCTCTTCCATGGGAGACCTAAATTCTGTCTCCTAAATACTGCTGAGAGTAGCTCTGAGGAGAATCCAGCTGTTCAAGGTTAACCACTGCACTAAATACTCACAGTATGGGACAAAGACCTTTTGCTCATCTATTTTCTTCTAGAAAAATCAGCACTTTGGAAAAGTAGTGCAAGTCTGGGTCTGCCTCCTAATGTGGCCACGCTGTGAACATCGAGATGCTTCTGAGGGTTTCCTGCAGCTGCCTGGCTCCTCAGGCTCCTCTGTGCCTGCCTATCAGCATGACAGGACTGGCCTTGGGAAAGCTGCAACCAGCTCTGTGAGCAGTGGGGCCCCCAAACCTGCCCAGCCTTCCTGCCAGGCTCCTGAAACTGCACCCAGGAACCCTGTGGGATCTGATCCCTCACAAGATCCCTTCACCCATCATGACAAAAACCAGAATCCCTCAAGTTTCAGCAATGAATTCTCCTTTTCTGAACAGCTCCAGTGTGCCTCATGGTCTGCATGGCCCACGGCACCTCCAGGGTGTCCATCCCAGCCACAGGGGCTCCAAGACACTGCAGTCCCACTGCACACCCTGCAGCTCTGCCTGCAGTGGGTCACCACACTCCGCCCAGAATTCTTTTCACTACCCAAATTCCTGGCAGCACCTCTCACACTCCTCTCTCTGGCTGCTCCTGCAGTGGGCAAAGGTCTGGGCAGCCCTCACTCCACAGGCAGCATTCCCCTGGCCACACCACACAATCCAGCCTCCCTGGACACCAGGACTGAAGGGGCTTTGTGAGAACAGCTGAACCCTGAAACACCCACAAAGGGCTACAAATCAAACCCCCAAACCCACAGCGAGGCTCTCCTCGCTCCCTGCAGGAGAGAGCTGAGCTCTGCCAGCAATCCCTGCCCCAGTGCTGTCCCACCTCCTGTCTGCAACAGGCCAGGCACAGCCAGGCTGCCTGCCCTGCCCTGCCCAGGGGCACAGCAGGAGAAGGGACACCCTGGACATGGCTCAGGTGACTCCATCCTCTCTCCTGACTATGCAGCCCCACCAAGGGACACAACTGCTCCTGTACTCACAAGCCATTTTCTAAGCAAGACCTATCCCTGCTTAACAAATTCTGAGAAATCTCTCTTTTTAAAGATACACTGTCTATTTGTTTAGAGTGTCTTTAGTTTGGATTTTTATTTATCTTTGTTATTGATGAAAAAAACTTCAACACTCTGAAGTTGCTAAAAAAAGATACTGCCTGGCAATTTCTCAGTTAAGAAAACCTGATGTTATTCTCCCACTTGGGTTTGAACAGTGCTGAAGTGATCATGGCAGTTTTAAACCAATGACACAGATACTGTGTTATCCTTTTTAGTAGGCTGCCACAAGTCTTGGCACATTTAAAAAAACCAAACCAGTTCTGATTCCTACTGTGAGTCAGTGATGTGCCATAGGAAGCCTGCAGAAGGAAACCAGGCCCCTCTGTAACACCCGGAAGGAATCAGTCCCCATCCACTTTTATTTCCCTTCTATTATTGAAAAAAAAAAGACTTAAAAATAAACTTCTGGTCACTAGAGATGTCAATTTTGCCTAGGTCTCAGATTTTTGAGGTGCATTTGTAGATGCAGCAACGGCAGGTACAGTACTCATCTAACCTCAAATGCCTGCCTGTGGCAGGGGAGTTGGAACTAGATCATGTTTTAGAAGTCTTCCAATCCAAGCCATTCTGTGATGATCTACAATTCCAAGCTGCAATGGTGAAATTGCATCTTTAATTTTTAAAGTATGTATTTTTCTGCCTGAGGCAACAGATCATGTGGAATGCTAAAAGCAACTTGACAGTGTTCTTTCAGAAGATGGAGATCAGCTCTCCTGAGCATCATTCAGCTCCAGCAGAGCCACTGCCAGTGTCCCCAGGATGGCACAGAGACAGGGACAGCCACAGTCAATGCCACAGGGTTCAGTTCTGACCCCAAGGGCCCATGCAGAGCAGTCACAGCTCGGGGAGGGGCCCTACCTCTGGATAAGAGCTGCGGAATCATTCTCTCGTTTCCGTCTCTTCCTCTCTGCGTAGCCCCTGAACGCCCTGGGAAACCATTGTAAGCCATTAACCAAGTCCACAGCCTGGAGGTGGACAGGACAAGGGACACAGAGAGGGAAGCTCTCAGCAGACAACAGAGGTTGAGCTGCCCAGAGGGCTGGGCAGCAGTGGGTCAGGGCACTCAAACCACAGCTCCTCACTCCCTAGGGCTGCTCCTCGAACGTCAGAACGTGGCCCAAAGGAGCAACCACCATCCCTGCTCTGCAGAATGGACCTGGGAGCTGCAGCCACACCCTCTCTGCACACCAGCATCCAGAGAGACAAAGTGTGCCAGCAGCTGAGGGCTGCACTCAGAGGATGAGCATGGTTTGGTGGGTCCATGTAGGCGTACCAGGTGTAGCCATCTAACCTCCTGCCAGCTGACACACAGCCCCTAGCACAGGGAAAGCACAAGTGAATGTGATGTACAGGAGAGGAGAGTTAATCCAGGACACCAACAGACAAGGAAATAAAAAAAAATAAGATTATACTTACGAGATGCTAGAGATTCCAGGAGATGCAGGGAAAAAGAGAGAGAAGAGGAATTTATTAGTGCTCAGCCCCAGCCAGCGTTCTGAGGGAATTCTCACTTCAGAAGGAATATTTCTTGTTAGGTAGAAGGAAATTGCTTTTTAAATTAAACATTTCTCAGTGGTGAGACTATTCCTTGACTGAGCTCAATCCTCCCTGGGGCAGAGCTGACATGTGGCTTGGATGCAAATTGAGCTCCACGAAGACCCAGAGAATGTGCAGATGTACAAGAGCTGAGTGTGGCCTGTGAGGCTGCAGCACCACGAGCTCCTGGGGCAGGGAGAGCTGCTCCCACCACGACAAACACTGCTAAGCTGGCTCACACTGCTGCTCCATGAAGGCAGCGGGCACAGCAGGATGAGAACACTGGAGCAGAGGCCAAGGCACCTGGGGAACCACCCCAGCACTTTGGGGAGCTGCCCTGAACTTCTGGAGGTGTTTCTGTGTCACTTCTAGAGGCAGCACAGAAGCTCCAGAAATGTTAACAAGGAGCCACATCAACCAAGGAATTGTGCTCCTCAAGGGTTCCCAGAGCATCACTCCCCAAACCAACCCCACACTGGCCTTCAAGCCCTGTAAGCCCAGCCATGGGCCATCACCCTGCAACAAATCTGCCCAGAAAATACAAATTCAGAGAGCAAAGGCTGTGTCCAAATGTGCTGATTTTGCACGTGGTTTGTGGGTCAGATCACAACTGTGAAATACCATTGATTGTTATCAGTCAATATATATATATTTTTTTTTGTTCTGGGGGATGCAGCTACCCCACTCCTCAACCCCAGATCCAGTCCTCCTTGCATGAATCCTTCCAGGTCTGATCCAGTCTGGGTTATCCCAAGAGAAATTATCAGCTTCTTTTCAGGATTTGGGGAGGGAAAAGCACAAGGGAAAGAAGAAACATCAGAGAAACAAGAGCAGAAAAAGGACACCAGATTAGACAAGAAGAAAACACAGAGAGCCAGAGAGCTGAGGGTGTCCCAAACATTCAAAGAAACACACAGGGAAAATGTGACAAGGCTGGGGAAGGGCCTTGGAAAGCAGAACAGCATCTCATTTCCCTCACTGCTTGCCTTGGTTTTCCAGTCAGGTAGGAAATACTTGAAACCAGGAAGGCAGCACACCCTGGCAAGCTGGGTAACCTGGAGACAAGGCTTCCCTTACTCTCCTCAGCCCTTTGAGAGCTGCCTCCTCCAAAAACAGCACCCAGGGGCACCAAAACCTCCGTGGAGTGTGGAGGGAAAGGCTCCTCCTAACGCACAGCCCTTCATCCTTTGGAGGGATTTTACACTTTTGCACATGTGAGACCAGTGCAGAGCTGCAGGGCTACATCTTATCCCAGAGGAAGGCACCTCTCTGGAGTGAGGGATGCAGGGCAAGCCTGGGATAACCTTCCCTTGCAGCAGAAGCAGCTGGTGGAGGGTCTCAGCTGGTGATCCACAGCACCCTTGCTCTGCAGAGGCAACCAGGCCACAGTGTCACAGACAAAAAAAATCAGGGAAGCAGAGAAGAGCAGAGTAGCCCGAGAATTTAAAGAAGGTAAAACCAAACAAATGAGAGCAGTAGGTAAGAAGTAGGAAGTGGGAAAGAAAATTAACAAGAGACAAGTTTCTTTCTTTCTTTCTTTCTTTCTCATCCCTCAGCAGTGATGCCAAACACAACTCTTGCTCCAGGCTCTCAGCTTTGAGCACATCTGGACTCAGACACAGAACAAAGGCCACTGCAGTGGTTTCACTTACGCTTGCATAGTTGTAGTAGCAGTGTGAAAACTGAAGAGGTTCTCTTTTGGGAACCAGGTCCGTATGGGGACATCATCTGCAAGAGAGAGAGAGCAAAACCTGAGCACCCAGCAGGCACAACATCCCCCAGACAGCCACATTTCCTTCCCTAGCTCTTTCTCTCAGGACTTTCCTTCAGCATCCTGCCCTGACTGAACAGGAGTTCAAGTCTCATCCTCCTCATATAAACTGCACGCTGCCACCAAGTGTTCTGTAAATTCGTGTTAAGCCCATCTATCAGGATACTAAGTGAAGAATAAAAGCTCTATCTTAAGCACTGGAGATTAGAATAGTCCAGGAATTACAGAACTGACATTTGAACTAGGAAAAAAAACAGGGAAAAGAAACATTTTTCATTAAAGAATTTTCCTGTCTCTGCCTTTTCCTTTATACCATTGATTTAAACTGTCCCATTCCTCCATTTCTTCCTGATACAGCCAGTAGAAGATAAAAAGCATTTATCTTCCACTTAGAACAGAAAGCCTGGAATATCCTCTCTTTTTCTGCCACTGAAGTTTCAGTAAGCCCCTCTCACACCTGCTCCTGGTGACTTGGCCTTCAGGAGTTCCCCTGGTTTGGAAGTCAAACCACCCATCACCTCCACAACCTGCAGGTAACTGAGCTGATTTAGGCACCTCTCTTTGTAAACTGCCCTGCCCAAACCAACTGTGTTTTTTTCCTAATTCCAGAGCATTAGGACACTGCATCACTTTCACTGAATGACCACTAAGACAAAAAGCAAAGTAAGTCACCAATGAAGTGTGTGGTGACCAGGAGAGGAGCCTGCCCAAGCAGCAGCTCCTGCTGACAGCTCTCATGCTGGAGTCAGGCAGGCAGGAATCAGAGGGGTACTGAAACCCACTGCCACAACACTTGTGAGATCTCAGTGACTGCATGCCTGGGCTTGGGGGCTACCTGATTTTTCATCTTGCTTCACACCCAATTTGTGGCTCCCTTGCCTAATGCCTTGCTCCATATGTTGCTGACTGGGTCTTGCCTCAGTCATTCTAATAATCTACTAATTTGATAATATTTCATATCCTGGCATTGTCAAGGTATTTTTTAATTCACTTTCGCTGGCCCAAGCCCAGTCAAACTCCACATGCCCACTGCAGGCATAATTACAACAGACAAGCTCTTAACAAATGTTTTGAATAGATCATCATATTCTACAGATTATTCCCTCAAAGTACAGAAAGTGGCTGCAATTACAGATGCAAAAAATGCTAACTGCACCTGGGGAGCCTTCCTTTGAAGTGCAGCTTCCAAGAAATCTATAGAAAGCTGTACCAGACACTCCTTCTCAGCTCACAGTTTACATCAAGTCTTGTTTAAAGGAACTCCAAGGAAATATGTATGTTAAATGAAACTGCATTCCAGTACGCTAAAGATTTCTGATGCAGTCCCAAAGTCTGCTCTCCTCCAAAACACAGAGGCAGAAGCAAAGCAGAATAACTCAGACTGTAAATGAGTTACTTGTTTGAAGCCTCCAACCCACAGAAGTGGCAAAGGAGAAGTTGTACAAATTCCTTTTTAGCCAACAATTCTGTACAGGCTTCTCAGGGACTACTCATCTCAAAGGACTGACAATCTCTTAATGTGTTTTACAGCTTCTAAGCCACAGACTTTGGTTCAAAGCAGAACTTATGAACAACAGCCAATATCCTTAGGAGGCTTTGCCTGCACCATTGCTGGGAGCTTTCCCTCCTTTTCTCATAGACTGGAGTTAACTCAGGAAAAACATCCCTGCCCTTCACACAGCACTCAATGCAGAAAAAAGGATTTGGAACCCTTGGAGGGTAGAACATCAGCAGAGGAGCCCACAGTTGGGGACTGGGCAGTACAGCTCAGCTCCAGAGCTCACTCACTGAATTAAAATGCAGATTGTTGCTGCCAGGAGCAGGCAGCACATCCTTCCTGGCCAGGCAGAGAAGCTGCTTCTCCATTCTTGTCACCACCAACTGTGAGGAAGCAGTGGAGGAGCCAGGGGCCTGATAAGGGGCCTGCACACCACCACCACATCCAGCATCTCCAGCCACTCCCCACTGCACCCAAATCCCAGCACCTCTGTCCCTGAGTGGATGTGTCTGTATCAGATGCTGGGAGCAGCCCAGGAGAGGATAGCTTGTGCTTCCCTGGAATGGTGTCAGGCATCAGAAACTCAGCACCAAAATCCAGATTCAGTGATGCCAATGGGGCCTGGCTGCCATGAGTGCTGGTTTGCAGCAGCAAATTCTCATGTAAATGAAAGAGAAGCACTGTCAGGTGAACCCCTGGGGAAATCAGCCCCTCCTGCCTGCACTCCTCTCTGCTCCCCTTTCCCTGCTAGCCAGGCAGGAAGGACATGTCAGGGCACTCCTGCAACTTGTGGCACTTGTGCTGCTCAGTTCTGGGGTTATCTCTGAGTGGCAGCACTTGGATAGAGAGTGCAAAGAAGACCAAGCTGAGGGAACTCTCCTTCCACGCCAGTGCCAGGGCTGGGATGGAGTTTGGCCTTGGGGACACAGCCCTGCCTGTGCAGCCACATGTGTCAGGACCCAGAGATGAGCACCCAGGGGAGCTGCTGGAACATGGAATGCCCATGGGGGCACCCACAGATCCTGCACTGGCCACTTGGCTCCCATTTAAGTAACTACTCTGACACATTTTCAGAAAGATGAAGCTCCACTCCACACTGATGACTGGCCCCAATGGAAGTGGCTGCCTGGTTGAAAATGGATACTGAATTCCAGGGCCCAGTATCAGCATCTCCCTGCAGAAAGTGCCAGCACATGTTTTCCAGCAAACACAGCTCCAGCTATGAGGAGTTCAACTCCTCCATCAATGATGTGGAGCTTTCCCTTGCTTCTGTATCAAGTAACTTCCTTCAGTCCCACAGTACAATTCTGATTTATCCAGGTGTGCTGGTTTGGGCTGGGATCAAGTTCATTTTCTTCACAGGAGCTGGTATGGGGCCCAAGCAGTGTCTGATGTGAAGCCCAAAAAGTCCCAGGGAACAGAGGAACAATGCTTAAAAATAATGCACAGGATTTCAGGGGGAAGAAGTTTTCCACACATTTCATAATCAGCTGTTTTTTCACTACTATCCTTCAGTTTAGGCCATACATTCATGTAGCCACATAATTTCAGGTGTCTAGGCATGAAAATATGGTCCAGCACCCAAACTTTCCATTATTTTACCTGTAGTAAACATCACTGTAGTATTTACCAGAAAACCATGAACCCAGGGAAGCTGGACAGTTTGATCTCCACAGTCCTTACATACAGCTTCTTTTCAAGCAGAAAACTGTGACCTTTCCTGGCCAGACTCTCTGCTCTAAATGCCTTGATGTATGTTTACAGAAAAAAATCAGACAAATTAGGCCAGACTCTTTGCCAGCCACACACAGGCAAAGAAGCACTGTACATCAGTTTATAATTCAAAGCACACAGATTGTGACATATATTTGATTAATGGTTCAGTTTTTAAAGACAATCTTTTCTTTTTTTATGGAATGGAATAATTACAAGCCCTATTCTGTGAGAACACTGAGCAGGGAAGAAAGAAGGGACGAAAGGAGGGACGAAAGGAGGGAAGAAAGGAGGGAAGAAAGGAGGGAAGAAAGGAGGGAAGAAAGTCCAACACGGTTCTTTGCTAGCACTTGTGGGAAGCCCATGAGGTGGCACGACATGAGTGGCTTCCAGCCCTGCAAACAAGAATTTTGGGAAAACACTGAAGTACACAACACCATAACCTGATGCTCCCACAGAGCAGTTCACAAAGATTTCCCCTGCCCATCAAGAAGCAGAGAGAGGATCCTGCTCTGAATTGCCTCTGGGATGAGCATGGATGTAGGGCTTTGGCAGAGCTTCTCTCTCTTTTGTTCTTCTTTCACAGAAAATGAACTGCATGGAGTCATGAAAACCACTCAGAGCAGCCACTGATGATCAGGAGCTAGGATGAGCTTGCCTCCAACTGAGCTCAGCTTATTGCAGACTTCTCCACTGACAACCCCTTCCCAGAAAAATCCTTTGCCCCACGGTACCAGAAAGGATCAGAACCCCTGTGCCGGGATGAGATGGGTGTCACCCAGCACTCACTTACCAGACACTCGATCCACGCTGTACATCCTCTCCAGCCTTTTCCTGTGCCACCCAGCCTCTCCAGGGGGGTGCTGCTCCAGCTCAATGGACTGCTGGGAAGGGGCAGCCAGCCTGCTGCAGTTGGGGCACTCCTTGGAGCCCTGGCGGCCGCCGGGCCAGGCCTTGCAGTGCCGCACGCCGTGCGCGCCGGCGCCGTGCGCGTGCTGCCCGTGGTGACACTCCTCGTGGGCAGAACCCTTCATCACCACCAGCTCCATGCTGCCGTTCTCCTGCTCTGACAGCATGGGCCTCTCCCCAGAGATGGTGTACACCCGTGCCTTGGGGCCCTCGCTCGGCATCTTCTCCGCCTGCTCCTCGGTGAAGCTCCTCTCGAATTTGCCGTCCGAGATGACCGAGAGCCTGCGCTTGTTCTGGGCCACCTGCTGCATCTCAGGGGAGTCCTCCTGCCCGATGTAGGAGTCTGCTAGCAGGTGATCTGAAACAAAAGGCACATTTTCCTTAAAGCAAAGCCCCACAGACACTGGCAGATTCAGGAGGCCCTTTGCTGCTGCTGTGCAGGGGAGACAGATACAGGAGGTCCCCACCAGAACTGTTTCAGATGGACGTGTGCCCATCACCACCTTCTAAACCTCCAGAGGCACTGAAATGAGAGATATTTCTCACAGAGAGGCCAATATTTTAAGCATGTGTGGCCACCCAACAACTCTAGAAGCAAATGCAGGTCTCATTGCTCAGCCTGAAAACGCATGACAGCTCTGGTTCAGCTGCAGCCCTGTTCAGCACACAAGGGCTACAGAGCTGGTCGCAGTCTGCAGGACAAGGACCAGCACCACCTGCTCCAAATGCCAAACTCTGAATGTTTGGCATATCAAGTTCTTTCAGAACACTGGCAAGGGGGCAAACCAGCACGGTTTGGGTTTTTTTCCCCTCCTGATTTTCTGCCAGGTGGTTTGACATGAAAGAAATGCAGCAAGACTTCAGCTGACAGCTGCAGCACAGCACCCCGCTCCCGGCACGCCCCGGTCTCACAGATGGCCACAGCTCGGCCGTGGGAGCTGCCCTGTAAGAAAACACAGCCACTCCCTCCACGGGCTAGGAAGATCCAAAGGAGAAAGGCCCATGAGTGCAACTATCTTTGGAGCCCACACACTGGATGAAGTGCCAGGAAATCTCAGCATTTCCATGGCAATTCCATGCATGAACCCAACAGTAGCTCCCACCCACCTGCTAATCCTTTTTCAAGTGGCTGCTAATTACCTCTTACACTTCCCTTCAGATGGGAAGTAGCTCAGGGACTGGCAAAAAGGCTCAGTAGGGAATGCATTATTTACGTGACTACTACCCAAAAAATGAAATCATTAGTGTCCAGCACAGACAGAAGCAGTTAAAACAGAGGCAGAAAGCAGACCCAAGCCATTACTTCAGCAGATATTTAAGGAACATAACTTCTTTTGCTACTGAGACATGACCTGGAAGAACTCATCCACAATTTGAAGGCTTGGCTACCTTGCAACTGGCCATGAAGTGAAGGAGGAAGAGGAGAATGACCTCTGGACAAGGGTGGTGGTGCTTGTGTGTAACATGGACCTTTCACTGCTGCCCATGAAGTGCTCCTGTGCCCCTCGGAGAGGAGCCCTCCCAAGCTGAGGCCATACACACTCAGCTTTTGAATCTGCAATCCATCCTGGAACATGCTCACAATGCCCAGAGCTCTCCCTCTGCTCAGTTTGCAACCAGAACTGAGCTGGTACCAGTACAGGGTGTCACCCTTGTCTCATTTTTCTGCTTAAGATACAGCTTCTTCCAGCACCACTAGGAGGAAATCAATCACTCTCTGGCCACTCTGCTCAAGAAGTGACTGTCAGGGCTGTTAAGGCTGACACAAGTCAGGTTTCCTTGCATTTGTCTCACAGTCTCTGGGTACTGGAGCTGGCAGCTGTGTAACTCCTGCAGCTGGCCAGGAGGAGACACTGTAGGAGTTCTGAATAAAGAACTGAGCCTTTTAAACCTGCAGCTGATGCTCTGTCCAGGCTTCACATGAAGTCAAAAATCCACATCCAGGCATGGTGAGGGGTCATGCCCCTCAGTGCCCAGGTAATGTGAAGGGCTGGCAGGGCTCTACTTGCCCCATGGTCAGTGTGGACATCTGCACCTGCTCCAGGAGGAACTGATGACAAGAAGGGCCATTCCCGTGGAAGAAGGTGCTGCACAGGCTGTCATCCCAAACCTGTATCCACCTGCAGGGCACAGTGTCACAGGAGAGTGCAGAGTGCTCTCACAAGCCCCAGAGTCTCTCAAAATCTGTGTCACCTCTCAAGAGGCAGCAGGTCCCCTGCATCTGCTCTCCAGCAGCCCAGGTCCTCCCCAGCTCCAGGATTAACTGTGCTCTAGAGTGGGCATGTCTTGGGAAAACACCACCAAACGGCTCCTTGAGATCTGCCAAGATCTGTGCTCACTAATAGTGCCAAACAAACCATTTTTAAAATTAAAAACAAAGGCCAGCTCTGAGTACTCATCTCAACTTGTCAAATTTACTAATCTGTGTGGGCACAGTGATGCTACAGATTTCTTAAGACACCACAAAATCGTGGCTGACAGCTGCCCCTGTTCCTCCTGAAACTGATACTTGTATGGGAGATGCAGAGCCTCCTCAGAGGGAACACACAGGAGTGTCACCTTCACTCACACACTGACAGCTCTGGAATTCAGAGATCCAGGAATTCCTGAGCCCTGGCATCTGTGGATAGATGGAAAAATGAAGTCCTCAAAGTACAATAGGCCTGAAAATGCTGATGGATCACAAGAGCAAAGAGATCAATTCCAGTCTGTTTTATAAGCACTGAGGTCTCTTCAGCTCCGTAAAATTTACAGACATTTCAGGGAGCCATGACTGGTTTCAAGAGTTAATTTTTTACCAAAATCTTGGCAGGATTGACCAGATATATTTGACATAAACTACCTACCTGATCTAGCATGTAAAAAGTGAGGATAATTCTTTCTTCCTACCTTACTTGTCCTCTCCTCAAGGTGTTTTCACTTGTACTTATGTAGGAGTTTTCATGATCTACACTACAAAGGGCTGCCAGCACACCAATGTGCTTTCTTTTTGTAAAACAATTGCGTAATTCTTTATTTTCATTCAATTTAGCACCTTCAGTAATTACACACTGGAGAAGCAACTTCATATGCAAAGGGAATACGAAGCTTTATTCAAGAGTAGTTGTTAATAAAGAATTTATCTGCAGAAAAAAAAATAGTGTGGAAGGAAAAGAGATTCAAACATCCATCATAATGAATTATTGGCCTGTAGAACAGAATCCACACCATTTCAGGAGTCTGTGCACTCACATATACCAGGTCACACACACCAGAAGCCCCAAGATGTGACCAGTGACCCCTGTCTGTGCTTGCACTGATCAGGATTCAGGTGCCAAAGCACTGCACCAGTGGCCACGGTGGCATGTGAGGTTAATAGTTTGCTTCTGCTAGGAAAGAAGTCAGGCTGGTCCAGAAATCAGTGCTGGATTAGAGCTGAGCCACAGGGATGCTGGGTGAGGAGAACCAAGGGAGCTCAGCAATGACTGGAGCTGCCTTCTGGAGTCAGCTGCAGCAGGCTGCTGTTAACACCCTCTCCTCGAGCTGCTGCTCCCTTCTGTTCATCTTCACATTGCTCTTGCCACCTCTCCCACTGCCAGCTGCTCCATCACCTGCCACAGCAGCCCTGGCCAGTGGGACTGGGCAGCCTGGCACAGCTCTCTCCTCTCCAGCCTGGATGGAGCTGCCCTGGCAATGACCCTGCTCCCCCACTTGCCTTCAGCAGCAACACCTGTGTCCCACACAGCTGTAAAACCAGATAAATCAGGTTCTCTTCACCTTGATTCCTGCTCTACATGGATTTATTGTGCATGAGGAACTGAGCAGCAAGACAGAGGGAGGAAGACCAGCTTATCTGCAGGTTGTGTGTCCATTGGTACCAGAAACATCCAGGTGGTATTTCCATCACTTCCTTGCCTACCTGGGCCAAGTCCAGCAGCACCTAACGTCCAGCCCTGAGGGCCAAACCACTTCTCACCCCTCTCATTACGTACTTGAACACTCATTTTTTTGGGTTTTTGGCTTCACTTGCTTCTGTCTGACATTTCTTTCTTCACCTCCCATACAGCACTGCCCAACACAGGGCACGTGCATGACCAAAGACTGACAGCAGTGACAATCTGTGCTGGGCAACTGGCAGTGTCTTGGGAAAAAAAGAACCCACATTCTCAGTACATGCAGTTCCAGATAATTAGGCATTTATTAGTATTAGATACTTACAATACATCCTTTCTCATTCAGTAACTAGCATGAGCACTCACTCTGACTTAGGGAACTGAGAAAGGACTTGCACATTTTCCTGTCACTGCCACCACACTCCTCCAGAGCAGGGAACATGCTGGGATCAGCCCCAGCTGACTGATGCCCATCCACAACTGTGGAGCCAAACTCTGCCTTCTGCAGACTGCCTTGTGACCCCATGGCATGAGAAGTTTATAAATCAAGGCAGAATATAGCCACAAGCTCCAAATTTATTCCTGTATTTAGCAGCTAAACTGATGATTAAAGCACCTTAGATTTAAAGCCTCCGCTCCAGCATCAGAGGCAAAGTGGCAAAGGGGAATCCAGATAAATGTATTAAAAGAACATCTGTCATCTCAGCAAAAAAGAATTGGAGAGACAGTTCCTTCTTCCCTGTTCCCCCTCAGCTGGAACTCTCTGGACCTGATGTTTATGACAATTAAGTTCCAACTTTAAATCAAAGAACTGCCATAGTTGCTGAAGATGAATGGAAAGTTTCTGGGCAGTACAGGGCCCTGCTCATAGAAGTAGGAATGAAGTTAATGTTTTTACCTTGCAGCAGGAAGAATCCAGGTGATTCCCTCAGTGAGGGGAGCAGACAGATGCTCTGGCCAGAGCCAAGGGTGCTACAGAACCCATAACAACCATTCAAATGGCACAGCTAAGAAGTTTCTCTTGCAGTCTCAATTCCAAACCTCCAACATGCCTGTCACTGTCCCTCAGGTGTGCTGGCAGGTCCTGCTCTCCTCTGCTCCCTCTCAGAGATGTAATGCAGAGCTTCTCCCCATGCCAGCTCTGCTCTCCCAACAACAGGACCCCTGGCACAGGACAGGCAGCCCACCTTACTGGGCTCAGGGCTGAAATGGGATCAAGAAATAGTCATGGGAGAAAATGGGAATTTTGCTCAAGTTGTTGAAGCATGAGGCAGGGATATCCAAGTGGGAGATACAACAATTAAAAACAGGTCACAGTGGCATTTCAGCCATGCAGTAGCTTCAGAGCCAAGTGAGTAGATGGAATCACAGAACAGCTGGGGTTGGAAGGGATCTCTGGAGATCATCCAGTCCAAGCCCCTGCCAAGGCAGGGTCACCTGAAGCAGGTGACACAGGAACATGTCCAGGTGGGTTTGGAATGTCTGCAGAGAGGGAAACTCCACACCCTCCCCAGGCACCT
>JAOTQP010000770.1:1614154-1644482 GCA_026413545.1 Cichladusa arquata | reverse complement strand
CCCTCTGAGACTTCTCTGCTCCAGACTAACCAGACCCAGCTCCTGCAGTCTCTCCTCATATGAGACATGCTTCAGACCCCTCACCACCTCTGCAGCCTCTGCCAGACCCTCTCCAGCAGCTCCTTGTCTTTCTTGAGCTGTGCACAAGGACCTGCACAGTGTTCACTGTGGGTTACCTGAGGCCTGACCAAGCCAGCTCCACATGACTTTACTGGCACCCTGACCCCACTGTCCTGAGAAGGGAACGTCACACCCTCCCTTGCAAAGCCACAGGGAACAGGCAAAGGCTGCTTCTGGAAGGGAGCTGCTCTGAGACACCAGAAGGTCACTTAACTATGACAAAATGGTTCCAATTAGTCTTCCCTTCTCAAATGTGCTCCAAAAACAAACAAACTGAAGCAAGCATTGACCTGGTGTCTCATAGGTGAGTAACCTTTTAGTCTGGCCTGTAACATTAATGTGAATAGATGAAATTGCTACTGTGAGACACGACCCACAGGAGCAAGTGGCAGCTCCATCACCGGCCTCAGCATCTCCATGGTAACACCGTGCCCCACGTCTTTGTTCCCTTTCTAAGCCAGCAACAGATTCCACAGCAAGTTTTAGGATACACCCACACCATCCCTGCACTGGCTGATACTGGTAGTGGCCTGAAGCCCTCAGAGATGAGATTACACAGCCCTGCTCTGTCCTGAGCTCAGGCCACCTACAACTCCCTCCAGAGCATGGGGGCCAAAAAGTGCACCTGCACCTCATCAGCACAGGGATACACTGAGAGCAGGGCCAGCTGCACTGCTGGGTCTGTCCTGAGGACAGGACTAACACCCTCTAGAGAAAAAGGCCAACCTGGTGCTTACCCTGAAGCAGGCCAGGCTGGCAGCTCCAGTCTAGACCCAGGAAATGGAATGTCTCCCTCAGAGCACTGCAGAGCTGCAGTGGCACAGAAAGCTCAGCTCACAGGTTACTCAGCCTGAAGCACCTGTGAAGCCCCACCTGGGGTTTCTCTAACCCCATGCCAGTCTCTGGCAGCATCAGGAAGCTCCTCTGTGCCTCCACACACAGAGCAACCAACCCCTCCCCACTGCCACCTGGCTTGGGGAAGCTCACAAGGGCCCCCTTCTCCTTACACACTCACATTGATGACTGAAACATCATGCAAAAAACAAAGGAAAGATACAAAGATGGCTTTCTTTTTTTTTAAGCTTAAAAAGAAGCTTTTCCAGTTTCAGGTAATTTTGGTTTGTCCTGATGCAAACCAGTAGCTTTGCTGGTTTAGCAGGGACCATGGAGAATTTGGCCCAAGTCCTGCCAGGCAGCTCCTGCCCAAGGCCCATCACCTCTGCAGCACCAAGGACACCTCATATTTGATCTCTCCCACTCTCTTGTTTCCAAAGCCTTTCCCACACAGCTTGCCCAGAGCAGCAGGTCACAGTGGGTAGCCCAGTGCTGCATCCTACAGCCCCCCACTCCAGCAGCAGCAGCTGCCCTCCCAATAACCCCACTGAACAAAACAGATTAAAAAAGTAACAGGAAAAAACTCCCACAGCTCCTTCTTGATCCTCGTGTCTGAACCCCAGCCCACCAGGATGGATCCCTGCTTCCCCAGACAGCAGGGAATTTCTCAAAGGCTCTGCTTGCTGTCCTTTCCAATGTCACTGCCCCGTGCCCTGGTACCTTTTCCTCTCACAGTTCCAGAACATGGAGATAAAATCTAATGCATTACCTCAGCATGGGCCCTCTGACACCTAAGCTGGAGAATGCCCA
This sequence comes from Cichladusa arquata, assembly GCA_026413545.1. Lineage (NCBI taxonomy): Eukaryota > Metazoa > Chordata > Aves > Passeriformes > Muscicapidae > Cichladusa > Cichladusa arquata. The sequence goes on along the minus strand of JAOTQP010000770.1, from coordinate 1,642,718 downwards.
AAATTCCATGAGCTCTGTGAGACTCTTTATTCTCTACAGCCTTTTTACACTTCCCTTTCACAACATTTCAATCCCTTTCTGCATCTTCCTTCTAAGACTGTCCTAAGGGACACCTACTCCTATATTAAAAGGTACCAGAAAGCTACAAAAGTCAGCCAAGACTCTGGCCACAGCCTTGGATGAAGAATGAATGTTGAACATGGCAGAATGCACTTCGTGGGAACCTTCCCAGACCTCCAGCCTGCATGAATAATCCAGCAATTAATACAGGCAGAAAGAGAGCAGGAGATGCATCACCACCCTGGCACCAGCTCCCTCAACACATCCACATCCTGTCACCTGCAGCAAAGTCCAATTCTTCCCTTCTTTCGAATTCCTCAAAATATTTTAAAGATCAGGGAAAAAAATCTGAGTGATCCCAAAGGAACAATCCTCTCCATTCATACCCCACCACCAGGCAACTGCCCTGTTCCAGAAGGGAAACAAAGGGCAGAAAACTGCATTGTCATCATCCCTGACAGAACCTCTGAGGAAGAAGAGAGGTAAATGCACCTCCCCAGTCACCTGGGAAAAATCTCTTCCAGAATAAGACACAGGAGAGTTGCACAGGAGTAGTCACACAACATTTCCGAGCCATGTGAAGTTCTTGGGCCTCACATCAGGAAGAATCAGAAGCTGTAACCAACAAATGCTCCCCCTCACCTTTCTTCCCTCCAGGTACACCCTGCAACACCTGCAAGCCTCTCCACCTCGTGCAGCTGTGCAACTCCACACCTCCTGCCCCAGCAAAGCAAGCAGAGCATGCACACCCTGAACTTGTACTGAAAACAGAGCATGAACACCCTGCACCTGTACTGAAAACAGAGCATGAACACCCTGAACTTGTACTGAAAACAGAGCATGAACACCCTGCACTTGTACTGAAAACAGAGCATGAACACCCTGCACCTGTACTGAAAACAGAAGGTAAACACAGCCTTGCACATAACTCAGCCCTTGGATGAGGCAGCTGGCCTGTCCTGCTGATGTACAGTCCCTCTGCAGCTCTTCATTAGCACTCCCCAATTTCTCCAAGACATTCAGCCACACACAAACACACAAACTCTGCAGAGCAGCCACCACAAATAAAAGTTATGACTGAAGCAGCAGCTCTTTGATCAGCTGTGGAATGTGAAGTTATGAGGGATGCAAAAGCCTTTTTATCTTTTCCTTTCCTTGAAGGGACTAAAAAGATAAAAAAGGCAAACTAAAATGGACAGTCCTCAGAGAATGAAGTGCAGCAGAAGTGGAGCAAGTTGGGGCAGTGTCTGCACACTTGGCATCTCCCTGTACATCTCCATGGACCTCCTGGAGCTGCCTGGGGTGTCTGAGCTTCAGCCCTCTGCCAAGGAGCTGAACCAGCACGTAAGGCAGCAGAGAACTGACATCCCAAAGATTCACACCCACCTCATTTTCTGCATGAGGACTGCCCTGCACAGGGAGAGAGAAGGGTCCTAGCTCTTGGGTCCAGAAAAGGAGGATCCTGCCCTTCCCTCCTCCATTTATGCCTTCATTGTCCCACTGATGGCTCTACACCTTGCTCCTCAAAATCCACACCTCCTTTCCCTCACTGCATTCATCAGTGACTTTAAACATTTTTTAAACCGTTTTCTTCTGGACTGAGCCAAGGCCTGCCTCCTTCCAGTCATATTTAGGCCAGAGCCTTCACCCCAGCTCAGTCTGCTGGCAGTGCAAGGAGCACCTGGCTGCACAGCTGGGGTTATGACAGCAGAAACAGGCCTGTCCCACCAGGCACAACACTCAAGGTGAAAGCTCAGAGCTGACAGACACATTCAGGCACTGAGGACTCAACTCTTTGGAGCACTGAGCTTTCAGGATCTAAGGCACCAACACATGCAAGTGGGAATCCAACCACAGGATGCAGGTGGGCTTCACAGGTGAGCTCCTTCCTGCTCACATTGCCTCTGCCTGCTCTCTGAGGAGCTGGAGTTGATTCAGTCCCTCTGGATTGTACATGGGTTAGCTGCACTACCTAATTAGTGGCTTGTTTTATTTTGTTTTCACTTAGAGTCACAATTAAAAACACAAATGAGATGAAATTTTTCATATTAGGATTTGGTTGTTTTTTAAATCTTATTTAAAGTACAGAGAGTTCTATAACACTTCTAGCTACCAGCTAAAAGTGAGCAAAATGGAGGAGAATCTAGTTAGTTACAAGATATTTTAAAGATAAACAGTTCAACAAAGAACTAACATCTATATTATTTATACTTTTAACTCAATAACTAAACTCCTGTGACTGGTAGTGTAGCACTAATTATCCAACCAAAAACTACTACTTGAAAGCATGAAGAAGGAAAAAGATAGACAGAGACAACACTCAGAAACCTCCATCTTGTCCCATACCTATTACTGTATTCTAAAAATCCTAAATTCCAAATTCTTCTCAATGTGAAATTACACACTTTTATTCTAACTACACACTTGTGATTCTAACTCCATCACTCAAATCTGGAAGCCTTTTCCAAGGCCTCAAGTCAAAAGCAGTGTTCTCCTGGGGGTCAGAGGCAGCAAGCACAGAAAGTTCAAAACTCCCAGGCTTGTGGGTTCCAACACTGGATCTGTGCTATGCCTCCAACTTCTGCAGCAGAGACCCTTCCTCTGCTCCCCTGCAGTCACTGGGTGACAGCTGATGCTGCAGCTCCAGCATCCTGCCCAGCCAAAGGTGAAGCCTCCAGAACTTGCACAAGTGATCCTGAGATGGAATTTCTGCAGGAAGGAAAGATGTGACTTCCCTGTGATCAGGCTGCTGGGATGAACTAAAAGGAGCCAAATTTTCTACTTGCAGTGTTTTTTATTGGATAGCAACCTTCCTACTGGGGTTATTTATAAAGAAGTGTTACAGACTGTGTTAAGTTATACATTGCAGAATTTCAGAAGATGACTTAAAAATTACGATTCTTTTTTTTCCCTCCTCTCTTCCTCAGAATTTAGAGTAATTTCTAGGGAATTTTATTTCTTTCCAAGTGAATACTTAAGGATCCCAGAAGTACTGTGGTATTTCCAAGTGTGTCTCTCACTGCTTGATTCTTGCCTTGGATTCAAAAACAATCTCCAGGCTGATATACCAAGGGGTGAAAAGGCTCCCTGGAGAGCTTATGGACGTCACAAGCAGAGACAGGGCTGAAATGCTGCTCTGGGGAGCCTGGCTGTGGCACATGATCCAGCAGTCACATCAGCTCCTTTTCCATGCTCTGCTCACCTACAGTCAGAGCAATCAGGAGCCCCCAAGGATGAGTTAAGCAGCAGCTTTTCAAGTGCACATCAGAGAGGCTCCACTCCCTGGATCTGACCAGGGCTGCCCAGGCCTCGGGCACCTGAACAGATCTGCAATTTCCTCTTGCCTCCATCAGAGATTCTGCTCTCTGCCTGGCCCCAACATGACCCCACAGGCACTACAGGGGCACTATAAAGTGAGCAAGAGCCAACACTTCTCACTGTTGGAAACTGGGGTGGGGGGGCTGCAAAAAGGACTGGCAAAGACTCCAGGTGACAGAAGCAGCTGCAGAAATGGTCAGGATGGAAGGAACAAAAAAAAGATTTGCATCAAACCCCAGCCTCTCTCTCCCCTTCCCTTCCTACCTCCACATGCTGTTCTTAGATCAGGTATTGTAAATAAAGTGTCTCTGGAGTTATTCATGAAAAGAACCAAGAAAACCTCAGGACATTGTCTTAGAGCCTTTCCATTCACAACATTAGCACGACTCAGCCAAGGACAACTTGAAGGTCATTAGAACAGATCCAAGAAAAAAGGAAAGGACTGTGTGACTATTCTTACAGCAAGAGGCATCTCCTGTACAGGCTTAAACACACACAGCTCACCTAAAATGATAACATCACTCTACATTACATTCTATTTAATAACTTTATCCCCCACACAACAGTTCAACAGCGAAGAACAATTTGTTACTTGTTCACACAGACTTTCTGTGGATTCCACAGGATTTTCTGTAGGTTTTGCAATTAATTTATTGCCTGTATAATATTTTCTTCTGTCACAGAGTAGACACAGCCCTGTTAGAAGTCAGGTGAGTTTAACTTGAGCTTTCCTGCCATCAAGCAGAACTCATGATAAGCTGATGGGTTCAATATCTACATGGAAAATACTGACACGTTAGCCAGCACATGTAGTGCCCTCATCTATGCAAATTTCAGTTTAACCCCTGTTGAAGCAAACACTGGGGATAAATCCAGACATCACCTCTGCCAGCAAGGATTCACACCAGTGAACAGAATATAACTCACCTGTTTTTATATCCCAGTGAAAGCAAGATCTAGGAGTCACAAAGCAGTGCAGAAGCCTTGTGCAGTGCTGTCACTTCCCAGCTGCAGTTTCTCCTAAGGACATCAGCTGCAGGGGTGAATTTATGACAGGGCAGTTGTCCTCTAACTAAACTCATCCCCACAGCCCACCCAAGCCTTGGGTCACCAAACTGCCTTTTCTCCTCGGGGGCAACTCCTCCTGCCTCTCTGCTGCCGAGACCTCACTCTGTTTGTGACAGATAAATAAATGCACTTTCCTTCTAAGGTTCTTAACCACAGGTGCAGGCACACATGGACATAACCAAGGGACATCAGTTCTCTTACCTGAGCCGTTTCTGCCTTCAGGATGGTTTTGTGAAAGGTATTCTCCAAAAGCCCTCGCCGCTCTGTGTCCCAGCATCAGGAGGCAGCCAAGGAGAGAAAGAGAGATTTGTGATGCTTAAAGGCCAAGGAAAGAAGAACAGTTCAACACCAATGCACTGCTGGGCTCCTGCAGCTGCCATTCCCTCAGCCTCAAGTGACACCCATGGAAATACACTGCCACAGCAGTGAGGCTTCCTCATTACACACCAGGATTCCAATGGTTCTGGTGGAACATCAGTGTTTCCCTGGCCAAAGGGAGAAACAGAGCTGGACTAGAAGCCCAGGACTAGTTTAGGCTTTAGCTTCTCTCTTATAAAAATGAAAAAACAGAATTGAAATGCACCTGCATGAAATCTGTGATACACACAGGAAGTGGCTCACTGTCTCCAGCCCCCTGAGTTTAGCCCCTCCTGGCAGCCCAGGAAGGAGGCATTTCCACCCCAGAGCCAACCATCACTCCAGGCTCCTACAGGTCCTAAAAGCTCCCACCTGGGAGCCATCACAACTCAGATGTGGATGCTAATGCCCATTTTACCTACCTGAACCCTAAGTTTTCAAGCCCCAGCTATGTCAGTATTTGGATTACTGGACAAGCTTGTTTGAGAGACACCCACAACCTCCCACAAAAGCAGTTCCTGCTTCTCTGGTGGATTCCAGTCCTGTGGATGACCGAGATTTACTGGAATATATTAAGAATCAAGCAAGCAGGGTGAGCTCAACCCTTATCACACATTCAGACCTACGTAAGAGAGCAGACCTATGAATATTCCAACCAGGGAAGAGCTTTCTGCCTGCAACCCGCACAGGAAAGGAATCCTTGCTCAAGGCATGGAACACAGTAACCTCTAGACTCCAACTGCCAGGGCATTTATAATGTCCTGATCCCATGATTGTTCTTCTGTACCCAACAGACCTGTGACTCCAGAGAGCCAGTACTAGAGCCAGGTTTTCCCCAGGTTTGTAGAACAATCTCTCCAAGGCCTGCAGCATCCCAATTGGGCTGAGTTGCCACTGGGTAGCCCAGGTGGAGACTGGCAAAGAGGGATGTGAAACCACCATTCATCTCCTTGGCAAGCCAAGAAACCCAGAGCTGAGTACCCTCAGCCCTCAAGCACATCAGCATCTCCTGGGGAAAGCCCAGACTTGCTGCAACAGGGAAGACTGTCCATACTAAGGCATCACATCCACTGTCCTCCTCCTCTAGAGGTGCTCAGCCTCAGAACATCCTCCCCTCCAGTTCAAGCTCTCCAGTTCAGGCTGCTGCAAAAGGCTCATAATGACCATCAAACATCTAAGTGGAAAATGGCTTTGCCCTCCAAAACCACCTTCTGCTTTGCATATCCCAACTTGTGTAGCCAGGATCTTCCCCATTGCTTTTATGCACCACCTGCCAGAGGAGAAAAGGTTAACAAGGCTCCAATGCACTTCCCAGAGTGACTCGGGCTGGAAGGAGTGGGAAGTCCATTTGTCATCCACAGCTGGCAACACAAGATCAATATGAACGATGAAGAAAGAGTAATTTAATCTCCCCGGGACTAAATTTCAGCACAGTCAAATGCAAAATGCTTTGGAGCAGCACAGCTGGAGCTGTGCAAGAAGGAAGGTTTCAGCTTCTGCATCTTTTTAGACTAACAGACAATGCTGAGGTTTTTTTGGATTCTTATGTGTCCAGTGCCAGGCTGTACCTTTAGACACTGGTTTGGGGTGGCAGCTGCCCAAACTGTCCTCCTCAGTGCCTAACACCCCCAGAGATGGTCACACAGAGGCTGTCACATGGGGAGCTCTAGAATCAGCCTACAAATCCCACTATGAAGAGCAAAGGGGTGACCATTGTAGTTCACCCATCCAGGAGGACAAACACCTCATGGGTGTTCCTGGCACCCTCAGCCTTTCTGCTCAGGCAAAAAGCAGGACTTGATCCTGGAGCAACACACTAATGCAAATTTAGGAACTGGAGTGTGGCTGTTTCAGGGAAGTGGTTGAGTCAACATCCCTGGGAGTGTGGATGTGACACTGGGGGACACGGTTTAGTGGTGGATGTGGCAGGGCTCAGTTTGCAGCTGGACTCCTTGACCTTGGCGGTTTTTTCCAACCTTAACAATTCTATGATTTTAACATTAGGCTATTCAGCTGCAAGAGAATTCCTGAGCTGCTCCTGTACTCCACCTCACAGGTGGTTAAAGCTCAGCCAAAGCCACAGCTGATCTTGAACACCACTGGCAACAGCACGGCTTTCATAAGATGGCTGGGCATGAGATTCCAATATCTCTTCCACCAAAACCTCTGTGACTCCAAGGCTTCCCACAGAAATGTCTGTCCTTGTGAGGCATCACCAACACCATTCACAAACAGGGCATGCACTTAGACCTTGCAAAAGCTTCTCTTTGGCAACAGTAGTCACTCCATGTAGAAAAAATAACAGCAAACAAGTTCTCAGGCAAATTATCAGTGAGAGAACGTGGTGATTTACACAAAAAATGCTGAAATATGATGATAGCCTGCAACTAGTTCAAAAGCTCCATATTCATCTGTCATTGTCTCCATTCATCTTCTTTGCTAATGCCCGAGGCTGTTTTGTCTGTCTGAAAATGTGAACCAATGCTTCACCTTTAGCTTGCAAACCACAGGCTCAAAAAAACAGTACAAAGCATTTCCTAAGATCCAAATTGACAACTGGCTAAGACAGAGCCAGAAGAGCACTGCTGCCCTCCAGCCCACCTTATTCCATGGTGAGAACAGCATCACTCAGAGAAGAGCCCAGGCTGGAAGGTGCTGCAGTGTCTCTGCCCTCACTCTGGTTTCCCTGAGCAGAGGAGGGAGGAGGGTGCAGTCCCAGGTGCCAGAGCACATGCCATGCCCAGAGAACAGGCCATACCCAGAGCTCCTGGGCAGGTCAGTAGCACAATCAAGGAGCAGGGAGCTGCTCAAAAGCACTGCTCCCTGCCCAGGCTGAACCTGCAGCTCTGTCCTGGCTGTTCCACCCCGTGGCTCTCAGACCCTTCAGCCAACCCAAGAGCAAACAAACGTGGGCACTGGGCACAGCTCCCCAGCCCTGCCTGCACAGTGCAGTGTGCAACGGGGGGTTTCCAGCCAATTACACTGCAAATTTCACACTAATTATTCTGCCTATTATCTCAGTGGTCCCCTTCTACACTCCTGCTTTCTGAGTGCCATTGGCTTCTCCTTGGCCATGCCTCAGCGGATCTCCCGCAGATGTCTGCACGTGCCCTTTGCCAAGGGGACTCTGATGGCCACACTTGCTCCTTATGGCTACTTGCCCCCTTGCAAGCCTTTTGTGTTCTTTCCCTGCCCTCACAGTCGTCCCAGTTCACCACCACTTGCCTGGATTGTTATTGTGCCATTTCTTCACTCTCCTTGGGAACCCATCGGCTTGATCGAAACAAAGCCAGAGCAAAATTCAAACAGATGGTAGCTGTTCTATTCATCCCATTCTTTTCTCTCTGTTTATCTATTACCACAAGTCACACAGTCAGACTCTTCTCTGGGCTCAGCTCTGCCTCTGCTATCGCTGTCAACGGAGTTCAAGTCCCCTCACACCGCTGGACAGCACTGGACATAAACCCCTTCAACTGGGCTCTGAGCAGAGACACCTTGGGATAATTTAACTGGCATGAGATGAAAAAGAAAACTTGTTTCACATAAATGAGATGAAGTACAAGGTGCCTCACAGCTCCATGGGCCGGTGAGCTATAACCCTGAGTGTATGACACTGCAAAAGCTGCATACAAATGAGCAGGTAGCACTGAGAGGTGATCAGCTGACGACAGGACAAGTTTAGCCCTGACTCATCTGGACAGAGGTTTTCATTTTAGTGGCAGACCGGACCTGCATGTCACATAGTCAGCACAGCTTGATTTAACAAAAGGACATCAAGCAGGGACCAGGGCTCCAGCACACTGCTGCTGAGTGTAACCAGCACAGACTAGCCTCAGAAAACACCAGCATTTCCTCCAGCATTCCATCAGAACAGCTCCAGGGAGGGAAGGGGGGACGGGGCAGAACAACACAGGCAGCAGAGGCAGCTGCCCTTCTGGGGGTATCTGCCAGTACTCACTGTGCCTCAGATGTCAGAGCTGGGCTCGGGTCTGGAAGAGAACTGTGAAGAAGCACAGCCAGTCTAGACTGAGATTTGCTCGAAGGAGCAAAGCCGCCAACTAACAGAGATCTCAATTACAATGTAATAAGCACAGAATGGCCTTCATGTCTCTGAAATAATCACATCAGCGGGATAAAAGGGGCCTTGATGCACACGAGCAGCTATGAGAAACTGATGCACATAAATTTATCCACCAAACTGACACTTAGAGAGTGAAGAAATGCAGATTGAAACACTCAGAGATACAGGAAAGACCTCAGATAACTCCATTTAGAGCACAGCAGCAAGCTAAGCAAAACCTGGACTATTCAGGAGTATTACACAGAAAAATAAAGAACACCCACCACCTTCTTGTGCTCCTTCAGAAGTAAGGCCCAGAGGAGCTGCAGCAGGAATCTGTTGTGACAGCATCTGACAGTGCTGCATCTCAGGCATACAGGAGAGAAGAGACCTGCATCATCAGGACCTACGTCCTCCCACAGCAGCAACCCTGCTCTTGTCACCAAGCAGAGAAGGGAACACCTCCAGCACATCCACAGTTAACAGCTCAGTCATTAAAGACTGTTGACACCTACGTTATTTAAGCCTAATAGTAACAATACCCTGACAAAAATTAGTTTTCTAAAATATCTATGTAGAGAAATGGTAGCTAGAAAATTTTAATTTTAAAATTCTCAGACTCAATAAAGGGAGATTAGATGTCAGCAATAGGTCATAGAGACCCCAGACTATTGGAGCAATTTATGATCATAAAGTCTGGACAGGAGAAGAGGAGCAGGCAGAAGTTAAAAGAAAAAAGCAATCAAAGAGACAGTTCATACCACTCACCAGAAAATTCACAAGCAGAAAAGAAGAATCTAGACTCCATGAAGAACCCCAGGCTAAGCCAAAAATCACTCACGCAGCAAGAAGCCTGGGATAAGGTACACGGTCACTTACCTCTGCATTTCATCAATGAAAAATTCCACAGCAACTAAAGCCGTGCTCAAAGCCACCCTTCATCCCTCTCCAGGCAGGAAGAGAGGGAGTGAGACCAAATTCTTATCCCTCTGTGGGCTATCCTGGACTACATGCCAAGGTCATGGAATCGGGCAAGACAAAACACACTCTCAACTCAAATACTTCCTGTGCTAACTGCTGCAAGAAGAGATGGTTCTGGAACACCCAGCAAAAGCCTCATGTCTGCTCTCATCATCAAGCTCTCCCAAAGAACAGCTGTAGGCCAGCACAACACAAAGCAGAGCTGCAGGAAAACATCTGCTTTATTGCCTCATTTGGGGTGCCAGTGTTTTCCTGCAGGTGTCAAGGCAGCAAGGGCAATGAAAGCCCATTTCTGAAGGGCTTTGGTTCATCTGCACCCTTGGAGAAGTTCTAAGGAAGCCAAGGAGCACAGGTCAGGCAGCCACAGCCAGGGCCCTGGAGAGGCTGTCAGCGGAGGGGCAGCACCAAGGTCACCGCCCAAGGACAACTGCATCAGCCCTGCCTCCAGCACTGGGGCCCAGGAGCTGCAGGGCAATAAAAGCACAGGCAGGGAGGGAACAATCCCTCCTGGCAGGGAGCTCGTGCATCCAAGCCCTTCAGAGGTGATCAGAGCAGCAGCACCAAGCACAGCTCATTCCCGGGTGCGCAGGGCGCTGCAACTGCCCCAGGAGAAGATGGCCACAGAGACCAAAGCCAGCAGCACCGTGGGTGCCCTCCACAGTGTTAGCACACAGTAATTGTACCCTCAGTTTGTAAGAAGCTACTTGAAAGACCCAGCACACAACAAGCTGCATGGAGCTTAATTAATGGTCCTGGGACACAAGACTCCCCTGAGCCGCTCTGCAGAGCTTTTAATTTACCAACCTAGGGAGCCTGCACCTCCAGCTTGGATCTCATCACTCACACCAGCAAACAAGCCCTGCTCCTTGCTCAGTAAGACAGTCAAGTGTGCACACACACTCCAGCCACAGGTAAGAAACACATACTGTGATTGCTTGGACTTGCAGCCGAATTGCAGATCATTTTTCTCTCTAAAGAGAAGTAATGAGAAATATGACCAGGACAGAGCCCAGCAGATGCAGAGAAGCAATCCCAGGGCATCTCCTTCTGCAGCACAAGAACAGGATCCCCGAGCTGCCTACACCCACAGGGCACATCATCATTGCAGCAGCGCTATCCACACAGGTGACCCTCGCCCAGCCCTCGTGGGGTGGACAGAACAGTCTCCCTGTAGCTTTATCCAGTGTCCTACAGAGCCCTTGCTGTACATAAAGACACAGGAGATACAATGGAGAAGGACCCAGGGCAGAGCAGAGGAGCTGTGTGTGATGGAAACCTTTCAGCAGGTGGGTCATTGCCACTGTAGGAATTCTAAGCATGACAGAGCCCACGGGAGCAGGGACTGAGCCGTGCCTGGAGCAGCAGGATGGGAGCACATGGACAGCACCTGCCACCACCAGCATCTTCTCCATGCAAAGAGGCTCTGCAGGGAGCCCCTCAGCAAGTTTGCTGACCTCCTCAAATGATTTTTGGATCAGGAATTTCTAGCACTGGCATTAACATAAATAATATACATAAAAGCACCTGTCCTGTGCCGTGGTCCATGTGACCAGACACTCCTCCAGGGCATTATGTCCCCCAGCCCAAATCCACTCATAAATTTTCTGGTCAAGCCACCTTAATTCACACCATCCAGAGATACCTCAGAGCTCCCACAAACCTCTACCTGCAGCTTGTCAGCAGTCACAGCAGATATGGAGCAAACCAGAACCCCCGAGGCACCTCCTGGACTCCACACAGCTGATAGAACCTGAGCAGCATCTGCCCACCCTGGTGTAGGCTAACAAGTCATTACATTCAAAACACATTAGTCGCTCCCAAACACCCACACACCATTTGAAATCCCACCAATTACTGACTATGTTGTTTGTGTGACTGCCTAATCCCACTCCCAGAACCCCACCACAGCACTTATGGTGCTTTACGTGCCATTTCTGTACACGCACCTGGCTGACATCACCACAAAGAATCCCACTTCCAAATCTCTGAATGCCATGGAAAGCAGTAATGTTTTCATTACTGGTTATGGACAGGGTGCAACAAAACGTGGGTAAAAGCTGCAGGCTCTGCCTGGAGAGCTTTCCCTCGAGGTACTCCAGAGTTTGAAGGATGGATTTCTTTACAACTCAAACATATGGCAAGATACAGACAGCTTTGCATCTCTTCAAGCCACAAGACTTCTCTTTCCTCCCAGCATAGCAGAGATGCCGTAACGCTGAGTTACAGAGAGGTGACTGAGATCCTTCAGCAACACGGATTGAGTCCTACACACCACTCCAGGTTATCCTAATGCAATTCTGTCTAACAAAGAAGGTGTTATATAATGCAGCTGAAAAGTTTAATTTCTCCCAATTTTTCCCCAGCAGCAAAGAGCCAGTCTAGCTGAAGCAGAGACAGTGAGAGACCTACCCTTGGCACAGCTGTGCTGAAGGAACAGCTAAAAAGCTGCGCCAATGCCCCCAAATAGTCACCGGATGACTCTTGTGACACTTGCACTGCAGCGTGGGACAAGGGTCCTTTCATCTGGGAAAGGTCACTAAGGCAAAGCTCATCTCTGACAGCTTTTTAAACCTAAGTACCATTAAGCGGCAAATGTATTTTCTCGGATCTCCCATGTTCGATAAGGGAAAGCATTAGGACAAGGCAGTGAGTGAAAATGCTACACTGTAGGACAAGCAATATAAAAGCAGGCAGGCACAATACAGAACCCAAATCCCTTAACTGGTCCATGTAGTGGCTTGGGACACTGCTGGGGAGAGTGCAGATTTTCACAGAGCAGTTTTTCCGTTCAAAGGAGCGAGACCCCTTGAAGGAGGCTGCTGACTTTGCCCTCGGACACGCACAAGGCATTTCAGCCGCGGAGAAACCACCGAGCAAACTGACCGCGCTTCCGAATTCCCGAAGATTATACAGATCCATCCCTGACAAACCCACTTCTGACACGCTCTTTGCCAACCCAGCAAATAAAACCGTGCGGGTGCCGTGGCCAGGCCGGCGGCGGGGACGCCCCTGGAGAAGGGTCACCGCTCCGGAGGGTGAGGGTCCGCGGGGCGCAGGGGCGGCACGGCCGGCGCTGAGTGTGCGGCTGCTTTGGGGGATCGGGGCAGCCAGCGACACAGACCCGCCGCCAGCTGCCACTCCCCACCCCGGGACGGCCCTGGGGGACAAACCCCGGAGGGTCTCGGGGCTCCCTCCAGCCCGGCACAGCCCCCGAGGCGGCCGGGGACGAGCAGGGTCCCGGCACGGCGGGGCCCCCCGAGACACCGCCCGCCGCGCCCCCGGCACCCACCTCACTTTGGCCGCCACGGACGACATGGCCTCGTTCCTGAGCGTCTTCCTTTTGGACACGGCTGTGCCCATATTCGCGCGGGGGGTCGCGGCCGGGGGAGCGCTCATCGCCGGGCCCCGCGGCTGCCCATGCCCATGTCCGTGCCGGGGCGCGCCGCCGCCCCTCGCCGCCGCGCCGCCTCAGCGCCCCGCCATGCCGGCCCCCGGCCCGCGGCCCCAGCCCGCGCTGCGCTCCGCCGCGGCCGCTGCCGCCCCATTGACTGCGGCAGCAGGGAGGGAGGGCGGGAGGGAGAGAAGGAGGGACGAACCCGCCCCACCGCCCAGGAAGCGCCGCTATATTTGGCCAGCGGCACCTCCTCCGCCCGCCTGACATCATGGCCGGGGAGGGGGCGCGGGCCCCGCCTCAGGGGCCGCGGGACCCCGGCATGGGCGGCGTGCGGCTGCAGCGGGAGCGGGGAAAGGTGAGGGGACCGATCCGGGGGTGCAGCTCCTCCCGAGGGGCAGCAGCCATCCCTGCCCTCTGTGACAGGGACAGAACCCAGGGAACAGCTGGGGCTGGGCCAGGGCAGGCTCAGGCTGGAGCTCAGGGCAAGGTTCTTCCCTCCCCCAGAGGTGCTGGCACTGCCCAGGCTCAGGCTGGAGCTCAGGGCAAGGTTCTTCCCTCCCCCAGAGGTGCTGGCACTGCCCAGGCTCCCCAGGGAATGGGCACGGCCCCGAGGCTGCCAGAGCTCCAGGAGCGTTTGGACAGCGCTGCCAGGGATGGACAGGCTGGGATTGCTGGGGTGTCTGGGCAGGGACAGGGGCTGCACTGGGTGATCCTGTGGGTCCCTCCAGCTCAGGGTATTCTGTGATTCTCTGATTAAGAAGGACTAAACAAATGTACTAAAAAAGGGTAGAAAAAGGGGGAGATTTTTTTTTCCCCCCCAATGGAAATGGAATTTGGGTGGGTTTTGGGAAGAGCTGTTCTGGTGAGCTGGGTGGTGCTGGGTCTCCTCCCTGCTCACCTTTGCAGGGAGCTACCTGTGCTTAGGGCTGGGCTTTGCAGCTCAGGCTGGGCTTGTCATCCCAGGATCCTGGTGATCCTTCATGCGTTAGCGTGGCACCAGGTTCTTGCCAGGTCAGAAGAGACATTTGTGAACCAGCTGAGGGAGCTGGAAGGGGGCTCAGCCTGGAGAAAAGGAGGTTCAGGGGGGCCCTTGTGGCTCTGCACAACTCCCTGACAGGAGGGGACAGCTGAGGGGGTCGGGCTCTGCTCCAGGGAACAGGGACAGGGGGAGAGGGAACGGCTCAGGGGAGGTTCAGGTTGGACAGCAGCAGGAATTTCTTCATTGGAAGGGGCTGCTCAGGGAGGTTTGGAGTTCTCATCCCTGGAGGTGTCCAAGGAACATCTGGATGTGGCACTCAGTGCTCTGGGCTGGTGACAAGGTGGGGGTTGGTCACAGGTTGGACTTGATGGTCTCTGAGGTTTTCCAGCCTTGATTCTGGGGCTCAGAAATGTTGTCCGTGCCTTTTGTGCTTCATGGGCAGTGTGAAATGAGGTGCTGATACCCAGGTCTGCCTGTTCCTCCAGTGTGACTCCAGGCTCTCTGGATCCTGTAGGTGAAAATTGCTTTGATGGGAGCTGGTTTGAATCAATCCCCCCTGCTCTGACAGAGCTCTCCCTGTACTTCTTGCCTTGCTTTTCATAACTGTCTGGTCTCTGGAAGGAAAACAAGCCAAGGAATCCCTAACAGCAGGTTGATGTAATCATTGCACTGAGCGTGCCAGTGAATTGTTATCACTCCTGCTTGCCTGGGGAGCTGCTGGGTTGTCATGTCAGAAACTTTCCTGCAAGTACATGACATTCGTAGTTGAATTTTTTCAGCTTGGATTTGGGATCTTTGATGGGACAAAGTCACTGCTGGAGGAGCAGGGAAATGTTTGGAAGGGAAGGTAAAGGAGTGTTTTATATGGGCATTGTTGTACATGAGCTTTGTCAGGCTGCAAAAACCTTGCTGCATTTGAATCATAGGATTATTTTAGTCTAGAAATGCATTTCCCACACTTCACTCCTGTGTTTACTCCTGCTGTTACCTCTGAAATGACACCAGGAATCCTGGTCCTGTTGTGCTTTCTTGTGCTGAAAGAGCCAATTCTCACTGAACAACATTCAGAGCTGGGATAACCAGGGAGTTATTCCTTGGGATGTTTCCTGCAGCAGCAGAGCCCTGATGTGGACATTTGGCTGCTGGGCTGTGTGTGTGCCACACAAAGCTCCCTGGGACAGCCCTGCCAGCAAAGCTTTTCCATGTCAGACTGCCTTTGGGAAGGGCTTCACCAGAGATCCGGATGCAAGATGGGGCAGAGGTTTGTTTGCCAGGCGTTGTGTTGACATATGGTCCAATAAATGCAGTTATTGGAAAAGCCAGAGATAATATTTACCGTGAAAAATCCATTGTTGGGAATAAATGGCCACATCTACAACTGAGACAAGTGGCAGTAAGTGCACTGCTGGCACCTGGGCCACCCACCCCAAGTGTGACCGTGTGAGGATCCAGGAGGGCCGGGCAGGTGGGTGAGGGAACACCCTGGCACTCAGTGCTGTGCTTTAGTTGATGTGGTGGTGGTGGTTGATCCATGGTTGGATGTTCTTGGAGGTCTTTTTCAACCCTAAATATTCTGAGGTTGCAGAGAGTTGCTCTTACACTGGGAGTAGCTGTGCCTTCCCTTAGGAGTTTCAACACCACTTGTGACCCTTTTCTCCTCTCTTCCCCCCTCTCCTCCCTCTCCCTCCAGGGTTTAATGCCATGGCTGCAGATGAAAGCGCTACAGAAAAGCAAGTGGGGGAACCAAAAATGGCTGTAGATGGTGAAACCAACGGTTCCTGTGAGCACAGCGAGGGTGGGGGCCACCCAAACCCAGCGAAAACCACTCAGGACAACACGAAAGTGAGCCAGCAGGACTCTACTAAATTCAATAGGATAGCAGAAAACGGCATTTCGGAGCGGGACAGCGAGCCTGGGAAGCAAAACCACCTGAAAGCAAATGACTTCACACAGACTTCTGTCACAGGGAGCAATGGATATATCCTCACCAAGCAGATGGCACAGGAGCAGCCTCTAAGGACTACCAGCTTTGCTTCTCTCACTGGCCATGCTGCAAAAACCCTGCCTGGAGGAGCAGGCAAGGGCAGGACTCTGGGGTCCTTTGCCCAGCTCCAAGCCACGATGCCAGGCAAGCTCGGGGAGGGCAGTAAGGACACGGATGCTAAAAGAGCCCCTGCTGCTAATGCTGAAGTCAAGGTGCACCGAGCACGGAAGACAATGCCTAAACCCACCCCCAGCCTGGTAATGTACCTGCCCAGCACAGTGCTGCTGGCCTTGCTCTTGGCTTTCTCTGGGGGTCTGAGGGATTCCTGGCTGCATGGCAGCAGGTGGTGTTCAGGGCTTGCCTGCTGAATGGATTGGTTTTTTTAGTTTTTAATATATATATATGTATTTATTGATTTATTTTAATTTTTTCTCTTCCTACAGATAGAGATGTTAAAATAGATAGTCACATGGCCACCACCAGCTCCCGTCCCCAATGTGTTTCTAAATATATAATTGATCAATTGCCTCCTCCAACAGATCTATGTGAGACACTAAATGGCCTTTCTTTCATGTCTCTATTCCTCATCAGCCTCTGCTGACATCCAGAGCTGCTTGTGAAACAAATTAGATTTCTTCTAAGGTCAACCCAAAGGAAATTAAGCATAGCATGTAAACTTGAGACTCCTCCTAAGCTCAGAATCTGTCAAGATCTGTGAGGCAGCTTGATTGCATTGCTGTAGGAATCATTATAGGACTAAAAGAGATGATGTTTTCTCTCTATGTCACTGGGAAATGTTCTCTCCAGAATCCTTAGGGGTAGATTTACCATCACTTAATAAAGCAGAGCCCTGCTTTTTTTTTTTTTTTTGAGGAGATGTCATTTGGTGCTTTCATGTCATAGTGGGGAGGACAGGAATGGGCCTTTCTTTGTCACGGGACAAGTTTGGTTATTTTTTGGTTCTTTGCCAGAGGTAGGGAATAGATCCTGCAACAGGCAGATCTCCACTATTAGCAGTTTTCATCCCTGTAATGCTTTATGTGACTACAGTGAGCTGGATCCTCTCACTGTGCTGTGTCTGAGGGTGGAGGAAGAGTGGCCTTTAGGTCAAGGAAAGGATTAACCATGGGTGTCATTCCCAGAAATGCATGGAAGCTGCTGCAGCTTTGGCAAGGTCGGTGGAATGCATTGGTGCTGTGATCCAGCAGATCCAAAGGGGCCCTGAGGTGTCCCCCACTTCTCAGCACAGCAGTGGTGACGTGTGAAGGGCTCAAAGCTGTAGGGCTCTGTGGTCTGGAGCAGGGAAAGAGAGAGAAAAGGGCCCAGGTGGGGAAAAGTCCCTTGGCTGTGACACCACCTGTGCCTCCAGCAGCAGCTGGGAGTCCAAAGAGCACAGCCAGATCTCCAACCTGTGGGCACCAGGCTCAGGAGAGGAAGAAGCCACACCTGCCTGCCAGGATTTCCAGCCAGCCCCCCATACCACTCATTTCCCCTCTGCCTTGCCCTGGCTGTGTTTGGATTCTCTGCTCTCACCCCAGCTCTGTTTCCTGGGTTGCACAGAGAGAAACTACTAAAAAGTGGTTTCTTTGCAAGAACTGCAAGTGAATTCAGCTCTCCTCATGGGCTTCTTCAGTCTCCCATCAATCTGCCATCAGTCTCTAACCCAAGGAAGCCTTTGCAGCCCAAACTGCCTCCAGTCCCCAGTTGTGCACTGGAATTGGGCTGGGCAAACCCCCAGACCCTTTTGGAATTTAACACAGACAGAGATCCTGTGGGGCTGAGCAATTAAAAGAGGCAATTCCCTCCCTAAAAGGCGACTGCTGGATTGGGAGGGAGCGTTTCCCTTACTCATATTTTATGATTCATTAGATGAGTATTTATATTCAACCCCTTGGGCTTCAAGGTTTGTCTCTGGGAGTGCTGGGACACGGCTCCCTGGGGTGCTGCTGGTGATCCTTCTTTGCTCACACAGCAAAAGCAGCTTCAAAAAACCAAAGCCTGCGCTTGTTGAGCTGCTCTAGAAAGTACATAGCCTGTCCTCAGCTCCTCTGGCCGTTTGCCTTGGGCTTAAAATAGGGAGAGAAGCAACATTCCCAGGAAGGGTGGTGAGAAGAGGCTGTTCCCACCTTCTCCCCTCAAGCCTCTGCAGCTGAACGGGAACCCAAGATTTGATCTCAGTTCTGCAAGACAATAAAACATCTGTTGTGTTCAGCCTTCCTGATAATTACTACCTCATTTTTCCCCATTGTCTCTGGAATTTGCATGCTATTTTCTTTGGAGCAGCAGAGTCCTTGCCTGTTTCATTTATCTTTCCCAATTATTTCTTTGTTGAGCTGCTTAGAGGAGGCTCCTCAGTTCAGGAGCTTTTCCTGCACCAACTTCACACCTTTTCCCCTTCAAAACCTCCATGAAATCAGGTGCTGTACCCCGGGAAAAAAATTGTGGAAATCACCCAGGAGCTGATATTAGAGGACTCAGTAGTTTGCTTGGCTAATATTTTTTAGGGCATTGTTGTTTTCTTGGTGAAACTGTTCTTGCAGAACTGTTCTGCCTGGGAGGAGGGGAGGAAGGTATTTTGCTGCCTGCAAAGTGTGAACATTTGTTCCCCCTGGCTCCTGCAGAAACCCACTGGGGCCAAAAAATTGTTTTCTGTAATCCAATAGCTGTCAGGGGACCTTGGTAGTCTTTTCCTGCACATGTGAATTGGTCTCTGAAAGGAAGAAGAGAATTTTCTCACCAATTTAACCAGCTTTTTCTCTGTCTAGGAGTTTCTTCCTGAATTGGGATCGAAGCTGAATCTGAAACAGGTGACAATTTTAATTGATGTTGTCGCATGTTAAGGTGGTTTTTGAACAAGGACCTCAGGGGTGTTGTTGACAGCATCATTTCTGCTCCCCTTCTGAATAGAGCAGTAACACAAGCATTGCCCTTTTGGAAGAATCTTTCACTCCTGGTCCATTTTACAGCAAGGTTTCCAGGGCCAGGCAGCAGACTGAAAGGCGAGAGTGTGTCTGTATGTGTGTCCTGAGCTTGGACAAGGCCCCTCCTGCTTGGGAACCACAGTTTCTGAGCTTTACTTCAGTAAAACATAAGGGATAAAGGATGATAAAGGTACTGAGAGCATCCCAGAGTTACCTTTGGAGACAGGAGGAGCAGATGGATGAATTGGGAATCCCAAGTTGTGTTTCCTTGGTGACCACAAGGCTGGAGTTTGGGGTGTGTGTCTGGTATTTTTTTATGCTGTGCAGAGGACTGGGTTAGGAAAAAGTGCACAAATCCTTTTAATGAGTGTTTTGGCCTGATTCACAGTGTGTCCCCAAAATGCCAGGTACCAGTTTAACTGGGGGAGACAGTGTGGGCAGGGAGGAAGTGCTTGGAGCAGGAGATGCTTTGCTTATGTTGGTCTTTCTACCAGTAGTCATCAAACTATTCATTCCCTTAAGTAGCATTGCCATTAAATACCTGATCCCAGAGCTTTTGAACTGCCTCCTTTGTGTGTGCACACAGGTGCTGCTGTGCTGACCTGGGCTGAGGCTGCTCTGCAGGAGCCTCTGGCCTAGAGAACACCTGTGCCCATCTCTTGGGGCCAGGCAGGTGGCAGCCAGGGGATTGCAGGGGTCTGGGATTGCTCAGCAAGCTCCCATATGCAGGAAACATAAAGCAAAAGGGCAGGGCCTAATGGGGGTGATGGTAATGGGGATATTCTGTCCTTGGGGAGGATTTAGAAGGTCCATCCAGGACCCTTTCCAGAGGAGTATCCTGGTGTGCTCCACTGGACTGGAAGAGTGAAGTCTGTGTGTGTGAGCTGGAGCAGAGTTAAATATTGAATCACAGAATATCCTGAGCTGGAAAGGACCCACAGGATCACCCAGTGCAGCCCCTGTCCCTGCCCAGACACCCCAGCAATCCCAGCCTGTCCCTGCCCAGACACCCCAGCAATCCCAGCCTGTCCATCCCTGGCAGCGCTGTCCAAACGCTCCTGGAGCTCTGGCAGCCTCGGGGCCGTGCCCATTCCCTGGGGAGCCTGGGCAGTGCCAGCACCTCTGGGGGAGGGAAGAACCTTGCCCTGAGCTCCAGCCTGAGCCTGGGCAGTGCCAGCACCTCTGGGGGAGGGAAGAGCCTTGCCCTGAGCTCCAGCCTGAGCCTGACACAGCTCCAGCCATTCCCTGGCTCCTGTACCAGAGCAGAGTTTAGAGCTGTCCCTCTTCTCCCAGTTGACTGATCCATTGCTTTTCCTTTGAATACAACATCCTCACCAGCAACTACTGTCCAATGATTATTTATTCCTTTTAGGATTTCACACTCCTGCCAAGCTCAGCAGGTTCCAAAACACTCCACAGAAGCCCTGGCTGGTTATCAAATGAAAAACTGCCTTTCTGGCTGGGCTCTGTCCAGCTTTTCACTCCTTTCCTTCTCACTGATCATCATTTGTCTGCAGAAAGGGAGAAACAGTGGATGTGTTCTCAGGATATTTACTCTGTGGGAACAAAGAACATGGTCACGTGCTCAGGAGTGGCTGCCTGTGGCTGGGCAGGCCTTGGTAAGGTTACAAAGGGCAAGCTTGAGGCTCACCTGGATAGAGCCTCACGTGCTATCCCAGTGCTGTAACACCAAATCCAAGCCCTTGCTGCAGTCACCCAACACTGAAGGACATTTTATGAGTTCCTGAAAGGATGGGGCATTAACTAGCTTAAGTGGAAATAACCTCACCTGAGCCACTTCAGCTGTGTTTTGTGTCACTGAAGGTAACAAACAGTGGAGAAATTTCTGTTTAAAAATAAATCAGTTCCAGTGGACAATCAGACTCTGACTTACAACTTAGGAGAGTTGTACCTAAGCCTCGAGGTAAAAAACAATATATAGGACAGCAGCAGCAGCAGGTTAATGGGTGTGTAACATTCCAAGCTGCAAATCCCTGGTTGGTTTGCACAGCTCCTGAGGAACCAGCTGACAGATGTGGAGCTCTGTGTGTCACAAAAAGGTGGTGCTTTCACAAGGCTGACTCCAGACCTGAAGGAAAAAAAATCCACCCCCCTACAAGTTTCTATTGCTGTAAATTCTTTCAATAGGTTTAGCCTTGTACAAAGGCAGCCCTTCAGCAGGTATTTCTGCCTGAATGGGTGATTTGATCTCTGGCTGCTGCCTGCTCCATGTTTGCATGGGGAGGGAGAGGCACTGGAGTGGATTCCTGAGCATGGAGCCCTGGAGAGGGATGTGCCACAGCCCTGGCTGCACCAGGCTCAGGTGCTCTGAACACCTGAGGGGGACAGACCCCAGGGTGTTCCTGTCACAAGGGACACACACACAGTGATTTTTTGTGCTGTGCAGTAACCCACTGCCTAAGAAAACAAACAGGGTGGAACAGGAGAGAGGAATGAGGAAATTCTCCTCCAGGGCTTCTTTCTTTCTCTCTGTTACCCCAGGTGAGACAAGCCACAGCCTCCATTTCACAACCCCTCAGATTTTTAAGGAAAACTGCAAGACTCAGAGCTCCACACAGGACTTCTCTTTCTTTAAGCAGGACCTCAGGCAGGCCCTGCTCACACTGAGGTTTCTGCCCCAGCCCTGCAGTGCCACCATGGCAGCTCTGAAACCAGGCTGGATCAGGGCAGGTGCAGCCAGGAGCAGGATCTGACAGGACTCACCTCACCCTCTACCAACACCAAACACTGCTGCCTCACCTCACACATACCAGGAGGCCACGTTTACAACTCCAGGGCACAGAGAAGGGGAGGACAGGCAGGAGGTGGCAGGGCACACACAAGTGCAGGTAAACAAGCTGGATCTGATGCTAAAGCCAAATAAGTTTTTTCAAGCAGGTCTCAGCCAAAAATCACTGCCCTTACACATAACTCCCTCCACAGATTCCCAATCTATTGCTTCTGCTGTGCTCATCCAGAGTCCTGCAACTTCACAGCAAATCACAGTTTTTCCTGTGGCAAACACCCAAGGAAAATACACCTTTCAATGCAGAAACACAGGACGGGCAGAAACAGGACACACTATGGGAAGAATCTACCAAGCTCCCAGAAAGTACTTTACAATCAGCTCAAACAGATCTTCCTTAAAGTTCCAAAGGGAATGAAGCCCCTTTCCAAATCAGAAGTCCAACAGGATTAACACTAGAGCCCTAAATCAATGCCAATTACAGTATCAACTCTTTCCTCCTAAACAGTGCCTCATCTTTCCCAAACCAGTCCAGAAAACCCAAGAAATAAGATTCCACTGATTCTGCCCAAAGGACCAGAGCCTTAAAAATCCCCTCTTAGTCTCCTTTAGAGCAGTTATTTGTCCCACAGAGAGGGTGCTGCTGCAGTGGCCAGCACAGGAACCCTTCTGACTCCTCTCAGCACCTCTCCACCTCTGATAACAAGAACAGGGTCAGGGGGTCCCTCTCTTCTCCTGAACAAGCGAGAAAGACTTGGTAATATTTACTAAGAATTAAAAACAAAGTTGCTAAGAGAAAGCCAAGGGGAAATTATTAAAAATACAAGCTGGAAAAGTAAAGACCTCTTGCTTACATATCACATATGGCTCAGTGCTACAAGACACAAAGGAATGCTACAGAAAAAACACAGAAGGAATGGAAAAGGCACCCAGGAGTTCCCGGTGCTCTACTTACAGCAGTGCCCCTGGCAGACCCAGCTCCACTGGCTCCCAGCTTGTGGTCGCAAGGCCAATCCCTTTTTTGTTCAGCAGTGCTGTAAATGGTGTGGGAGGGAAGCAGCAGCCTGCAGACACTGCAGCTCTGTTCACTGGCTCTGCCTGTGGGCTCCACTGAGCTCGTCAGCAGGAGACCTAAGCACTGCTTTTAGTTTATTCAGTTTCCTGGCAAACTTTTCTACTTTAACTGCTTCCTTTCCAAATGGGTGGACTTGTGATTTTTCCAGGACCCCAGGCAGAGCTCCAGAGCTGGGGGACAAACCAATTCCACCTGTTCATGCTGCAGCAGCACCCAGCAATGGCAGCCAGGGCCCCTGGGCCAAGCTGTAAAGACACACTTTAAAGACACAGGGAACAAACACCACATTCTTCAGTAATACAGCAGAACACGTGTCACAGATACACACTGCTGTTTCCCAGTGTGAAAATTCCCCTTGGAACTCTCCCAGGCAGCTTCAGCAACCCCAGGCTGGCAGTGAGACACAGGGAGGGACTGTGCTGTGCCCAGCACACTTAATTGCACACCTCTCTTTTCCCCTTGCACAACTCCTGAAGAAGGAGCTCTTAGAGCTATATTAAGAACTCAAGGAATGTTTTGAGCTCACAGTAGAACTGTGGTTTGCCCTGGTACTGCCTCACCACCTTAGTCTCATCCTAAAACTTTTCCCAGAAGTTTAAGGCTTCACAAAAGCTCTACACACCAGAAGGGGTTTGGATAAAGGGAAAGAGAAGGGCACAGCTCAGGAGCTCCAGCACACACTGGGGGTGAGGCTGTACAAATTTGAAATCCTGGGGCTTGTCCCTGATCAGGGAAGCTTGCTGGATCCAAACTGGATCAGCAGAGCCACACAGGAACACACAGTGTGGCACAGGGCACATCCTCCCTGTCCACCTGGGAGCAGGCTGAACTGTTCACACCCACAGGTTTCAGAACTTCTGAAGGATCACAGGCACTCTGAAGGGTGTCCAGCCAGAGATGCCAGAGGCTGCAGAGCAGGGAGTGGAGAATAATGGGTAAAGCAAGAGCTGAGCAGGGCTGCAGACAACATCTTGTGTTCAGATTCAAAAGGGGACAATGCCTGGGCAGCCTGTGACATGCCAGGATGGCAGCAGTCAGCAGGGACAGGCAGCCAAGCTGAGAGCACCCAGAGCCCAGCTCTCCCAGCTGGAATGCACAACACAGGCAAAGAATGGGCCTTTAAAATGATGTGCAGGGTTTCCATGTTTTGTGAGGGAAGAAATCCACACAGATCTGATCTCTGCCATCACCTCCACTGAGGATCCCAGCTGGAACCATTACAGCACAGTTGTGGATGCTGAAGGTAATGACAAAGTTTTGGCACATCAAAACCACTCCTCTGTCCATGGGCCATGCCCACAACTGATGGGATTTGTCCAGGCTGAGACAGACAATTATTCAGGTGATCCTGACAAACCCCACAGGCAGGATGTGGGAGGAGAATGAAGCAAAACCACATCACCCACACAGGTAGGTTTGGAGGTGAAGCTTTAAGCCAGAAGTGAGCTCAGGTTCTCTGCAGCACAGGCAGATCACAGGGCTGGGGCCATCAATCACATCCTGAGGTACATGCTCCTCCAAACACCCACCCTTCAGGCCTCCTGGCTGCCATCATTTGCCTGTTTTATTCTTACCAAATCCCTGTGTTTCTTGTACCAGTATGTTTGTCCCTCTCTTTACTGGGTTGCTGTGTCCCCAAGGCTCAGGCTGCCCCCTCCACATGGAGCCATCACACAGCACCCACAGACACAGCAAAAACCCCAAACAGTGCTTCAGTTCCAGACTATTCCAGCCCACACAAGCTTCCTATAGCTGCACCACATCATTTGGCAGCTTGATGCAGTTCTATGCATTAATTAATGTTTAATTCAAATGAAGATTATGAAGTATCAGCATACGTTCAATCCTTAAGGTCCTGTCCTCTGTCCTGAATCAAAGCATCCCTCAGCTGTACAACTAAAGCAAAGCTGGTCACAGCCACTCAGCACAATCCCCATTACTTGAGGAGGGGCCAGAGCTCTTCCTCTCAGCATGGCTACAATAATGGCCCTTTGATGGAGTTTGTTTTCATAGCAAACTTGTCTGGTCACCCTCTGTTAGAGGCTTCCCTAGAAGGGGACGGTCATTCCTAATCTCCCAGCTTCTGCAGACGCCTCAGGAAATCTGTAATCTTTGAACAAGAAGAAAAAATAACCCAGGACAGATTGTTCTTTACAGGACAATGCACTGAACTTCATTAAGTGAAGTACAAACCATGTCATTACCCACAGGCCCAATGGAGTGAAAGGCAGCTGAAAACAACCCTGCAGAGCACAAAACCTCAGACTCTAAGTCTGGTAACATCAGAGGAACGGCTGAGAAATGCTGGCAAGAGCTGTGTACAGGTGGCAAAATAATGGGGAGTCAGGCTGATTCTCCCTTGTGGTCAAGCACTTTCCTCAGCCATACTGAAACTCCAGGAGCTGACACAGCAGTCAAAGAAGGATCCTTGTGAGAAGTGTGGCAAAACTGAGGAGTCCTTGCCAGCCCTTTCCTGGCTGTAGATTCATTTCTGCAGAGAAGTCTGAGCCAGCCCAGGTGCAAACACCTGGAATGCACAGCTTTGCATGGAGATCCAGGAGTGATCCTTGACTGTCTCCAATGAGCTGAGACCAGGCAACCAGACCAGATGATTCCTGAAGGTGCCTTCCAACTTAACATTCCTATCCTATTCCTATTCCTCTTCTATCCTGCAACACCCTCTGTTTGTGCTGGCCACCTCCCAGCCCTTGCCTTGGTAGTGCAGGTGAGATCACTTCCACCATGAGCACAGGACGAGGTGACATAGCAAGAGGTGACAGAACCAACACTGTCACTCTCACCTCAGTTTGTCTCTGTCCCTCACAAATCCAAGGTCAGCAATGCAGGGGTAGAAACTCCCCTCACCTACAAAGGAATCCCACACACATTCCCACACATCCCAGTGAGCATTACATTTTCCACTGAAAGAAGCACTGCAATCTCAGACTGATTCACACCTCCAACTGTTGGGCCAAATCTTGGGGTCCCCAAGGCATGTGCTCCCCAGAGCACCCCACTCTTGGCAGGACATGGGACAGCACCATCTCCTCAGCACAGCACACAGCTCCTTGCCCTCTGCTGTGCTGACAATGGTTTGGAAGGTGCACACCAGGGTTTGGGGCTCAGAGGACAACAGTGGGTACCTGTGATTGGATTGTTCCCATGCCTTTGCAAATGTAACACACTCCTTGCCCTGCCCAATGCAAAACAGTAGGAAGGGCATGACACCAGGAATTCCACTGGGATTGGATCTGGCAGGTGCTGTGAAAGCCACAGGGTACAGGTTTGCCAAACAGTCTGTTTGGCAGATGTTGTTCAGAGCACATCTGTCACAGAAGCCTGGCTCCAGGGAGGGAATTTTGGGAGGCAGAGAGATTCTGGAGGCTGTCACAAGGCTGAGGACACTCATCCACACAAAGGACTCTTATCCACACAAAGGACAACCAGGCAGGACACAGCAAACTGGTTTTGGAGAAATTCATGTCAAGAACACTATGACTTGAAGTTTTCAGTCTGCTCCCATTCTGAAAAAACACAAATACTTTCAACCTGCATGAACCCAAATTAACCTGAAGTCCCCAGGGGGACACTTTCCAAGGATCAGAGCACATTCCAGCCCTGGCTGTCTTGAACAACCCCAGCCAGGGACCATAATAAGCCAAGCAAATCCAAAGTGGAGCTCAGGGAAGGAAGCAAAGCTCACTTGGCCTGGAGTTGCCCACACACTGACCAGGAGCAGAGGGCCAGCAACAGACTTGTCAACCACAAGTTGCTTTTATTGCCAATAAATGCCAGTGAAGATTGTATTCATAAAGGGGAGCTGCTACATCAGCAGGTGCTGAAGAGGAATAGTGACAAGGTGGTGCCAATTAAAAGGTGATTGGCATCTCTTCCATACTTCAGTTTCCCTGTTCATCTGCCACAAAACTTCCCCTTTTCCATGTTACTGCTCCAAGAGAACAGCTCCTGGCTCCAGCCAGCTCTGCCCTCTGGGCAAAACCAGCAAGGACACCAAAGTCCTCTGGGATGTCAAAGCCAGAGCACATCCATTCTGCACTAGGTTCTGACTCCTGCACTCAGCAGTGCCTTGTCCTTCTCAAGCCCACCAACAGCACAATTTCTTCCATTCTGTACATGTTCAGCGTTTTCCACCCTGTTTTCATTTCTTCCACCACCAGCCTTTTGGATCCCTTATTTGCCCCACACTGTTCATTGCTCCCCTTTCTGTCTGGGTGGATGAAGCAGCTGTCCCCCTTTCTGGCACACAAGAGCACAGACACTTCTGGCAAGTGGCAGAATTGAGGCACCTCAGGACATGCAGGAGCTGAGGAGTGACTGCCATTCCCACAGCTCCCAAAGCAGAGGAGATGCTGTACCAAAGCTGACTCGTGATTCTGTCACCTGGAGAGAACAGCACAGCACCAGAGATACTGAAACTGGCACAGGATGGCACGTTACAACTTCTTTATGAAACATCCAGGATAAAAGGCACAGCAGACAGCAAAATTCCTTATAGCCTATGCCAGCACGAATTCCGAGTTGGAACTGACAAGTTTCCATCAAAGGCAATCCCCAGGAGGCATCTACAGAAGCCCTTCAGCACTTCCTGTGCCCATCAGAGCCTTCTGAAGCAATGAGCCCAGGTCTGCAGACAGCAGGCCATCAGAGCTTCACCTCTCTTCCTCACATCATCAAGGGCATGACACAGGAACACAGTAACACAAATCCAGGTCATGAAGTCCCCAGGATTGTGCAGCCAGGGAGGAGAAACCAGGCAGGAAGGGAGGATGTTTAGGCAGACATAAGGCAGAATGGCTCAGAGGCCAGGGGAGTAAGAGCTGTGTTGAGATGGAGGAGCAGGAGGGTGGGTGGTGCTCAGTCAGGAGTCACCTGGGAACCTCCTGCTAAAAACTCTCAGCACTCACTGGTCAGCTGAGGACAAGCAAGGATCCTGAGCAGTGAGGAGACATGGGGCAGCACCGGGAAGAGGAGATAGAAAAGCAGGCCCATGTGACCCATATTTCCAAGATTACATCATTCCTGAATAAACAGATACTTCCTTATCCTCAGTGGTGGTTTTTGCTCAGATGTTACACAACCAAACCCAGGAATGGTGACCAGGAGATGTGATCCATATGGCCAGAGAGCAGGAGCCATCCTTCTGCCTCAGGGGAGACTGAGAACAAATGGGACAGAGTCCTGAGCCTTGTGATATTCTTCAAAAACTTTTTAATATAAAAATATATTAATATTTGGAATCCCATCTTGCACGATGTGTATTCTGTAATATTAGACAACTTCTGCTTCCTTAGAAAAACCAGGCCTAGTGGAAAATTTCACTTCCTATTTCATATGCCCTAATCAACAACAGTTTCTAGTGTGTATTCCTCTGCTATAACAGGCACTTTTTAAATGAAGGGAGACGTTTTCTCTTCAAATGAAAAACAAAAACAAACCTCACCATTTGCATACAAGGTTCTTTATCCTGCTGTGTTGGGTTGATGTGGCCAGAAATGTGAATTCTGTCCCCATCTGTTGAAGCCAGGTGGGGCAGTGACCCTTATCTCTGTGGCACATATTCTCTGCTAATGGGCCATCTTTAAACCAGCTGGGGCAATCAT
>JAOTQP010000770.1:1579103-1590414 GCA_026413545.1 Cichladusa arquata | reverse complement strand
CTGTTCTCAGACGTGGTCACATTTGTGCTTGTCCTTGCCTGGTACATATTAAAATAATAATTTTTCCTTCCTTTCACTGTTCAGATGGAATTCCATGTTTTCATGAGTGCCTATTGCCATTCAGACAGTTGGAATATTTCACTGGGTACTACTGAGACCAATTCCAACTGGGGAGTGCAATTGGGAGGAAAGAATTAAAATCAATATTCACTTGGGGGACAGCTGCAGAGCCAGGCAATTTAGGAAATGCAGAATAAGAAACAGAGTTGGCCTGACCACATTAAAAAAAACGAAAATAATAATAATAATAAAATTATGGTATGCAGACTCATGTTTATCAGTTGTACTTTATTACTGCCAAGTGCTAAGATATCCCTAAATCAGCAGTTCAGACAGATACAGGGTAGAAAGTGAACTGAACAGATTTACTACTTTTATGGGTAAAATGAAAAAATTCTGACTTTATCAGAATGTACACAGATTCAAGAAAAGGTTTCTTTGCTCTAAGAGTTCTGCCAGGCTCTTCCACATCACTGCCCTCCCCGTGGTGTGAGGGCACTGCCCTGTTCTCTGAACAAGAACTCAAATCCAGCAAAACAACGAATCTGGCACAGCCTTGTTCCCTGAGTAACAGAGGGAATCTTCCCACTTCTCCCATTATTCCCACTGCTCTGGAAAAGCAGTCTGGCCCCCAGTACCTTGACTTTCTCAGCCAGGGGGTTCCACCTCTTCCAGAGCAGCCACCAGCCGGACAGGCAGTCGCCGTAGTTGGTGAGGTCGGTCTCGTCGCGGCTGCCCACGTCGATGGCGATCACCACCTTGGCCCCCATGGACCTGGCCACGTCAGCTGGGGGACAGCAGGTGTCAGAGCCCCTCTGCCCTCCCTCCTGCTGTCCCAGGGGCAGGGATAGATCTGTACAGCTCAGCTGTGTGAGCTGAGGCTGCACCCACCACCAGCGAGCAGCTGGGCAGGAGTGACCATCAGCGCTGACCATCAGTGTCCAGCCCTGCAGGGATCCCAAAGCCAGGGAGATGTGGCACTTGGGGACACAGGTTAGTGGTGGGGAGTGCTTGGCCTCAGTCTCAGAGGGATCTTCAGCCTAAACGGTTTTGTGATTCCAGATGAACTCTGCAGCAGCTCTGCCCACACCATTCCTGCTCAGGGAGGCTCCATAGGGAGGGAGGGATCCCAAATCCTGTACCAGCCAAGCCCTGAGTGACCCCAGGGTGAGCCCCCACTGCTGTAGGACATCACTGCCAGAGGATGTTTTGCCCCAGATCAGTGGGATGACCTGACCCTCCCTGAGGTCCCCAGTAGCCCTGTGAAGCAGCAGGGGACAGGGGACACAGCACCAGGGCAGTGACACCACGCTGGGTATAATGGTATAGAGCACATCAAACACACATTAATCTAAAAAAAAAGACCTGGGGCACCTGCAGAGAGAACAAGTGGCTGTGCCTTAGAGAGAGGAGGCAGCAGTGCCAGTGCTGCAGGGAGAGGGTGACAATGGGAGGAGCAGGACAGGGACCTGCCAGAGAGGAGAGGCTGGATGGCAGCCTGAGAACAGCTCTGGGATCCAAGAGAAAGATTCACATCTGAAAGTGGGAGAGAAATGAGGCAACACTTCCTACTTGAAGGTCAGTGAAAGGACGAGCTGCACTCTCTGGATACGGGTGAGGATTCAGGGAAGCGCCAGGGGAGGGAAGAGAAGGACATGAACCTCACAGAATGAATTTATATTTCCTTCACACCCCCAGAGTCCGAGATAGTTGCAGTTTCCAGAATAGTTTTGCGTAGGAAAACCACAGCTCTGAAGAGCCAATTTAGAGGCTTTATTTAGACACTTCTTTAAATCAGATCTGTTCTGTAACTTGGATTTATATTCCTGGGCTCGTTCAGTCTATTGTGTTTCCCACCCAGCGTCACCTGTGTCTGCCCTTTGCCCTCTCCAGCTGTGGAGATGCAGGGGGTGCTTTGGTTTGCAATTCCCAATTCCTGCTTACAAGCACAGAGAATGCCAGATTTGGGGGATCTGTTTTGTGCTATTTCCGTTTCTGGGTTTTAGGTAAACACAGCCCTGATGGAAAAATGAAGTCAGGGTGTGACAGAAGATGTAAATGACTCAGGTTGCTCAGGTGGGGAGTCTCTGCCTGAGGTTCCTCCCTCTTGACCTGAGCACAGGCACGAACTGCAGTGACCCTGCAGGGCTCTGCTGCCTCTCCACCCCCTGAGCCACCCACCCTGGTGACTGCAGTGAAACCTGACACAAAGCACATCCCAAACACGGCCAGCTCACACCCCTGCACCCTTCTGGGGGGTTCAGACCTCATCCCACACCCCACACCCCTCCTTCCATGGCCCCATGACTCCCTCACCGCCACATGCTCCAGGTGACACCAGCCTGAGCAGCAAATGCTGCTGCTCTCTCAGAATGATTTTTAATTAACTGATTAAGAGAAACTCCAAGGTGGGTTGTATGTCTGTGGTTTGATTCCTCCTCTCTCCCTTCAGCAAGCACTAAAATAATTCAGACTTAGCTGGGAGTTGTATATTCAGAATTCTGGAAATACTTCCTAGAAAAGAGTGTTAATAAAGCCAAAATAAAGGGAATATGCAGGAAACTGAGAGCAATGAGGTCACCAGCATGAGGCTAAAGGTGTCCCTGAGATTTCTCTGTGCTTTAGGGAAAAACCAAGGGGCCCAACATTTGCAAGATGTTTGATGGACAGTTCTAGGAAGTTCCTCCCCCACGAGCTGTGCTCCTACCTGGCAGGTTGTTGATGTAGCCCCCATCCATGAGGAGATGGCCATCCTTGGGGTCACACAGGGGAGGCATGTACCCCGAGAGGGACATGCTGGCACGGACGTACCTCCACAGGGAGCCTGCAGGGAGGGCAGCATCACTCACATTAATCACCAGCATTAATTACTGCCACGCAGGGGGGGCTGCTGCACTCATTAAGGTAATCAAGGGATAGAGAGAGGCTTTCCTCAGAACACTGTGAGCAAGTTATTAAAACAGTTTATTATTTTCTGTTGCATTTTAAGGCTGTAAGAGCAGTGAAAAGGATAATGCAACATAGTTCCTCGTGTAATGGAGAAGCAAGACAGAAGTGAGCTTTATTTTAAGAAATACTACACATATATAAAAGGTAGCTTGTGCAAAACAAAAATGGAAAAGGCTCATTGGTCCAAGAAGACAACACCTCTCTCAAAACATACTTTTGCAAAACATCATGTCTCTCAGGCACCCTGCAGCTGCAGAATCATTGTTATAATTTGTTGACCTTGGAAAGGCCTGAGAAAGGCAAGGCCTCAAGGGTGCTTTTTCCCTGGCTCCCAGTAGTATCCAACAACAATTTTCTGTATCATAATCCTGGCTAGGATGAAACAAAGACTATGCAGACACCAGGCAACAGCCCCAGAACCCAGGGTTTGAAGCCCATTCCTCATATTTATATTGCTTTCTATGAGATCTCAGCATATTCCTACTGCAGGGAGCACCAGGGCTGAGGAGGGAAGGAAAAGGTTTCTCCTGAGGACAGAGGGATTGACAGAACAAGTGCAGCTGAAGTCACTGTGTTCTACAGAAATCCACAAACTCCTGACTTTTAGCAGGACCTGAACCTGAAAAACACAAGCTGTAGAACCCACAAAAATTCTGTTTTCCCTCCTCTGAAACAAGCACACATTTTCTCTTGTGAAACCACTGCAAATGCCTGGTGGGGATCATTATCTTCTCCTGGGCCATTTCTGATGGTGCTGTAAGGAAGTTATAATCCTTTAAGCTGCTAGAAACAAAGTTTAGTCAAGTAGAAATTGATTTGCCTTGTTTCCTGTAAAACAAGAGCTTTAAGGCTCTTACACACTGATTTTTCTCTTAACATTTGCATCAACCAAATTGGGAAGACACTCCATTTCCACAGGCCAAGAGGCTTGTCAGAGAAGTGAATCTTTAAAATACCAGGAATAAGTGAGCCTTGCAGTGTTAACTCACTGCTCAGTAATTAACTGCTTGGTGCTTCTAACAGCAGCTCTTCCCAGAAAATTCCCTGGGAATTGTTTTTTTTTGGTGTTTTCTTTTAAAAACAGATAACAGCTCTGTTTCTAATGACAACCCCAGCACTCCTGCTGTTAGCACAGGTTAATACTGGCACATTTGGGGGTTATTATAAATAGTTTTAGTGGAACTTCCACCCAAGGAAACTGCTGACGTGTGTTACACCTCACAGCCTAAACCAAGATGGGAAATGGCAGCAGCTGGGAACTTAATTTATCTCCATTCAGTGGAGATACCCATAACCATTGTCCAGCTGATTCCTACCCTTACATTAAACTTCCATGGGGACAAGCAGGTGGCTGGAGTGAGTTTCCTGACCTCAACTGGCTTAACCTGCTGTGGAATGGGAATACAAAACCTCTGAGAAGGGTTAATCCTTTTCCTGCTGGTTTTAGCTGCTCTGATCAAAGCCCAAAGTCCTTCAGCAGTTCCATAACCCCCCCTGGAATGGCAGGAATGGACAGTGTGACCTGTGCCAGCCCCAAGGACAAACATCAGAGATGTGGCAGCAAGGGCTGCAGCTCCCCCCAGGACTATCTGGGGCACCTGGAAGCCTCCCCTGCAGGCTGAGCCACTGCCCTGCTACCCCAGACTGACAAAGGGCAAAGGCAGGGGCACATCCCAGGCACCTCAGATCCTCCTCCCCTCTTCACTCAGTGAGGAACAGAAAGGACTGACCACAAATGAGAGCCTCACTCTCCATGAAGAACCTGCTTCAGGCAGAGTCTGTTCTGGGGGAAGACAGCTTCACTTAGGGGAATTTGAATTGTCAAAGGTTTCAGTTGCTTGAAGTCTGATTTATGGCTAAAATACCTGCACTTCACTTTAAGGATGCTTTAAGGACACAGAAAGGTGCCAATGGACCCATTTCCTCCTCATACAGTGAATGCAGCATCTCATTTAATTCCTTCCCAGCAGCCCTGCCCCTTGTTACCTGTGTACAACCACAGTTTGGTGCTCAGCAAGTAACAGAGAAGGGAGAAACAAAAGGAAGGACAAATTGGAAAGGTGAGACAGATCCCAAGCACCAGGGGTGACCCTGAAGTCTCCCATGCAGGTTCAAGGGCTGCAGAGGCCATGGCCACACTCACCATCCCTGTGCACCCTCATGGCCGAGGCAGTGATGTCGGTGGTGATGGTGAAGTAAGGAATCCACAGATCCTGCAACACAGGAGTCCCAGTTTTACTAAATCTGTGACCTTGCACTTGACCACACCCTGTGCCTGCCACCCAGCAGAGCAACAACCTCTGGGCCTCATCAGACAGAGCTACAGACACACACCTGAATGGATGGAGGGAAAATCCTCAGTCCTGCATTTAAGCCCCTAAATTTGTCTCCCATGCAAACAATTAATTCAGAACCAAGGCAGACAAAAACCCTCATTTCCTTTTTGCAGCAGGAGGAACCCCTTGTTCCAGCAGAGTATGCAGAGGCAGCACAGAGAGCTCCTCACACAAACCAGAGTCACCTTCTGCAGGGTTTTACTTTAATTTCAGGTGAAGGGTGGGAGTCACTCCCATCCCAAGGGATCCTGAGGCTCTTTAGTGCTGGAGGACATGAAGAACAGGGTTCACGGCCTCTTGACTGAACAATGGTCAATTTGCAGCTCCTGGTGCTGGAGCCAGGGGTCATCACTTCAGCAGGAAATGCAGACCCAACATTTTCTGGAATCAAAGAGGACAACACCAAACTCTGGAGCAATGGCTACAGGAACAAAGGACCCTGCAAGGTAGATCTCCAAGAAGATTCTGGAGGTTGCCTGAGATCCTGCAGGGTAGCACAACAGTGGGGGTGTGGAACAGGAGGTGAGTTAGACAAAAAGAATGGCTAAGCCAAGAGCTTTGAGAGTTCACTCAATGGGGCCAGACCAAAGCAGCCAGCCCTGCTCCTGGCAGGGGAAGTTCTCCCTCTGGCTTCAGCTGTGTCTCACCTCCCACCAGCTGGAAAAAGCAAAGGGCAAGGTGACCTCCCAAGTGTGCAGGCTCTGCTGGACACAGGACAGTTTTGGAAAGTTTCCATGGTGCCTGGTGAAATGGTAGCTGCCAAGGGGAAGCAGGAGGACTTGTCTGAGTAAACTGACCTTGTGCCCAGGGAACAGCTGATGCTGCTCTGTCAGTCAGAAAACTTGAATCAAGGCTGGAGAGGAAAACCTGCCCTCCCAGGCAGCCTTTGTTCACTGGACACAATGTCTGAGCCTTCTCCAGCACAGCTTTAGAGGGCCTTAAACTCAGACCAAAGCCAGGTTTGGACTCCAGGACCACTGGAGCTGGAAGCTCTCCCTCACTGGGCAAGCTGCAACTCCTGGTGTGATTTCTGTGCTGTTCACCCTGAAATTGTGCCCTGCCAAGAAGCAGGGGTTTTTCAGCTGAGTTTAATCTCTTCAGCAGCTCTGCAAAGCCTGGGAGAGCTCCCAGGCACTGCACCAGTATCACAACCCCAGTGTAAATGCCAGAGGAAAGTGGATGAATAAAGTGTGATTACAAGAGAATTAGGGTGCCTATCCATGCTGAAGATATTCTGGGGATTGCAGTTCTCAGTGCATCAACCACATATTAAGCAAAAATAGGGGAATGGGAAAAGAAGCCTCTCTGACACCTCCTTTCATGTTCCTGCAAATACAAAGCAAACTAACCCGAGCCCTCCCACGCCACAGTAACATCTCACTGCTCAGGGATTGTTCCACTGGTTTTGGAACAGAGCATCATTCAAGTCTGAAACAGGACTTAACAAAAGTCTTGTCTGATTCCTCACACCTGAACTCCCAGCTGAGATGATTTACAAGGGCATTTTGGCACGGGGATAAGAATTCTGGAACGGAGAATAAAAATTCCAGAGGCTGATGTTCTCACAGAAGGATGGGGAATTCCAGAGGAAAATAGCTCTATTTCTTGAGAAATTTCCTTCAAGCCCCTGGGCTGGTTTGTGTGTCCAAGGGCCCCAGGCAGGGCTGGGCTGTGCTCCCTGAGGGTCTCACGTGGATGATCCCAGCTTGGGAAGTGCCTGGGGCTGGAAGCAGTGACGGGGTTTTTGTCACCAGAGCCCCCACACGAGCAGCACTGCTGGGAATCAGGAGACACCCACGTCACAAGGGCTGGCAGGGAGCAAATTTCAGAGAAAATGGAAACCTCCCTTTCAGTGTCAGAAATACCAGCTCAGTGTAAGCTCCTGCTCCTGCCTCCCACGGGGGAGAGGGGTGAGCACTCGTGTGGGAAGCACAGGGGTGTCACCTCACTGCCACACCTCACAAAAAGAGGATGGGGCCCAGAGCTTCTCAATTTTAAACTTTTCTAGAGCCATGAGGATCAGTCCCTTGGGCAGGATGTCCCCAGGTTTTCCTGGGATCACTGCACATCCTCCCAGGAAGGAGCAGCTGTGGTCAAGCACAACCCAAACACAACCTGTGCCTGTAAGGCTGTAATTCATTTCTATTGATAGGAATTTCCAGGTAGAAATCATTGCTAGCCAGCCAGACCCACCCCAGCTAGGGAGAAAAGATGGATGTTTGCAGTTTGGAGGCTCTAAATGCTTTGAGAAAAGACTTTTTTAATGCTTCTGGCTCAGCTCTTGTTACTCCCTTTACCCTGGGCAGGTCCAGGACTGGTTATCCCACACTGAGAGTGGGAATTGCAATGAAGGAGTAACTCCCTCTTTCCTGGCTGAGCTACACAACATTTTTCCTTATTTATCTGAGGGAATTCTTCCCACATGAGGAAACCCTGTGCATGCACTGAGGGGTTCTGATGGTCAGCACACAGAGATGCTGCTGCTGGATGCCTCAGGACTGGATTTCTCCTGCACAAAACCTTCCTGTGGCTGCAAGGGAAGATCAGAATATGCAACTACAGCTGTTGAAATTCCTAAGGAAGGAATCTGCTGCATCTTAAAAAGGAAGTACAGTGAACTGCTGGAATCCAAAGCAGGGAGAGACAGAAACAGCCTCAAGCTGCACCAGGGGAGGTTTAGGTTGGATACAGGAAAAATTTCTTCATGGAAAGGGTGCTCAGGCATTGGAACAGCTGTGCAGGGAAGGGGTGGGTCACCAAAGCTGTGTGGATGTGGCACCTGGGGCCAGGGGTCAGTGCTGGCCTTGTCACTGCTGGGGGAATTGCTGGACTCAGGGATCTGAGCCTTTGCCAACCTTGATGATTCCAGGATTCTCTAAAACCTGCTTGTCTCCAGCTCCATCCCCTCTGCACAGCAAACTGCTATTTTAAGCCACATGATGATTAATCACTTGCTTTCATACTTGCATTTAGGTAGGGAATGTTTTGGATTATTTTTACCAAATATATTTAAAGTATATACAGTGTTAATTTGCTACATGATCTTTCATCACAAGGATGCAAACACAGGAATAATTTGGTTAAAATTGCAAATCAGGTGAAATTCCAAGGCTACCCAAACACTCTCTGAGGTGGGTAATGTGGGAAGACAAACACTGATAATGTGCTTTACAATCTGCTGCTGCTGAGGGACAGGGAGAGGTGGAATCCAAAGGTGGCTCTTGGCTCAGGTGGATCACACAACACCCAGCAACTACAAAAAGGTCACTAAGTGCAAACCAGGACACAAAGGACTCTGCCATTACTGCAGTTTTCAGTAGGCTGCTCAGAAAAACTCACTCCAGCTTCAAAACAAAAATTCAAAAAGCCAAATCCATTGCAAGCCAATTCAAGCCCTTCTCTGGTGTGCCCTGAAGGTCTCTGAGACCTGATTTGCAGAAAAATAATGATGAAGCAGTCTAAGCTGTTCTTCTTCAGTGTCACAATTTCCACTTCTTCTCTCAGACAATGAGATCCCTTTGTCAAACTGAAATAACTACAAATAATCCACAGTTTGTCTTTTCTAAATGCACCAAAAAGAACAGGCTCCTTCCTGCACTCCTGGACCACCACACTCACAGTTTTCAGTCACCCAACAGCTTCAGATTTCCACATTAGCGTGGAAAAAAGCTATTTCTGCTCCACCAGAACACAGGGACATGATTTCCTATCCATAAGGTGAATAAACAACCTACCTCTATCTGCTTATCTTTGAAGATGTTGTTGATGCTCTTGTTAAAAGCTGCTCCAGAAAACATTGAGGTTATTGGGTATGTCAAGTCCAGAATAGTCTTAAACACCGAGTTCATGACCTAAGGAGAAAAAAGAAAAGGCATTTCAAAGGTAAATACAGAATCCAGAGGAATATGTGCATTAGGGCTGCAATTCCAGAGGCATCACATTCCAGAGTTCAGAGCTGACATGCTGGAAGCTTGACAAGTGCAGAAAGTGTTGAGGGGACAGAAATACAGCTGCAAAATCTACAACCAGGAGCTCCTTGTGTGGTGATTTCACCTTTAGTAAGCCCCATAGCAGAGCAAGCCCTGCAATAAAGCTCTGCAAGAAGGATCATTGCTTCCCCTGTGCCCCAAAAGTGCCCCAGAGCAGCTGACATGGATGGGGCAGCTCCAGCCTTTGCATTTTTTTAATTAAAAAGAGATGTTCTGAGTTGTATTCCTCCTCACTATCCTTCTCACAGCACCTGTGTGGCTCAGTGGTGTGGGAAGGAAACCATAAATCCATGGCAGAGGAATTGCTTCATCCATCTCTTCTCATTTGGGGATCACACCTCATTTTTCTCCCAGATTTAAAGCTTTTCTCTGCCTCAGTGGAAGCACTTAGAAAATCATGGCTGGGATTCTCTGGGACTCCAACAGGGTTCAGTCAAGCACATGCTACAGAGCTTTAAACACTTTCTGTGGACCAGGGTCCATTATTTGTCATTTCCAAAGTTATTGGGACGTGTTATGGACACAGCATTTAACTGCCACAAACTCTCAGCACCAGAAGGGAAACCAAACCACATCAGGTTTCCTAAAGCACTACAGGGTCCCTGCATACCAACCCTTCTAACACACAGATCATGGAATTAAGCTTTCATGGATTCCTTTTTCTCCATTTCAATAGCATTATTACACCTGTGTACTGACCTACAAGAGAAAATGATGAAAATCCCGAAACTTTTATGGCATTATGGCCATAACCAGGCTATTGCTGCCAAATCCTAATAAATATTAAAAATTCAATGTTTAATACATTACACCATAGTCAAAATGTAAAAAATAACCATCAAACCAAATAAATTCATTTAAGGTAAATAGGGTTTCACTATTTTATAGGTGAAATGGATGAAATATTTCCATGAGATGAAATATTTTCTCTCTCTACATGTTCTCTGTAATTTAACAAACAACTTCTCAGAGATCAGGGCATCCTTCCCAGGCAGACACATGGAACAGCCTCAAAGCTGCCAGCTGTTAAAGCAGCTGTGAGCAACATCTGGCCCTGGCTTTACTTTGGCAGTGATTTAACAGCAGCAGGATCAGCCTGCATTGTCATGTCCAGCTGCTTTCACATTCCTACCAGGGATGTGCCCAGAGAACACGAGTGCAAGGATAAAAACAGATCATTAAAACAAGGATGGGAGCAGGAAATGTGGGGGAATGTAAAAGGCTGAGCACAAACCCAAGGATGAAACGTCAGCTTCATTCACATCTCCCTCTGGGTTTGATGTGCTGAGGACACTGTGCCAACCTAACTATAGACTGCTACCCACAGCTTCAGAGGAGATGGAATTAGTGCTGCACCTAAAACTGGGAGCAGGTCTCTTCAGGATGATTAAATCAGGGGAAGAGGCATCTACAAAGAGCCCTTTATTTAATACTGAAGAAAAATCTCTCCCACTCAGCAGCAGCCATCAGGCTTCCCTTGTTGCAAATGATATTTATAATGCTGAGCCCTCCACATTTCTCCTGATCCTGACTGTGATCTTGCCCATGGACAAAATACTATTAATTAACAGTTATTTCTTAATATTCTCATTTCTCAGAGCTGGAAGATGCCCTTTAGCTGAAGCTGATGGCCAACAGCCTCCCTCAGCCTTCCAGGAATAGCTGCAACCACCTCCTGTTGCCCAGATAAATGCAGTTAAAGATCAGAGGCAGCCAGAGCCTTCTGCCTCCTGCTCCACTTCCTACCAGCAGCTCTGGGATCAGCTCCAGCAGCTCCAAGAGTTTCATCCCCTGACACCACCAGGGAAGCCCAACCCTGAGCCAGCTCTGCCAGTGCTTCCAGGTCATGGAATCATGGAATAGTTTGGGTTGGAAGGACATTAAAGTCCATCCCATCCCACCCTGCCATGGCAGGGACCCCTCCCACTGTCCCAGGCTGCTCCAGCCCCAGTGTCCAGCCTGGCCTTGGGCACTGCC
>JAOTQP010000770.1:1555435-1579003 GCA_026413545.1 Cichladusa arquata | reverse complement strand
TCCAGGGGCAGCCACAGCTGCTCTGGGCACCCTGTGCCAGGGCTGCCCACCCTCCCAGGGAACAATTCCTGCCCAATTCTTCATTAACTTCTCATGAACTTTCATTTCTACACCTCTGCTGCAAGAGGAGCTTTTTTCTAAAAAGACCTTCAATCCCAAAATAATTTCTAAAGTGACCTAAGGTATAAAAAACTTCAGCAAGGAAGGGACAAGGTTCTGCTCACAGAGCAGAAGGACAAGAGCAAAGACACGTGATGATGGACAAGAGGAATTTTCATCTCTGCTCTTTTATTCTTTGATGCAGCATTGTGGCAAACTGGTGTGAAAAGCCAGTATAATCCCAGGATTTTTCAATGTTCCTGACAAAAAAAACCCCAAGGTTATGGGAAAACTTATGCAACAACAAAAATTTCAAATGGATCCAGTATTTTTTAAACTCCTCAAAAGATCATGCATTGCCTTCTCAGCACTCACCTATGACGTTTCAATAAAACAAGGAAAGGAATTCACATGGCAAAAATGTTAAATCAATAAAATAAAAATATAACTCAGGGCTGAATGACAGGGAAAAAACCAAACAGGACTAATTTCTGACCAGATCAGCTCATTAAAGCACAGGATCTCCCAATGTACAAATGGAGCAGGGTCAGAGGCAGAACCCCCCCATTTATTTGAGCTGTCAGTGCCACCAGACAGTGACAGGCAGCAAAGGATGGCAGTGTCCCAGCCAGCCAGCCCTCACTCCCATCAGGGGCTGTGTTTTAGCCCCACACACACACCTATAACTGTATTCCTTTCAAAAAATATTCCATTTTTATTAAATATTTCTACTTTGAGGTATTAATCCTCCAATTAAAAAAAAAACAACCCAACAATCTACAAACATTGAAGCTTTGGCTTGTTTGCCCTGCTGGTTAAATAGAGGTACAGAAGACACCCAGAGACAATAAATAGTAACTAATCTGACTGGGAATTTTCATATTTCCCCCTGTATTTTGACAAGAGTCATTTATTTCTAAGCTGCTTCATTAGGTGCAGAAAACACATTCTATTAAAAATATCCCTTCTCCCAGCACCAAGTGTAGAGCTAGAGAGATGCCAATTTCTAAAAATATCAAAAAGAGAAATAAATGCAGGACAAACAGCATTCAGCCTGATGGATTAAAAAGATAGATAAGAAAAGCTCAGAGTTAAGTGAGTTAATCCATCCCAATGAAGACATTTCCAAGCTCAGAGCTCCAGAGGAGCAGGAGCAGCAGGTCCTGGAGCAGAGGATGCTCCAGCCTTTCTGCCTGGCTGCTTCTGGGGCAGCAGGGAAGGTCTCATTTGGAATATGGGAATTTGGGGTTACCTGGGGGATATTTCAGCTCTCTCACACTCAGTCCTTCCAAGCAGATCTTCCAAGAATCCCCAGCAGACCTCCTGGCTGTTTCCCACACACTGGGGCTCCTTTCCCTCTCCCTGCTCAGTATTAATCCCATGCAAGAGTCAACACCTCAGAACAGCCACTGATAAAAGATTTCTAATCCCTCCAACTCTCTGCACATTGTGATTTTGGAGAGGGGATTTCATGGCTCTCTTCAGTTTGCAACTATTCTCCTGGACACTGCTGGTACCAGAGGGAGAGGCCTCAAACAGAGCAGGCTTTGCTTTTGTCCTCAAACCTTAAAAAATTTCTGGGTTGGACATGGACCTGCAAGAACACTCATGGAAGTCCTCATGAAAATCCATTCCTCATTAATGAGATGAAATGTTTGTTCTAACAGAGGTCAATCACTACTTCCATTACTTATTTGCAGGTTTCAAGGCACCAACACCTGAAACAGCCCCAGGCCAAAAATTGCCTTTTACCTTGTGAAACATTCTCTGAGCTTCTGCAGTTTGTGCTCAAAGGTTAATCAACAGATTAAATGCCTTCACTTCATCTCTGACTATTCCTGATAGAAGTGACTGTGATTCCAGCTCTGGCAAGCTCCAGGAAACATCTCCAGCTCTGCCTCATGCACAGGGGAGACCTGACAAACAAGAGGAGAATCCTCCGGACAAATGCACAGAGGAAAATTCCATGGCTGTACCTAACCAAGAGCTGGGAGAGAGGGCAGAGAGCCCCAGAGTGCTGGGAAAGCACTGGGAGGCATCAGCACCCACCCAGCTGCTGCCCTGCAGGCACAAGGTGGGAAAGAGACACAAGGTTAAGGGGATGTCTGACACAATTCAGTGCAGCTGGTTTTATGTCTTTAATCTTGAGCCTCCCCCAGGTTTGTGATTCCAGCAAACTGCTCTGGATCATAAACAGTTTATGTTTTGGGTGCTTCCCAAGCCAGCCAGGCACAGGCAGTTCTTAAATAAAAAGCATAAAACCCATATTCTTCTGGCAGGCAGTGATGGGGAGGAGAATCTGTCCCACAGTGCTCTGCCCACCAGGACAGCACAAACATCCCAGGGACTCCATCTGGATTTTAGTGCCTCACACAATGCAGCTTCCCAGAGACAGTTTGTGTTGCAAAGCCATGGCAGATTGGAAGATCCTTGGGAGACAAAATCAGTGCCCATATGCCAACGTGGGTCCTATTTCCCCTGAAACCCAAGACCTAAGACTCTTAATCTCATTTATAAATTTCTCTATGTCACTTCACTTTCAGTAAGAAAATCTACAGGAAAATGTGGGTTTGATATGTAGAATAGAAACTTGAAACCATCAAACTTCAGAAATAACCTCACTTTCAGTCAGTCTGAGCCAGTGTCACCTGGGACAGTTTTCATCCAACATCCCATCAATAAATAAAACCAAGGCCAGGCTGGATGGGGCTTGGAGCACCCTGGGATGGAGGGAGGTGTCCCTGCCCATGGCAGGGGTGGGATGAAACATCTCTAAGGTCCCTTCCAACCCAAACCAATCTTTGATTCCATGATAAATAAACTCACCCACTGAAGTCACTATTTAAAACAACCTTCCCAAAACTTGGGTTAACTTTGAAAATAAGTGTTGAAAGTGATGAATTTCTCCTGACCCAGAGTCCCAGTGCTGTGGAGTGCACAGGCAGGACCAGGAGTGACACACTTGGGAGTTATTTAGAGAAGGATTACCTCTGTCATTCAGTTCCACTGACACATGACAGCATGTGAGAAAGAGAGAGAATAACACAAAAGAGAAACACATTTGTTGAGAGCTGGAAAGGAAACAAGTCCCAGCACATAAAAGAGAAGATAAAACAAAGATAACCACAGGTGAGCAGGCTGGAACAGCATCACTGTGCCTTGACAGCATGACCAGGATTTGTGCAGAGCTAAG
The DNA here is from genome assembly GCA_026413545.1 of Cichladusa arquata. Classification (NCBI taxonomy): domain Eukaryota; kingdom Metazoa; phylum Chordata; class Aves; order Passeriformes; family Muscicapidae; genus Cichladusa; species Cichladusa arquata. The sequence continues at coordinate 1,575,711 of JAOTQP010000770.1, read as the reverse complement.
CCAGGCAGCTGCCTCCTGACTCCTTGGACATGGAGCAGCTTTTCCTGGTGAACCATTGTGGACACTGCTGAAGGCTCCTGGAGAAACCTAATCTGGTTTTTTCCCAGGCTGTTGATTTTCTCAGCTCCAGCTTGGATTTTTCTCAGAGACAAAACAAGGGAAGGAAGAAAGAAAACACAGACAGACACCTGGTGTTGAGCACTGAGCTGCGTGTCTCGTGATGTTTTGCACAAAGCATGTTTTCAAAGAGGTGTTGCCTTCTTTGACCAATGAATCTTTTCTACTTTGTTTTTCCCCATCGATCCTATATATATGCCATGGCTTTCCAATAAATTGCTCTTTCTTGCTGCCTGGGAGGAGTTTTGTTGCTGTGTTCTTCGCCACTTCCCAGCCCCACAGTGACAATCCACCACTGCCAGGCAGGGCTTGTTCTGTGGCACAGACACTGAAATTCAGGAGGCTGCACCTTCCTGCTGGTGCCTGCCTGCCTGGGCCTTGCTCCAGTGAGGAGGGAATCCAGCATTCCCATGGGAGGGAGAACTCAGCATTCCCATGGGAGGGAATTCAGCATTTCCAGGGGAAAGAATCCAGATGCCCATGGGAGGGAGAATTCAGCATTCCCATGGGAGGGAATTCAGCAATCCCATGGGAGGGAATTCAGCATTCCCATGGGAGGGAGAATTCAGCATTCCCATGGGAAGGAATCCAGATGCCCATGGGAAGGAATTCAGCATTCCCACAGGAGGGATGTACCATTCCCAAGGAAGGGATCCAGCATTCCCACAGGGGGGATCCAGCATTCCCACGGGAGGAATCCAGCATTCCCACGGGAGGAATCCAGCATTCCCACGGGAGGGATCCACCATTCCCAAGGGAGGGATCCAGCATTCCCAAGGAAGGGATCCAGCATTCCCACGGGAGGGATCCAGCATTCCCAAGGGAGGGATCCAGCATTCCCACGGGAGGGATCCAGCATTCCCAAGGGAGGGATCCACCATTCCCACAGGAGGGATCCACCATTCCCACGGGAGGGACCCACCATTCCCACGGGAGGGACCCACCATTCCCACAGGAGGGATCCACCATTCCCACGGGAGGGACCCACCATTCCCACAGGAGGGACCCACCATTCCCACAGGAGGGATGCACCATTCCCACGGGAGGGATCCACCATTCCCACGGGAGAGATCCACCATTCCCACGGGAGGGACCCACCATTCCCACAGGAGGGACCCACCATTCCCACAGGAGGGACCCACCATTCCCAGGGAAGGAGCCCACCATTCCCAGGGAAGGAGCCCAGCGCTCCCAGTGCTCACCATGGCCCACTGGCGAGCCTTGATCCTCATCTGGTTGTAGCTGCGCTCCTCGGCGTACAGCGCGCTCATGAAGGCGCCGATGGACGTGCCCCCGATCATGTCCACGGGGATGCCGGCCTCCATCAGCGCCCGGAGCACGCCCACCTGCGAGCAGCCCCTGTGCCCAGCCAGGGAAAGGGGAAAGAGAAAAGCCACTGTCAGCCAAGGAGTCACTGAAGGAGAGCAAAGGCTGCTGACGAATGGCGCCGGCGCAGGAAGCCCAGCCCGCGCCAGCTGAGCTGCCAATCTCTTGCTAAACAAGCCCCGGTGCCAGGAACAAACACTGTGAATGCAGGAATCCTCCCAGAGACTCCCAGAGGATCCCAGGGAACACGACCACGCAGCCTGGACTGGGGAAAGGCAGGGAGATGGCAGCAGCCAAGAGCTGAGCTGGTGGATGGGCGAGGGGAACGTCAGCGTGGATTTACTGGGGTCCCCCCAAAGCACCCAGCAAAGGCTGGGGTCCAGAGCCCTGCCCAAGAGTTTCTTTCCCAGTGATTCTCCACAAACGCTGAGCCAGCTTGGGCTATTGGGAGGCGACACCACATGGATTAATAATGAGTTTGAAGATGGAAACAAAAGCAAGCAGAGACAAAAAGTGATGAGAGGGCAGAGGCTGAGTCTGCACACAAATCCAGGAGAGGGGCAGATGAGGAGGCAACTTTTGAGGATTCACAAATTCCTTCAGGAGAGTAAACATACTCCTTGATTTCAAGTGCAGAAGGAATTCTGAGCAACAATAGGGTCAGGTGCTAAACAACAGAGGAACCTCAGTGCTGATGGGGCAAGAGGAAAACAGAAGCAGCAACGCCCCTGCAGCAACCAGTTCTTATCCAGCTCTGCTCACATGGATTTGGGAACCCCTGGGGATATTCCCTGAAAAATATTAACCTAAGGTTCAGTGCTAAGGTTCAAGTGGCAAATCAAAGAAACCAGAATAAACCAGAAAACATAAAAACACACATCCAGGATGGGCCAGCCTTTGGAAAACCGTGAGGAAGCTCAGGTTTCTCACCCAGAAAAAGAACAGAACTAAAAAATGACAGAGAGAAGCACAAAAGGTGACCAGAATATGGGATGGACTTCACATGAGGAGAAAGTAAACTCGAATCACTGACTGGGGAAGATCCTGACTGATGGGAACCATGCAGGCCAGCAATGATATCACCATGCAGAGATTTTAATGGAAAGGAAAGAATTTGCAGACAGGTGTGCATAGAGCACAAACTGGGGAAGCCACTGTAACCACATGCTGGAGAGGTCAAACCACAAATGGATTTAAATGTGGAAAGGATGAATCAAAGGTACCAGGCTGTCAGTGGCTACTGAACATGAAAATGGGAGGTGCAAGCTGGTGCTCAGGAGGCTCAGAAGCTGCTAATTGCTGCAAACACTTGTTTCTGAAGCAGTAGCTGCTCCCCACCATCAGAAATGAGAGAGCAGAGGTGGAACATTTGATCTGATCCTATCAACATCTGATCAAATCTGATCTTTTATCCCCTAGTGGGAGAGGGATCCCTGTCCCTCCCACAGAACACTGCAGTGGAGGTGAATTGCCCTTCCAAGCAGTCCAAAGCTACAGCCTCTGCTTTCAAATGCTTTGTCCAGTGAATAAGAAGCATTTTTGAATAGTTCATCCCACCTGGCAGTCTAGGCCATAAAGCAGTAAAAAAATCTTCCTTTTCCTATTTTCATCCCATTTTCTGTTCCCCACAGTTTGCTCTATTTCCATCCTCCTTCCCCTTGCTGTTTACATCCTATAAATACTTGCTAACAGCTGCCAAGTCCACCGTAGGTGTCATTTGGCCAAGCTATGCTGAACACATTCTTTCCATCCAAATAAATCCCCTCCAGCTGCTGAAATGCTTTGGGACAGGTTCGTGGTTACACTGGGTGTAAATGACTTCAATGACAGATCTGTGCTGCTGCACTCCAAGAGCAGAAAATGGCTCATTTCACTTTCCTCTCTAAATTCCCCTTCCCCTCTTCTTCTCCTGCTTCTTCCCACAAGATGCCCTGAGTTAAAGGAATTATACTTTTATCCTGCCCATTGTTTTGAGGCTTTTAGAGTGCAGCTATTTTTGTGCTCTGCTGCTCTTGCCTGGCAGTTCCCACTGCCTCAGCCCTGATATTCCAGCAAGGAGCAGACCTTTCCCTCCACCTCCTGCTCTCTGCAGACAGCCCACATCAGGTGCCTTTCTTAGAGCACAAGAAGTACCTTAGAGCATTTCCTGCTTGGAGGACAATTTTAAACAGGCCATAAGTAGCTCCAGACTGGATTGTTGAACTGTTTCTCCTGATTCACACATCCATAAATACAAGGGATTTGATGTGAGCACTCTGGGTTTGCTCCTACTTTGCTGCATGATGTCTTTGTATAAATAACAAAAGATCATTATTATTTTTATTGGCAAGTCATCCCTCCTCCTGCATCCACAGAGTCCCTGCCAATATCCCACTAATGTGACAGCCACAGACCTCCAACAGATTCACTGATCCCAAAGCAAGATGGGAACCAAAGTCCTTTTCTTGCTTGTAAAAGGACCTCCCATAAGCTGCCTGACTAAATTATGTTTCATTTATACACAACCACAAAGCTGACTCTTCCAGCTCCAACACCCTGAGCAGGAGCATTCCTGGAATTTGCAAACTAAATCCTGAAAAAAGACAAATGTGCCTGACCTCCCCCTTTGCTCCAGGTAATACCTGACCTCCTGAAATATAGAAATGGGGATTTTTTTTTTTCCCCCTTCTCCCTACAGCTTTAGCCATCACTGCCCCAGCAATGTTACTACATGGGACCTCTCAACAACTCTTTGCAGTTGGTTTTGTGTTGGGCACTTCCCAGCTCCACAAACATGGGCAGGCTGCCAAGGGAAGGGCTCTGTGTGCTGGCTCAGGCACTCCCATCCCCTCTGACAGCATCCCTGCACTCCCACAGAGCTGCACTGGGCACCTGCAAACTGAAGAGGAAAACAGACTGCAGCCAGGAGCAAGATCCATGTTAACAGCCAGAGATCTAGTGCAGAAAAAACCCCCAGGGATTGTGCACTTCTTGTAATACCAGGCCCAGTTTCACAGGGGACATGTCCTGGTTTAGGGAAATGTGGAAATACAAGTGTTGGGCAAGAGGAGAACAAGGGAGATGGCTTGTGCCAGTGCTGTACCTGCACAGCAGTGACAACACGGGGACAGGGCAAACCTGACACAGAGCTGAATGTCACTCACTGCAGAGGAGAGGGACAGGAGTGCTGTTCCAGGGCACTGGGGGCAGCCCAGAGAGGGGGTGCACACAGTGTATCCCTGGAGCTGCCTGAATGCAGCACCTCCCCTGGCAGGATAGCACTGCCCCAGGACAGGGACACGGGGCCTAGGAACAATGACCTACAAATGACTTTCAAATCATTTCTATCAGAACCCAAAGATTTGCCCAGGAGGTGCAATCAGTATCTGAACAGAAACTCTTCAGTGCCCAGGGCAGGTCTGATTCATTAATGCCCTTTCAGAGAGAGCTGAACCAGCATCACCCAGCTGGAGGAGCAGCTGGAAGCCAGAGCCAGGCTCTGTTCTCAGCCCTGAGCAGCACAAAGCAGGGACTGCTCTGGGCATCAGCTGCCCCAAGTGCTGCTCTGTGCACTCACCAAACCATGATCCCCATGCTGAACGAGCCTCCAGAAGCTGTGCTGGCTGAACTCCAACCCATTCCCTCTTTACTGCTCATGGTCACAAACACGTCACAGGATCAGAGGGACAGAGACTGAGGGGAGAGAGACCTCACTGCAGGCAGAGGGGAAGAACAGGAACAGCTCTGATCCCTCCTCTGCATCACCAGGGGCAGAACCCAGGGAACAGCTGGAGCTGGGCCAGGGCAGGCTCAGGCTGGAGCTCAGGGCAAGGCTCTTCCCTCCCCCAGAGGTGCTGGCACTGCCCAGGCTCCCCAGGGAATGGGCACGGCCCCGAGGCTGCCAGAGCTCCAGGAGCGTTTGGACAGCGCTGCCAGGGATGGACAGGCTGGGATTGCTGGGGTGTCTGGGCAGGGACAGGGGCTGCACTGGGTGATCCTGGTGGGTCCCTCCAGCTCAGGTTCTCTGATTCTGGGAAAGAAATGACCACAAAGCAGGGAGAGGAGTTACAGGGTTGGAGACCTGCTTCCCTAAATACCTCAGCCCAGCACACACAGAGAGCTCAGCCTTTCTGCAGGAAAATTCCTGCTGCTGAAATGAGCCCTTGCTCTCATCCCCAGGGGAAGTGCTGCTGGCATGTGACAGTAATGCACGAAGGCCAGAGCAGAACTGATAAAAGGAGAATTCCCCTGTGAGCCGTGCATGTGCCAGCCCTGCACGTGCTGCCAGAGTGGGATTAATGAGGCTCAGGAGAAGGCAGGGAATGCAGCAGGACATCCCAGACCCAAGTGCCAGCAGGAAGGCAGGCTGAAAGAAAGACACCCAATACAAACCCAGCATTTTGTGCACCAATATTTCCCCCACAAGCCATGTTTAACACACCAGCAGGATGCTGCCTGGTTTGAAAGAACAAGCCAAGCCTGGGAGCAGCCAGAGGGGACACTCACTTTCCAGACCATGGCTAAGGGGGCAGCCAGGCAAGGCTGCAGCTCAAGCACCTCCAAAGCCCATGTCAGATCCAAAAAGGAAGCTGGATTCCAAGAGGAATCCAGCCCAGGCATTCATCCTCACTAGCCCCCATCTCTCCTCCTGACTGACTCAGCAGCCTGAAGATCTCCCTGAATGCTCTGAAGAGATGCTGTTTCCTTTGGCTAAAGAAGGATTAAGGCCATGGCTGCTGCAGAGCTCTGCTGTGTTTCCCACCAAAGCCTCTCCAGAGTGGGACACAGCTTCTGTCCCTCCTTCCTGACAGTTACCTGGCAAAGGAGGCAGAAAAATAGAGAAATTGTCAAGGGGACTTTATCAAGCTCCATTAGAGCCTAAAACACCTGAATTAAGACAGCCTCAGAATCTTAAAACTCCTGAAGTAGCAAAGCCACAAAAACAGCTTTTCCCTGGAAGGATTGTCCAGCCCTTCACAGGCTGCTCAGGGCAGTGTGGAGTCCCTAAAAGCCACATGGATGTGGCACTTGGGGACAGGGGCTAGTGTTGGCCTGGGCAGTGCTGGGGGATGGTTGGACTCCATGATCTTAAAGGTCTTTTCCAACCTTACCAATCCTGCAATTCTGTGAATTTGCATTTACCATGTCCATTTTGTGCAGAGTGGTGCCTTGGGACACCACTGCCCCAATCCTGCTGTGAGAACAACAGAAATAAACTGAAGGTGCCTGAGCCTCCAAGCCCACAGGACTGGACAGCACATCCTGAAATCCACCATGTCCAGCACACAGGGAACCACAACCCCCAAACTGGGCTGGTCACTGAGCCTGCAGCTCCCAGAGTAACAGGTGCAGCTACAGAACCATTCACTGAGGGGTGCTGGTGGTTCTAGATCCTTCTTGGAGTCATTGTGGAAGTGTTCTTTGTGCTGGGGTGGGTGGAAATTGGATGTTGTTTATGTGAAGAGCTACATGGAGTGGCATCAGGAAAGGTGACATAAGGAAAAGCCTCTTCTTTACATAAACAGCAGCACTTTTTGGTGTGTTTTGTGGCTGATCCTGGCATTGAGTGGTTCAGTCACTGGCTCAGAAATGGAAGTCTGCTACAAGTTGCAACTGGACTATCTCCAACTGGCACCTTCCAGCTTTTGCAGCAGCAGCAATATACTCAAATGCTGCTTTGAAATCTAATCCTAGTTATATCTTCCCAATAACACTATTTCCCAGCTTTCCTGACCATAAAATTTCCCAGCATCATAAATCAGCCAGAATTAATGCAGTGATTTTCTGCCAGCTCCAAAGGAAACCAGACCCCTGCACTTCTGCAGCCATGGCTCTACGTGAGCATTTACAAGGAACTTTACAATCTCGACAACATTAATTAATTGATTCATCAACTAAGCACCATTTCTAAGCTAAAGAGAGGGAACAACCCCACATTACTGGGTTCTAATATCCAACAATCAGCAGGATCTCTCCCAGCAGCTGCCCTGGAGGAAGCTTTTTCCCTTCCACAGCCCACACGTATTGATCCAGAGACCTGGATTTTTCTTGTCTTCCCCTCCATTAACAACAACCTCATTCCATCCTCCCACTTAGCTCTGCCCTCAGATTCCCTTTAACTTCTTAAGCCAGAGCTCAGGGGCCACTTCCCCTTGGCCTTGCCATGCTGCAGAGGTCACACCCCATGCCAGGCAGGCACATCTGGCAGAAAAAGCATCTCCTATTTATCACAAGCCCAGTGAAATCCTCTTCCTGCGAGAAAATCCAAATACAATGTCCTTTTATAGCCCTAATCTTGTTTCTGCTTTATACACTAACTTTAGAACAAGCTTTAAACAAGGAGATTTGTGCCTGACACAGAAATAAATGAACAAAATGCGTTCAGCCCTTCCAAGAGAGCTGTCAGGGCTACCAAGCCCTGGGGTGTGAAGGGACACAGGAGGGACGCACTGGAGAAGAGAAAAAGCACAAAATAGTCGAAGTAAATTATAAAATGCACTATTTTGTTTTCTGATCCCAGCTGGCAGCAGCACACTGGAAGAGGGGCACAGGAGCAGGGAAGTGGCTGAATGACAAACTGCACCCACTTGGGGATGTCACAAAATCCTGTCTCTTACTCTGAGCCAAGGAACAATTCAGTTATCATCTGCAAAGAAGATAATTCCTTTGGAAAACAAATACATCCTCCTTCCCCACCCCTCTGAGACTTATCTATTAAAGCCTTGAAAGAACCCATTCTGAGCACAACATCTGGAAGCTGCAGAAATAAGACCAAAGCACTTCAGAGAATATTAACTGAGAATTTACTTTTTCTTAACAGGAAAGCTCAGTGCCCAGGTGAGGCTGGACAGAGATCCCCCAAAATCACAGCAATGCAAGAACCAGACCCCTGAAAGCACAGGGACTTGCCAACAGAGCTTTACAGCTGCTCCATGGGAAGTGAACACAGCACTTTTTATGCCTTTACATCTGATTAAAAAAAGGTGCAAAACCAGCAACAAGAGCTGACCACAGCTCCACCACCTCCTTGTTTAATTTCACCTGTTTATCAAGGCACTGCTGCAAATAAATGAGCTTGGTGGGAAAGACTGGAGATCAGGACAGGAGAGTCCAACTAAACCACCTGCAATTAATTTTAGGGGTTTTCTTTAAGCAATAACTTTGAAGGTGATAACTCCCAAGCTCCTGTTGCTTGGAGGGTTTAATAGAAGCTGTTATAACCTTCAACCTCCATGGCAGATGGAGGCAAATGAGCAATTACAGAGGTGCTGCAGATGGGAAAAGGAAAAATCAGATCATTGAGCATTCCGTGGGTGCCAATCCATTTGAATCTGGCTTTTGTGGGCACGTGGTGACCCAAGTGTCACACAGCTCCCTGAGCAACTGGCATCAGGTCTGGGAATGTGGGAGCAGCCACAGGCTCTGCCCTTCCCCAGCTGAGGGCAGGCTGAGCTCTGAACTGCTGCACAAACACAATTAAAAGCTCAGTGAATGCACCAGGCATGGCTCAGGATGGTTCCTCCCTGCAGAAACCCAGCAGAGCCTCTCAGGAGCAATCAGGCTGCAGCTCCTTCCAACATCTGCACACACAGAGCCCGAGGTCCCAGAGGAGCTCCCAGCCCTGTCTCAGGAGCTTTGCTCAATAACAGCAAACACAAATCACTGATTTATTTTTAGGGGTTGTTTTCTGCTTGTTCAAACAACCTAACTCCAGGGCTGACCTGGATAAGATTCAAATTAGGTATCTGAACATACATTATCATCATTTTTTCCCAGCAGGAGCTCACCTTCCCTACCTTACTCCTCTGGCCTCTCCAAAAGGGCAGCACAATTAAAACACCAAGTCAAAGGTGCAGTTTTATCTTTAAGGATAAAGACTTTTGCTTCACTATTATTTTACCTCCTGAATATTGCCCGGGAATCAAATCTAGGTTTTGAAAGATGTTGGGAATCCAGGAGCCTGACTCTGGACTTCAGCTTTCCCTCTGATTTGTCTGCACGTGGCAATGGATGCCCCTCTTGTGACAAGAGCCCAGACACCCAGCACAGGACACTTCTCTGGGCACCTACAGGAGCAACTGCCAGCTCTGAAATCCCCCATGCACCAGCCTGAGTCTCAAAAAGGGTATCACAAAGGAAAATCCCACTCCACTGTGCACTGAGGTACACTCAAAAGCCATAGCACAGGTCACCAAACAGCCTCCCCTCCTCCAAAATGCTCCCAGCCAGTTCAGCTGGTCCTGATGGGGAAAACTGCAAAGGCCACAAGGATTAACCTCAGAGCTGCCAACTTTCTGCCTGTCCAAAGTCAAAACACAGACTGGCCTGGTGCACAAAGGGATTACTTTGAAGAAGAGGAACTGGAGGAAAGATATTTCAAGTATTCAGAGGTTGGAGTGTTATTTTTTTTTCCCTGACACAAAGCAGATTGAGCCCCTTTTGTATCATTTTGATACTTCCCTGCTGCAGAAATCCTGCTTCCTCAGCTCTTACTGGGCACTGACAGACTGCAGATGCTGCACAGCAAGCCTGATTCTTCCATTTAAACCCAGGGAACAAGCATTTTTCAAGTTCCTTTCCCATCTCAGCTTAATTTGCTGGAACTTCAGAGCATGATCAGGATGAGGAATGGGATCCTTTTAGCAGCACATATTCCTCAAGACCTGTCTTGCTGAGGAGAGGAAAGCACAGCCCTTGGGTGCCAGCTCACTACCTCCAGCAAGCACTTGGAAATGGAACAGGAATTTCAGGGATGCTGCCTGACTGCATCAGGGGGAGAGAAAGAAAAGACAGGAATCACACAAAAATCCTTGTTCTTGTCTTGCCTAAGTGGAAATGGTGTGAATCCAGTGCAGAAGGTGCCAGCCTGTGCCAGACAGGCTCCATCCAGGGCTGCCAGACACCAGGCTGCAGACAGGGATCTTGGCCAGCCCCAGCAGAGCCCAGCACCCAGATCCCTCCTGCCAGGGGAGGCAAAGATACCCCCAAAACTCAGCATCAACACTGCTCATGGCTTGGCACTGCACAAGGTGTCACCTGGGCACCCCTCTGCTGCTGCAGTGAAGAATCAACTCCACCAGAGTCCCTGCATGGCAGCTCTCAAGCAAATTCCCCAGGCACATCCAACCCACGAGGCAGCAGCAGAAATCCATTTACATTTGGAGATAACTCCAAATTTCCTCCTGAAACACCAAACAACTCCTCCCAGTAATGGTTTGTATTTCTCTTCCCTTTAAGTGCTCCAGAGCCATTTCAGAGCTGCAGAGGGTGACCTGCCCAGCTGCCCACGCTGGGTTTCACCAAAGGAGAGCACAGCTCTGAGGGTTTAAACCATTTCCTCAATCCCATCAGCAGCTGAACCCCAGCCCCAGGAAATCCTGCCTGTCCCTTCCTCTCCCCAGTGACTGAACCCTTCAGAGCTGCCAGTGGCTCATGGCACCAAGAGCACCTTGGTGCTGGTGCTGCCCCTCCAAACCCCTCCTAGCCAAGGTCACAATGAAGAACAATGGTTTTTAGCAACAGTTTTGTTCCATAATTTACTCCAGAATAAGCATTTTCTCAGGCTATGTTTTCTAAGCACTTCAGGAAAAAACACAACCCAATTTTTATATTTTTATTCTCAACCCTGAATCCAATTTTTATACGTTTCCAGCTGTCAGCTCTGTGCCCTGTGAATTTCAAGCACTGTGAGGCAGAGACACCAAAAGAAGAGGATACCTGTGCCCCATTATAAACCACTGAAAACAACATTAAACATTGCAATCAATAACCTATTTGCAAACTTGGTGCAGTCCTGAAGCTCACTGCATGATCTGGAATAATTTCAAAGCCAAGTGCATCTCTGTTGACACACAGGGACATACCAGGATGGCAAAAAAAAAATGGCAAACTGCAGTTTTTCACAATAGGTGAAAATCTCATAACTTGTGAGAGGACTTGAAAGCAAAGACTGAGAAAAGAACTAAAGGACAGATGTAAAGAAGACAAGAAGGAAAGAATGTGGAGCAAAAACAGTGCAAAGAAACTGGGAAATCTCAAGGATTGGATGTGTTAGAAAGGGAAGAGAGACTTACAGACTGGCAGACACAGCCAGGTGGGAAAAGAAAAAGGGAAAATAGGTTGTGTATGATCTAGATAGAAATGGAAGCATGGAGAAACATTGCTAAGCAAGTTCTCAAGATATTACTTTTATCCTCCAACACAAGGAACTGGTCACGACAGCACTTGGGCTCCAGAGACTCCTCATCCCTCCTGCCCCTCACCAGACTCAGTCCATGTTAAGTCTTGAACCCAGCAAAGGAGCTGAAAAACATTTTGTGTGCTCCAATTTATGTGAGGAACATCAAGAGCCCAGGAAATTCCCATGGGATTTTCTTTCATCCCTTCTGTAATCTCTATATTGAGTGTCTTTGGGATCCCATAGGTGAAAACACTGCTCTGTTCTTGCTGGCAGTGTTTTCCAAGTGGTTTTCTCTGGAGCTGCCTCCTTCAGGCAACAAATTCCTTCCCTCTTCTCCCACACATCCTAAGAGCACATTGTCACATTGTCTGGGTGCCTGTGGTCAGGTTTAATAGTTTAACAAAGTAATTCCCCCCATTTTTCCAGTTCCCTCCCTGTATTTGAGGTTCAGTAATTGATCTCAGGAGCCCACCAGCTCCATCTCAGGTTCTGCAGCTCTGCAGTGGCACTTTTAAACAACATCCACAAACACACTTCTCCTGACAGGGGTAAAAAGCCTCCTATCATTAGTTACCTGTCTTAGCTGAGGAATAAGAATTAATCTTCCTTAACTGCTGGAACTGAATCCGAAGCACCTGCACCACAAAAGCTCAGAGTCTCCCCAGGAGGTTCTGTTATGGCCCAAGACTGAAACCCAGGGTTTCATAACCACAGTGCAGGGAAAGGAGCTGCAGTCTGGGAAAGGGAGCTGTCAGCACATGGGAGCAAATTGTCCATGTCAAGGACAGCACTTTGTCACTGGAGCAGCGTTTCCACCTCAAATTTCAGCTCTTTATTCCTCAGATGTTGCACCACATGCTGGAAGTTGGGCTATGAGGGGTCAATTGTACCACTGCACCACCAGCCAGCCCCCTCCACCCCTGGAGCCAAACCTCAGCCCAGACCCAGGGGACATCACCTTTATTAGGCCACAAAAGCCTTAAATTAAGCTTAGATATTTTCTGTGCAGTCTTCCCTGGTTTCTCTCCCTGGTTTCTCTCTGCTGTTGCAGATCATAGAGCAAAAGATGACTTTGCACAAGGGATCTCAGCTCTTCTCCACAGCAGCAGTGCTGAAAACAAACCTTCCCAAGCTGCCATTTGACCTTGGGAGAACTAAACACAGCCCCAAAAAGCAGAGGTGCAATTTCCACCCTCCTTCCCTTGCAGCATATTCCTCAGTCATTGCCACTGTAGCATTACCATGTTACGCTGATGAGAATTTAAATGTTCATTAATTCTGGCAGCTTGTCAACTTTTCCTTAACGAACTCAAGCAATGGAAAGAACAATGGCTTCATGACTCCTCTCAGGAAAAAAAGCTGATGAGAATTTCACAGGAGGCAAGAAAGAAATTTCGTCTGCCTGCAGTGACCCTCTTGCTAAACATCAGACCTACACTATGCAGAAGTGAAAGTTTCTCAGAGTTAAGATAGCAAAATCCAATTAAGAAGGAGGCATTGAGCATCTAAATAACAGGCTAAGCACCAAACCCTGTCTGTTACCAATCATTATGTGAAAAGGAGAGAATTAAGAAGCAGCTGCCCTCAGCCAGGATGAGACCACCAGGGTTTTGCTTTAAGGCTCCTCTCCATGTTAGACTAACAAACCAAACAGAAAAACAAATCAACCCCCAAAACTTACTAATGTCCTTATTAATAATTTCTGACTCTGCACATGAGCATATTGCAGATTCAGCTTCTGTATCCTGCTGGCTGGGCCAGCACTTAATTGCTGGGTGTGTAATTAAAACACTGCGTCACCAGCCAAGGAGCAGCAGCACCACGTCCCTGTGCCTGCTGAAGGCAGCCAGGGCTCCCCAGACAACCTGAGGAGGAATATCAGATCTCACAGCACAGCACTTCCTTGCTTTAAAGTGTTTTACACGGGTAGATCAGGCCATCAAGCCCCAAACTCGATGCCTTTTTTAGCAGGATGGAGCGGGGGAAGCAGCACAGGGTTTGTTCCCAGGCAGGAGCTCCTCACCTCCCAGCCACACTTGCAGGCTAAAAGCACTGACAGTCAGAAAAGGAACATGATCTAAAGTTCTCAAGTTCTCAAAATCTGTTTCAAGTTTTTCCTTATGGTGTGTTGGGAGCTTTGTACCATTTATTTTCTGCCATGATTGCTCAGGAACACAAAGAGGCAAAACCCTCCCAAGGCTGCCACACTGGGCTCAGTCTCCAAGCAGAAGCTCCTGGAGGGGCAGGTGAGCATCCAGCAAGTCCCCAGGTGGCTGTGGGCAGGTCCCACCTGCTCCTGGCCTGACCCATGCACAGGACTGTGTGCCCTGTGCATCCCTCCAGGCACTGAACACAGCCCTGCCCATCCATGCCAGGGCTGTGTGCCAGTGCACACACAGGACAAACAAATCCCCTGTGCCTCCCTGAAGAACAGAGCAGTGCCTGGTGGCAGAGACAGGATTGACAAGCAGGTTTTTACTCAAAGTAGCCTGAGTGAGCTGGAGCTGCAGCCAAACATCACAGGCACAGAAAATCCTCCATGGTTTATTCTTCCTGCAATCCTGGAGTCAAACACAGAGTGCAGAAAGAAAACGTGATCTCCTGAGAGCAGAACAACTGAGATCTGCCTCTCAGGGACTCTCCCAGCCTCTTCATCCCTGGGTAAAGCCATTGAACAGAGAGCTCAGCAGCAGCCCATGAGTGACCAGCTGAAGATGGAGCTGCCTGCTTGTCCTTCTCTAAGCTTGGAGTGTGAGCACCCTGCATGTGGCACAGACAGACAGAGGGGACAACAGAGCATTCATCAGACACACTGATCCCACAACAAAAAGGGCAGAATTTGCTTCTCCTACACTGCTGCTTTTATCCTCCCTTTCCAGAAGGCCAGAGCTGGAAACAAAGAAAAGGTAGAAAGGACAAGATGCTGAATCAAGCCAACTGTCCAAAATAAAAAGGTCTGAGCCATATCTGTAGTGTCAGCAAGAAAACTGTGTGCAAAAAACCCAGCAACTTGACACATCAAGTGCTGAGGTGAGATAATAAGTTTGAAGAGAAAACTAAACAGAAAAAGGAGAAATGAAAAGATGCCCTGATGAAATATCTATAAATATGCTTGGACAGAGCTCCTCAGGAGAGGCTGAAATGCTCAGGGGGGAATTGCTGGGGGGCTTGTACAGGCACAGGAGTGAAGATCCTTGTGGGTCTCCTCCAGCTCAGGATACTCCATGATTCTGGAACAGCTCAACCCATTTTTCCCCCAAAGTTTAGGGATTCCCAGATAGTTCTGCAATAATTATTTACTGCCTAGAAAGTTCAGTTTTCAAACAGCTTTGCTAAGACAACCATAGCAAACCAAAGAAGGGGTGGGGTGTATGTGGGAGGGCTAAAGGTCAGGACAATTATTTATGGAAGGTTTATGCCTTTGTTGCAGGGCTTGATGTGTCATTATTCTTGCAACTACACCTCAAAGGTATTATTTTCCTAAACACAAATCCCCTTTCCTTCCCTCAAACTCCACAATGTTTCTAACTAAAATTAAGTTAGCATTTAACAAAAGCAAAACACTGTAATTTTAGAACCATATCACTTCAAGTTGTTTTATTTTTATGCTCACAGGAGAAAGAAAACCTTTAGTTCCTACGAGCCTTTTGTCATGACAAACCACAACGATAATTACTAGGAAGCTGCTCTTGGTAAAACCTCCCAATCCGGCTGTCACTGGGAAGCCAGACAAACATTCCCAAAATAACAACTAAATAATTGATATTACTGGAGTCACAGAACACAATACCTTGAACAAATACCCAGCAGCCAGCCCCTGCCACTGTCACCTCTCCCTGGCTGTGTACCCTGTGTGATTCCTGCTCTGAGAGAGCAAGGGGGAGGTTACTCATGGAATTATTATCCAAAGGCCATCAACAGTCTGTGCAAACCCACAAAAACATTCTTAGTCTGACTGTGCTTTAACCACAGGATGATTTTAAGTACCTAACCTAATCTGTTGAAATTCCCTTGTTAGTAGAAATGGGCAATCTAAGAATTTATTTTGCCCTTCCAAAGGAAGAGGTCCAGAGTAATTTTGTCTTTTCCCCTTAATTACTTCCTCACTTCAAAAAATCTTTATCTAACCACAATTTAGATGATTTATTTAATGACTAGAACAGCATTCTGTACCTTTCCAGGGAAAACACAGTGCTCACACCATCCCTGTGCCAGCCTGGAACTCCTGAACAAACATTTCAGTCTGTGGCACAGAAAATGTTTCAGAGAAGGAAGAATTATTCCATTTAAGCACTCTGCCCTTAATCCTCTTCAGGTCCTCCCCACTGAGGGATGCAGAAATGAGCAGAGTGATGGCTAATGGCCCATGGCTCCTTGCTGAATGGGTGATGAGCATCCAGAGACCCCAAAGCCAACACAGCAGCAGAGCAGCTTTGCAGAGAGGGACAACACAGGACCAACACAGTGACCCTGCACCTCCTTACCTCAGATCCTGCACACCCACAGGTGGGAGCTTGCAAATTAAGTGGTAGAATAAAAAAAAAAATACAAAAATAAACAGTTTGGCAAAAATTACAGCAGTGTTACAGAAGGAAGGGAATGAGCAAAATGTGCTGCCAGCAGTACAGGAGTGCACATATTTAGCACGACACAGGCTGTGGTAGAGGCAGAGATATCAGCTGGGAACAAAGAACAAACCACAAATGCTCTGTATCAGTGGATGAGAAGCCTCCTGAGATACTCAGATAAAACAGAAGCTCCCCTCTGCTGTTCTGCTTTGTGTCTCCACAGGACAGAGCCTGTCTCAGGAATGAAACCCTGAAACCAGCTCAGGTGAGGGGCTGTGCAAGGGAGCAGGATGAAGGCACCTGTGAGACACTGGAGGAGGCAGCTGTGGCTGTCAGCCCCAGGAGGAGCTGGCACAAAGGAGCTCCAGCCCCTCCTGCAGTCAAGGCTCCCCTGAAGCACATGCTGGCCCCATGACAAAAACGTGATATTTCTGTGCACTTCAACAGACAGACTGTGTGCAAATTAGGGATTTTGGTTTTTTGAGAGCTGTATTTCAAAGCTCTCTTTTAAAGCAAGGCTTCAAGAGCAATTGATGGAGACAAGGAAGGCGGCGCTCGCTTGAGACAAAGGGCAACTCAATTCTGGCTCAACAGAAAACTCTCCAAGTAAAAAGGGGTTCCAAAGAAAAATGCCAGCAATAATTTATTTTTAAAGCTCACTGGAGTTTCAGATGGAATTCTAACAGAGTGCTCAGCACACACCTTGTCCTTGTGTCTGCAAAAACACACTCCTTCTCTAAGGTAAGGCTGTCACAGTGTATGGGCACCTGGGGGTTTGGAGGATTATAAAGATGAGAACATTCTCCATTAGAGGACATAACTCCTCTTACTGTTCAAACTTTGAAAGCTTTGAAACACTGTAAGCCATTTTCCAATATAAGAATCCATAAGGGAAAAGAAATCCATAGTGTAGGCCAGTAGAAAGAAACGTCATCTTTCGTGCCCTGGTCACCTCCTGGTATTAAACCATTATGAGAGGCCTCAAGAGGTCACAAATACTCATGCTCCTTTGCAGAAATTCTGCAAAAATCCCCACAGCAGACTAAGTTTGTGTAATTCCTCAGTGTCTCCTCCCCCATATGCTGCCTGCAGAGCAGTACTGGTGTCCCAGGATCTTTATCCTGAAGGATCTGTCCCAGCCCAGGGACAGCTCTCAGATCTGCTGGATGCACCAGCACAGATTCCTAGAGTGGTTTGGGGTGGGAGGGACCTCAGAGCCCAACCCCTGCCTTGGGAAAGGTCTCTTTGCCCAGGCCAGACTGCCCAGAGCCCAGCCCAGCCCAGCCCAGCCGGATCCCAGAGCCCTTTCCAGCCCAGCCCAGCAGGATCCAGAGCCCAGCCCAACCCAGCCGGATCCCAGAGCCCAGCCCAGCCCAGCAGGATCCCAGAGCCCTTTCCAGCCCAGCCCAGCAGGATCCAGAGCCCAGCCCAGCCGGATCCCAGAGCCCAGCCCAGCCCAGCAGGATCCAGAGCCCAGCCCAGCCCAACAGGATCCCAGTGCAGCCCAGCCCAGAAGGATCCCAGAGCCCAGCTCAGCCCAGCCCAGCAGGATCCAGAGCCCTGCCCAGCCCAGCAGGATCCCAATGCAGTGCAGCCCAGCCCAGCCCAGCCCAGCAGGATCCCAGTGCAGCCCAGCCCAGCAGGATCCAGAGCCCTACCCAGCCCATGGTGATGCTCAGAGTCCTGCCCAGCCCATGGGGTGCCAGCCCCACACCCAGCCCATGGCATGCCAGTCCCCAGCCCACCCCAGCAGGTGCCAGCCCCACACCCAGCCCAGGGGGTGCCAGCCCCAGCCCCACCTGGCCCCGCCGCCGCCCAGCACCAGTGCGATGGCGTTGCCCGTCAGGACGCGCGCCAGGCGGGAGAAGTCGGAGTGCCGGTCTGGAACCTTCTGGAACACTCGCTCGTACATCTCCACCTGCACAGGAGAGCCAGGCACGGTCACTGCAGGGCAGGGCAGGGCACAGCCAGCAGCAGCCTGCTAAACACGCTGCAGAGATGAGGCTGGAGCTCCTCTCCCGGGAGGGAATGTGGGGAGCTGGGGCTGCTCAGCCTGGAGCAGATGAGACTGAGAGGGACCTCACCCCGTCTGTCCCTGCAGGGAGGGCTCAGGGCAGGGACCAGGCTCTGCTCCAGGGGCCCAGCCATGGCACAAGAGGAACGGGCAGGAACTGATGCCCAGGAACTGAAGGAAGAATTTCTTTCCTGTGCAGTGACCGAGCACTGGACAGAGACAGAGAGGCTCTGAAATCTCCCTCACCAGAGATACTCCAAGCCTGTCTGGACACAATCCTAGTGACTGCTCCCTGCTGAGCAGGGAGGTGGGACAGGAGGAGCTCCAGTGGTTCCTTCCAGCCTGAAGCTGTCATTGATTCTCTTACAGCTCTTCTTCAAAGAAAAGAGGATTCTAAACCACCCGAACAGTTCTAGTGGCCAGTGGCTTCTCTCAGTCTTTTATAGCTGCTGGGGGTAGTACAGAATTTCCTTTAGAGCTCTTTCTGTTCCTTGACAAGGATCTGAAGGTCTTGGGAAGCATCCCAGGCTGCCTCTGCCTCATGTTTAGCCCAGCTTTGGGAAGCACAGGGATGCTCCCAACAAAAAGGACTCTATGGCCTCTACATACATTTCATTGGGACTCTGAGACAGTGATTACTCTTTCAGGATATCAAAAAGCCAAGTCTGCATCCATCAAGAAAACCTGGTGCCTTTATCCCTGTTCCCTAAATCCAACTGAGGCCAAACAGATTAAAGGGAACACTGTGTGTGTAAGAATATGGTGGACTACCATTATCCCAGATCCCCTTTGATACACAGGTTACAGATCAAGTGAGGGACAGCAAGGGACCAGCAGGGAAACCAGGAATCTCTTACCAGCTTGGGCAGACTCCTTTTGGAGAAGACTCTGCGTGGACAGTGGATGTGCAGGTGAGCAGAACACCAGCTCCTCATGTTGAGCCACTCCACGGTGCGGGAGGGGAGGGGCCCATCCTCCTTATGGAGCAGGATCAGCTGCTTCTGGGCTCTCACTGCCGTGTTCTCCAGCATCCTCTCCAGCTGCAGCAGCCATGGACACACAGGGAAAGGGCAGTGAGTCCTGGCTGCCCCACTCTCAGGGTGAAATACATCCACACACAACCCACACCCTCATTCCCACCTGAATCCTACTCTGCACAGTCACAACCCCCAAACATGGCTGATTTAGAGAGCAATACTTAACTCTGGGCTTACACAGCACACAGAAGCCAAAATCAGCCAAGGATTCAAAGCTGAATGGTTTTGACTTAAACCAGGCCATTACAAGCACAGCACAGGCAGGTGCTGCTCCTGCATGTGAGATGCTGCCCGAGTCACTCTAGCCCACAAATATTCAGTGTTTTCTTCTTTCCCTTCCCATCAGTCCACTTTTTTTTTTTCTCCTTGCATTCCTGATTTTGATTTTTTGTTGTTGTTGTTTTAGGCAACTGCTGGCAGCTTGTTCTGCCTGTGCTTCCTGCCTCCCACATCCACTCAGGAGGAGCCCACACAACAGGACACATAGGAAACTGCACGTGGGACCAGCCCAGGCTCTTTGCAGGTCAGACTCAGCACTTCACCATCCTAAAAAACCCCAACTGTGATCCCATTTTAAAATTTCTTGAAGAATTTTTGTCTGGTCAGAGGACTTTGGCAATAAATATAAAACCATAAAAATAGATAGTAAGGGGGAAAAATTATAGCTTAAGATCTGTAATAAAATATAATAAATAATTCATACACTGCAATTTAGATCTACTTTTTCCTAAGCACACACCATAAATTTCATCCAGGCAGAAAAGAATTTCTCCCTCTGTTTAGAGACCCAAAGAAATTCTGGGCAGAAACACAAAGCTTCAAAGCAATTTTTGATTTACCATTGGCCAAAATGACTCTTTAGGGGGAAAAGGACTTTGCTGGAAGTACTCCTCCATCAAACTTGCCATTTCAGAGGACTCTCATGCAATTCTTTTGCTATTCCTAACAGGCATTTTTCAGGAATATTTCATTATTTGCTGGGAAGGATAAGGATTTGACAGGAAGGTCTCACAGATATGTGTGTATAACAGAAAGATTTTTGAACGTAGACTCTT
>JAOTQP010000770.1:1515245-1527992 GCA_026413545.1 Cichladusa arquata | reverse complement strand
GCCAGGGATCCAGGGGCAGCCACAGCTGCTCTGGGCACCCTGTGCCAGGGCCTGCCCACCCTGCCAGGGAGCAATTCCTGCCCAATATCCCATCTAATCCTGGAAAAGCCATTCCCTGCGTCCTGTCCCTCCATCCCTTGTCCCCAGTCCCTCTGCAGCTCTCCTGGAGCCCCTTTAGGCCCTGCAAGGGGCTGTGAGCTCTCCCTGGATCCTGCTCTTCTCCAGCCTGGATCCAGCTCTGGGAGCATCTCCATGTCCTCTGCTCTCCAGCAGCTCCAGGTCCTTCCTGTGCTGGGAATTGTCCCTATTGTGCCACCAGCCCTGGGCAGGTGATGGTGCTGAGGAGTGGTCATGCACTCATTCCCCCAGCCTGTGCCCCAGACCATTCCCCTGGAATTCCCTGGCTCCTTCCACAGCCTCTGGAGCTCCTCTGTGGGTCAGTCCCAGACCCCAGAGGTGAATCCAGCTGCCCCCCAAACACCAGGATAACAAAGTACAGAAGGATTTCAGCAATGCTGATCCAGTTTGCAAGCCCAGGGGCTGGACTTCTCATTAGCCCTGTTAGATCTGGGTGTGTCACACATGGATTTCTGCCCTTTGTTCTCTTTTATGCCTTTTAAAGATGAAAAAGCTCCCTGAGATCCTGGCAGCCGTTTGCCAGCCTGCTGGGAAGGGAAGTGTGTGATGTCCTGGCTTGATGTGTGCAGAGTTTGAGGCCATGTCCCAAAAGCCTTTCCCCTGCTGCCTTTGCAAGGGCTCTCAATTTTTTCGTGAGTTGGAAGGGGCTTGGCAGTGCTGGGATGTGTGGAGACAAAAGGCTTTCTTAAGGGCTTCTCCCAGATGAAGCAGAAAAATTGAATTTTTAGGGCAATATTAAAATGCCAGGGACAGACTAGAACTGGCATCACCCCTCTGCCTCTCCTCTGGTGGCTTCCTGCCTTTTCCTGACTCCCCACCTGAATACTGAGATATGGGATCACTTTTCCATGCCCTCAACCTCCTTGTGGTGGCCAGGAGAGAGAGGGGAGGCAGGGAGGGAGCCTTGGCTGCTCCTGGAGAGCAGGTCCCTGCCAAAGGCAGAGCCCTTTTGGAAGTGAAATAGGAGCAGGCACCTCGTTAAATGCCATTATAGCTGGGACTGGAAGCTTTGGAACAAAGGAAACTGCTTAAACGGGGGTAATAGAATTTATAAGGGAATGTGGCACTTGGAGCCTGGAAGGGGAAGGCCAGCACATGGCTCCTGGTGGAAATGCCATGGAGGTCACCTCGTGCTGCCCTTTCCATGATCCCTCACAGCCTCACCCCTCCTGGCTGCTCCTCTTCTCCTTGGGGGGTGTCCATGGAGGGAGCCTGAAGGGTGAACTCGAATTTTGTCAGCTTTGAGGATCGTTGAGGCTGGGCTGAATGCTGTGTTCAGGCAGTGACAGTCCCTGCCCCGAGGAGCCCTGGGGCAGAGCTGGCTCTGAGCTCAGCTTGCTTCTTGTGCCTGGGGCTCCTGAGATCATTGCTAGCACAATTATTAGTGTCTTTCTGGATCCACTCCAGGGGAAAGGAGATCCCTCAGGACCAGGAGAAGCCAGTGCAGAGTCTCTCCAATTCACTGGAGTAAGAGAGGAGGTGGCTGTGGCCACAGTCCTGGGACACCAGGGCTGCTCTGACCTGTAGATATCAATATAATTTACCCAGGGATGGATGGTCTCAACCTTAGAGGCCTTTTCCAACCTAAATGATTCTGGGATTCTATATTTGGAGGTTTATACTGTGTTTAATTATTATTTCTTTTGTTGTCACTGGTGATCACCACAGGTCCTGGTTATCAGGGGTTAACCTTACTGAAGAGCAGATATTAGGCTCAGCTTATTTATTCCAGCCTGAGAGCTTGTGGTGTCAGAGTACCACAGAAATGGCAGCTTGGGGTGTCAGGATTAAAAGATACAATGGAGACACCTGATGTGGAGCAGGCTGGGAGTATCTTACCATGCAGGCATGGGAGATGTGGTGTGGGAGGAAGTTTGGATGAATTTTTTTGTGGCCATGACCATGTTTTTAGGGAAAATGTGGTGCCTTGTGCCAGGCTGGGGTGTGCAGAGCCTGAGGGCAGTGGGGAACAGTAATGGAGAGCTGGTCCTGCTGCCTTAGGGCCTCTGGGTCTGAGAGGCTTTGGGCCAGCCAAAGGATCTTTTGGGATGGAATTCCTGCTGGTCCCTGTGCTGGCATGGGAGGTGTGGTTTGCAGGTGTGGGAGGAAGTTTGGATGAATTTTTCTGTGGCCATGACCATGTTTTTGGGGGGAATGCGGTGCCTGGTGCCAGGCTGGGGTGTACAGAGCCTGAGGGCAGTGGGGAGCAGTAATGGAGAGCTGGTTCTGCTGCCTTTAGGCCTATAGGTCTAAACCTTGGAGGGTTTGAGAGGCTTTGGGCCAGCCAAAGGATCCTTTGGGACAGAATTCCTGCTGGTCCCTGTGCTGGGATGGGAGGTGTGGTGTGCATAGATGGTGTGGGAAGGGGTTTGGATGATTTTTTTTGTGGCCATGACCATGCTTTTGGGGGAATGTGGTGCCTGAGGGCAGTGGGGAACTGTAATGGAGAGCTGGTTCTGCTGCCTTTGGGCCTGTGGGTCTGAGAGGCTTTGGGCCAGCCAAAGGATCCTTGGGACAGAATTCCTGCTGGTCCCTGTGCTGGGATGGGTGTGGTGTGCAGGTGTGGGAGGAAGTTTGGATGATTTTTTCTGTGGCCATGACCATGCTTTTGGGGGAATGTGGTGCCTGAGGGCAGTGGGGAACAGTAATGGAGAGCTGGTTCTGCTGCCTTAGGGCCTGTGGGTCTGAGAGTTAAAACAGAACCTTGGAGGGTGAAAGGCTTCAGGCCAGCCAAGGATCCTTGGGACAGAATTCCTGCTGGTCCCTGTGCTGGGATGGGAGGTGTGGTGTGCATGGATGGTGTGGGAAGGGGTTTGGATGATTTTTTTTGTGGCCATGACCATGTCTTTGGGGGGAATGTGGTGCCTGGTGCCAGCCTGAGGGCAGTGAGGACGGTGAGTAATGGAGAGCTGGTCCTGCTGCCTTTGGGCCTGTGGGTCTGAGGGTTAAAACAGAACCTTGGAGGGTGAAAGGCTTCAGGCCAGCCAAGGATCCTTGGGACAGAATTCCTGCTGGCCCCTGGAGGCAGCCCTGCCTCCCTGCCCACCCTCAGGGGACAGGAGAAGGACAGGGCAGAGCTCTGCTTATAAAGCTGCTCCTGCCAGATATTTCATGCTCCTAATTGCTGACACAGGCTGGCTGGGGGTGTTTTCCTCTCTGCTTTCCTGTTGAAATAAATAAGTAAAAGCAGGGGAGAGGCTGCTTGTGTTTCAGGGTGAGCTGTGTGACAGATGAGAGGGGCCATGACTGGAGTGCTGGGCCTGATCTCGGAGCTGCAGGGCACAGGGGGAGCTGGGAGGGATTTATTCACTGGCAGGAGATGGCCAGAATTTGGAAGGTGGAATTTGACTTCACCTTGCCAGCGCAGGGAGGAGAGGAAAGCTGCACAAGTTAATTATCTGGGCTGCAGGAGAGCACAGGCCGAGCTGGGGAGGAGCATTTGCTGACCTTGCACCCTGTGGAGAGGCTGGATGCTGTGATGGAAGACAATCTGTCATTGGGGTGGGGAAAAGGGGCTCCAGGGAGAGCTCAGAGCCCTGCCAGGGGCTAAAGGGGCTCCAGGAGAGCTGCAGAGGGACTGGGGACAAGGGATGGAGGGACAGGACACAGGGAATGGCTTTTCCAGGATTAGATGGGATATTGGGCAGGAATTGTTCCCTGGGAGGGTGGGCAGCCCTGGCACAGGGTGCCCAGAGCAGCTGTGGCTGCCCCTGGATCCCTGGCAGTGCCCAAGGCCAGGCTGGACACTGGGGCTGGAGCAGCCTGGGACAGTGGGAGGGGTCCCTGCCATGGCAGGGGTGGCACTGGATGGGCTTTGAAGTTCCTTCCAACCCAAACCATTCCACAATGGACCTAACAGACAAAAAAGAGAACACACAAGGACTCTGAAATCATATTAAAATATTTTACCTTAAGTTTTTAAGACAGTCTGAAAGCATTAACTGCATAAATCGCCTACATAAAGTCTATCTTATGTTCCTTACTATTTCTAGTGGGGTTCTAAAACAATCCCATGGAAAAAAATGCAAGTTCTCACTTTTTTATAACAGCTTAACATCTACTTAGATTTTGGAGACCTCAAACAGCAGCACAAATGTGTCTTTCTAACAACCTGTGTCGCAACACATTTCCTTAAAATATCTACTTTAGGATTTTGTTTCATTGCACTAATTAGCCAGACTAGAGGCAAGTCTAGGAAAAAAAGTGATTCCATACTGAAAAAGGTCAGGAATTTGTGGCTGATGGGCTGTACCCTTTAGACACGAGAAGACATTTAAATTCTATTACAAATAAATGTTTTGAATCGTGCTATAAATGTAACACACAAGCTCAATTTTAACTGCAAAGCAAAGAGATTCACAGCTCCACAGAGATCACTATTCAGGGGAAAACAGCTCTGCCAGCTGGCAGAAAGGGAACAGAGAAAAGAGAGACACTGAAATAAATTTCTGCCCCAGAAAAAGAGGCAGAATTAGAACCCAGCCTTAGTGCAGAGCAGTGCTCAAGGCATTGCTCAGGGTTTAGGATGGGCTTGGAGCAACCAGGTCTAGGGGAAGGTTCCCTGCCCATGGAGAGGGTGGAATAGGATAAATGTTAAGGTCCCTTCCAACCCAAACCAGTCTGTGACACTGGAAATTTAAAGTCTTTATGTTTAGCAGTTACATTTAAAGCAGAAAGGTGGGTTTGAATCCTGCCTGGGTCATTCCCTCCCCTCCTAGATCAGCCACAAGGACAGGGATGATTGACAGCAGCTCCAGAGTGGATGTCACATGTTTGGGATGTTCCCAGATCATGGGGAGCTCTGTACTGAGCTCCCAGTTCACGAACCTGGACAAGGAATCACATTAAAGGGAGAGGAATAAACTCACAGGTCTGTTCAAGTGAGCTCCAGGGACCAGAAGCACCTTAATAATCCCCATGAGAAGCTCAGAAACACTTCAGCAAAAATAATCTTTACAGGGAAACCAGGATTATTTTTCACTAACATAAATTCTGAACACTAATTGCCATAATTAAATTCTCCTGGCAATAACACAGACAAAACTCCACAGTTTTGGTACTATGAAAATTGAGGATTTATACTGTATGGTTAAAAAAAAGTTATTATAGGTGTTAGGAAAGCAAGAGAATACCAATATTTAAATTAGGTTTATAATTTTTTCAGGATTTTTAAAGAAATCTGGTTAAAAAAAAAAAAGCCTAGGTCTTCAAGACAGCAAAATGAAAAATCAGAAATAATTTGAAGTAACAGCATTAAAGAATTGCCTGTAAGGCCAATGCAATGATTTAGTGCTTAGTATAATGTCCCTGATGCACTTAGGGACAAAAGAATTAAATTTCAAGTCCGTCAGTCTCCAAATTTGCAGGAGAGAGATATAATGTCAAGTGAATTAAAGAAGATGGATGAGCTGATGGATTCAAAGGGAGCAATCAGAGTCTTCAGGACACAGACAGATCTGGCAATTGCAGAATGAAGACTGACAACCTAAAATGGCAGGAAGAGGGAAACCAACCCCCAAATATCAAAGCTCTGGAAATAAAAGGGTGGACTCTGAGCCCCAGGAGGAGAAGGAATGAATAACATTATAAAAGGTTATTTTAGAAGCCAAACTTCCATTTTCCATCAGGGATTTCAGAAGCCAAACTTCCATTTCCCATCAGTAGCACTAAGTGATTTCCACTTTGCTAACATCCTGCATTTAAGCAGGACTCCTCCCAGACACACAAAGCATTCCTGCAATAAAAACCTGCTGCCACTGATTGGAGGGCAGGGCAAGGAAAAGCTGCTGGAGTCTGGGCTGGATCCGCCCGGGCAGCCCAGGAGCACGCGATGCTTTCTCAGAATGCACCAGCCACACAGAAAAGCCAGAGGATGCAGGGGAGCCTGGGGCTCTCAGACATGCTGGAGAGAGACAGAATCATGCTTTGGACGGCCTTACCTGGGGGAATTTGCGTTTGATGGAGATGAGGGCCCCCTCGGGGAGCTTGGCGAGCTCCGAGTCGCGCACGGCGTGCACCGTGGTGGCTCTGGGCTGGTGGGTCAGGGCTTCCACCTGCAACACAGCACAGGCACAGCATCAGGGACCGTGCACATCCCAGCAGCAAACTCAGCACCAGGAGCTTCCCAGGTTATAAGTACATGTCATATTACTGGCTTTTCACAAATATTAAAATGAATGATGTATCATGTTGGAAAACTTTGCTTCTTTTAGTGCTGCTATTAACAAAACTTACAAGCGGTAGTGTGAGAAATATATATATTTTTTGGACTATAACATGGTGATGTAAAAAGCTTTTGTTCACGTAACTAACTCAGAGAATGGTAAAAAGATAATCAGGAAATTCTTCACATTCTAGGACTATCCTATCTGGATGAAGACAGGGGTGATGAACACCAGAACTCCAGTAAGGAATTTATTGATCTCTGTTATCAGGGAGTGCACCAAGGAGAAGGAGCCACAGGGGAAAAAAAAAAAAAAAAAAAAAAAAAAAAAAAAAGTTGATTTGTAGGTTGGTGGGGTGATTTTGAATAATGCATGAAGGTCTATGAATCTGCAACAGGTTGATGCATTTAAAGAAGTGTTTTCTGAGTTAAGGTGTGATCGTGGCTGAATGTCAAGCACCCAACTGTTATAACCTTTTGCTTTATTGTTTATTGTTTTATTTGTTTATTGTTTGTCTCTTACTGTCTTTCATTAAACCTTTCAAAATCTACCAGGCAAGTGAACCTCGTTTTTCACACCAAGAACTGCTGCTGCTCCCACACAGAGCCCTGCCTGCCCCAGAGGTCTCACCCAGGGCACCACAACCATCTCTGCACCCCAAATCCCTCAGGCACACCCTCTGCAGCTCCTCACAGCCTCAGAGAGCCCCCAGAGGGGAAGTTTTGTCTGAGCTGCTTTGAAGGAGCTGCCAGAACAACCACCAGAGTGAACTCAGCACCTCAAGAACCCCGAGAGCTCTGCACCCCTCAGTGCTGATGGTGATGAACCCACCTAAGAGCCAGAAAACCCCATTTCTCTACTGCTCCCTCCTTCCCCAACACCACACTGAAACACTCTCTGGAAGCTGAATGCCAACAACCTTGAAATAATGGAGACTTCCTAAAAATTAAAAAAAGGGGTGAGAGCAGCCTGGGGTGGTGCCCATGACAGGAGGTGGCAACAAGATGAGCTCCCAGATCCCTTCCAACCCAACCTAGCCTGGGATTCTAGGGGTAAATTAGCACATTTGGGCCAAAACCAAGCATTACTTTTTCATGATTTTAATTTTTTTTTTTTTACACACACATGTTTGCCTGTGCTGTGCACACAGGAATGCCTGGATGGTTCAGGCTGGAAGGGAGCACTGGAGCTCAAGCAGGGTGCCCTGGAGCTTCACTCAGGGTCGTGTCCAGACAGGTCAGACAAGGAAAATCTACACCAGAACACACCTCCCTGACCAGTGCCCAATTATTTCACCTAGAAACATCAATTTAATTGACAGTAGAAGTATAAAGAAGAAGCTGCTGACACAAAGAGAGTGAATACAGAGATTTTCTCCTTTATAAAGAAAATCTGCCACCATATAAAAACAACCTGGAAGAAATGCAAAATGCAGCTGCTGCCCCAAACCTGCCACTGCCTCTGGTGTTGTTTGGAAAAGCAGAAATCCAATTCCCTGGTGAAGTCTCTGCCTATGGCCAGTGACTTATCCTGCCAGGAAAGGCACTGTCACTGGAGCTACAACCTTTAATTGTTTGAGAACAACGTGCTGCTCCATTTTGGGAGTCCCAGCAGCAGACAAAGTTTATTGGGCTTGAAATCCATGGATCAGCCATTTCCAAAAGCATGGTTGTCACTGCAGCAGTTGTAATTACTGAGGGTAAAACACAAACAGAAAACTCCCTCCCTAACTGCAATTTACTCACATTTTGAATTAAAGTGAATATGACTTTGCATTTTTAATTTTCCACTATAAAAAGAAATAAATAATATAACAGCTTAGAGCTGTTTGAGTTGTTTAGAGGTTGGGGGGTTGATGGTTTTATTTGTTTGACTGATTTTTGGGGCTTCCTTTCAGGATTTTTTTCAAAGCTTATGCTGACAGGAAATTCCAACAGAAGCAATTAATTCCTCACCATACTATGGGGTCACACACAAAATGAGCACCTGATACATAATAATAACAACAATAATAATATAATGCCTTGTGCAAAACACTCAGCTCAGTGATCCCACTTCCACCAAGATCCCTCCCTGGAAGGCTCCATATTCACAAAACAGTTAATCCAGCCAACCAGAACATCTTGAGCTCAAAAACTTGCCATTAGTCCAGAAAACTGAGATGAACTTGCCAACATTAACTTGAATTTCACCAGCACCAACTGCTCTGCATGGAAAACTGCACAGGGAAATTTAAAGCACCTTCACTTTGCAAGCCACAGCTTTTGTTTTTTGCTCAGGTACCAGGGATGTTTTGTTCTGTCATCACATTTTAAACTAATTACATAGAAGGGCAACAAAAAAAAAATCATCTTTGCACATACATTTATGGAGAAACAAACCCCCTTAAGGCTCCCCAAAGGGCTGTAGAAGATATTCTGTTCTATCTCCCTCCCCTATTACCAGCTTTTTATCACAGGTTCTTGGCTCTGTAATTTACCTTCCTCCTCCTGAAAGCAGGTTAAGAGTTTCAGCTGTTAAAATAAAACCTTTCCTCTCAGCCAGGCACCTCCTGACTCAGTTTAATTTGTACCAAGAAGAAAAACGCTGGAACTGTCTGAGATCCTTTGCCACGATTTCTGTGATATACGAGTGCATAAAATCAACTGTGCTCCAAGGGGCTCCTGAGCCTTTCAGAAAAGATGAAATTTGTAAATTTGTAGAAAAGGCAATTAAATTTTAACTTTAAACAAAGCCTCAGGCAGGGATTTTTAGCTCCCAAGTGTAACTTTGTCTTTTTGACAGAGCAGAAGGCACAGGGACACCTTTTCCAAACCTCCTTCCCAAAGAGCCATTCAAATATCCAGATTTGCAACACCAGCAGTCCCAGAGACCCCTGCAAGTGCTGACTGCAACTCCCAAGTGATTACAGCAATTGGATCTTGGACAGTTCTCACATACAGGTACTATGGAAGTCTTTGATATTTTCATTTAAATACATCCCAGTATTCCAGCATGGAAAACATCAGGGTCCCAGACACTGTACACAAGGAAATTCAAACTGTGCTTTCCCCTTGGGTATAATCACCTGAGTTCCCAATCTCTACATTTAGTAATAATCCCCTTTATTCATTTTATTTATTAATTATCCCAGAGCAGCTGTGGCTGCCCCTGGATCCCTGGCAGTGCCCAAGGCCAGGCTGGACATTGGGACAGTGGGAGGGGTCCCTGGCAGGGGGAGGATGGGATGAGCTTTAAGGTACCTTCCCTCCCAAAGAACTCTGGGATTCAATAATTAATGAAATAATTCCTCTTCACTGGAGTATGAGGGCTCCCATTTGGATCATCTGGAGGATGATTCCCAACTTTCACCACATTCTCCCCTCTTCCCACCCCGTGGTTTTAGAGCCTTTTTTGCACTGGTTCTACGTTTTCTGCACATGGAAATCTGCCAAACCCATTTGGTTTTCGATAATTCCATCTCCTATGGGGATCAAAATATTCTAACATCAAGTTTCAGTTTTCCCCTGAAAATAACACTTTCTTACTTTGTATTTTTTTAATAAATCATTTGAGGTATCAACTGTTCAGAGATTCAGATATTTTTCTTCTTGCTTAGGTAAAAACAGAAGTCTCAAGCCACATGAGAATTTAAAATCATTTCTATCTTAAAC
Organism: Cichladusa arquata; assembly: GCA_026413545.1. Lineage (NCBI taxonomy): Eukaryota > Metazoa > Chordata > Aves > Passeriformes > Muscicapidae > Cichladusa > Cichladusa arquata. The sequence goes on along the minus strand of JAOTQP010000770.1, from coordinate 1,518,037 downwards.
CACATTCAAATCGTTGGACTCCTCTGCCCAGTGAACCTTTTGAACAGGGTTTCTTCTTTTTCCAGGTTTGTAAAAATATAAGACTCAGAGATCTAGATTTAACTTCAAAATAAACAAAATCCACTTGTGATCAGAAGACTGTAGCATTTTTTCCTAGGTCACAAAAAGGGAAATTTAACATTCTGATCACCCATCACAGCTGCAGCAAACAACACAAAACCACCTCCACAATGACATTAATAACCAAATGTTTCAAGAAATAGCATTATTATCTTTCAGATCTTATTGAACCTGACTGGGGAGAGTGTTTATTTATGTATTTGGTTTCATAATCACCCAAGGCTCTCTCTTGAGCTCCTTCCCAGACTACCATTAGCATCACTCATCCACACCAGCATGAACACAGCCACAGCACTTGCTCCAGTGCAAAAAAGAGCCAGTGGAACCTTTCCCACTTCTGCAACCCCAGCCAACACAGCCCTTTTCTTGCTTGAGGCAATTGTACATCTCTGTTCTTCTCATGTCACACCCATTCCTCCTCCTCCTCCTTCCTAACAAGCCTCTAAGTAAGTTCCACCTCACTGCCCATTTCTGGCCTTCTCTTTCAGTTTTCCTGCATTTGCCATGGCTGTTGTTCCTGCCTCCCTCCAAGAATCCTCTGGTTTTCCTGGAGTTCCCTGATGCTGAGCCCACCCCATCCTCTGCTCTGCCTGGACTGCCTGCTCCTCTCTCTGCCACCTCATTACCTGGTGTTGATTGGTTTTCTCTCATGCCATAAACTCAGCAAGCCCACACTGCAGAGCTAATTTCACTTGGAACTCCATCTCCCTGAAATCCTGCTGTGCCTTATTTTTGCAGCCCTACAAAAATGCTGGATGTTCCCTTCACCACTCTCCTGTCTCCAAGGTTGATCCCTTGGCTCCTCAAAATTCCTTTCTATCTCCAGCCCACCCTCAGAAATCTGTCATCCATCACTGCCTTTACTTCCACTCCCTCTAATTTGGGGGAATTGCACAGAACAGTGTCTCACACGCTGGAATAATTTGGATCAGAGAGCACAGAACCATTTCCAGTGTTACAAACTCTGTGGTTCTTATAACTAATCATGATATGGCCCTGGGTGAGGGCACTCCTGCACTGTTGATGTTCTGTTGTTCCCAACACTTAAATAACACTTAGCTAACACTCAAATAAACAAAACAAATAAAAACACCCCAACATCCCCCCCAAAAACCCCTAAAACCAGACCTGTGCTCTTTGTATTGTTCCAGTGAATTCTGACAGGGAATGGTTTTGAGCAATCAATGAAGGGGCAGAGGGATGGAACTGGATGAGCTTTAAGGTCCTTTTAAACCCTAACCAGTCTGGAATTCCATGATTCCCACACCTTCTCTTAGTTCAGTACTGAACAGTGACAAAACCAGGTTTTGCTGTCTCCATCCCATCCCATGCACATGATTCACAACCCTGCCTTACAAGTTCTTTCTGAAGAGAAAGTGTTGCTGTAAATCTTTTACAGGGAGGGGAAAAGCAATTTATACTATCACAACCTCTTCTGACTTCATTTCCAACAGTCATTCCTGACAGTTCTTTACAGATTTCTAAATTACACAGCTGGGAAATGAAAACCAGCAAGTGAGAAATTCTTTGAGTTGTTCCAAGTACAAATTCCTTCCTGAGCTTCACTCAAGAAATCACTTTACTTGCTTAACTTTTGGTGTATGCACAGCCCCAGTGAGATGAGCACAGATATTTTCCTGCTCAGGCTTCAGCATCTCAGAGACCTCCTGGAGCAAAGTAGGGCTGGTGTAGGGCAGTTGATTTGCTGGAAGAAAAATGCTGCTTCTCCAAACAAACTCAGCCTCAGTTTAACAAACTGTTGGGTGACTTTTCCTCACAGTCAGCGGCCACTAAAAATACAAATTATTTCCAAGTAGTTTCTTGTGGAGATTATTTCTTTCCAAGTGAGATTTCAAGCAGATCTAGTGCATGAGGAGACACGTCCAGTGCAAATGTTCAGAGCCACAGGTGGGCTCTGCCCAGCCTCCAGCCAGGAGCACATTCACACCAGTGGCTCTTGCTGTGCCTTCCCACCCCACCCATTCTGTAATACACTGTCCCCAGTTCCTCTTCACTATGGCCACTGTCCCAACCAAGAACCTGTCATCCTCTCACACATCATATTTCTTCCTCTCCCATTGATTTTTCCTTGCTGCCAGCTCACAAAAAGCAGCAATCTTTTGGGAACCCTCCCTCTGGCCCTTGTGCAAGAGCACACAAGTGAAAGCACCAGTTACAAGGAGACCTTGGAAACAGGCCAGGACCTCAAGGGTTATTAAATTATATAGCTTAAACTCTTCACTTTCCAAATTCTCCTCCAAGACAGCCACAACCACTGCCTGGTAATTAGCCTGATACTGTATGGTCTCTTCTTCAGCCCAGGGGCTCCTGCCAGGAGCATCAGGGGAGCAGGCAGGAACAACTGGGTGACACTGGGGGTGCACAGACACCCACCCCCACTCTGGAGAGAGCATCTGCCAAAATTCCTCACTCCATCCTGAAACACCCACCCCAAAGCAGGCCAGGCTCTGCACAAAGCCATGGGCTCACCCCAGGGAGCTGGGAAAGGATCAGCACAGAGTGGGACACAAAGGACAGGGGGGAAAGGACACAAAGGACATGGAGAAAGGACACAGAGGACAGGGGAGAAAGGACACAAAGGACAGGGGAAAGGACACAAAGGACAGGGGAAAGGACACAAAGGACAGGGGAGAAGGACACAAAGGACAGGG
>JAOTQP010000770.1:1468467-1481183 GCA_026413545.1 Cichladusa arquata | reverse complement strand
CCTGGATCCCTGGCAGTGCCCAAGGCCAGGCTGGACACTGGGGCTGGAGCAGCCTGGGACAGTGGGAGGGGTCCCTGGGTGAGCTTCAAGATCCCTCCCAGCCCAAACCATCCTGGGATTCTGTGAGGAGTACAAAAACTAGAGAAGATCCCAGAGGACAGTTCCTCCATGTTCCCAGAAGCATTACCCATTTCCAGTGCTTCCCCAGACTTTTCAAACTTCTCTGCACGATCTTCCTCCAGAGCACTGGGCATTTGTCTCTTCCCTGCCTTGCTGGTGCTGCCTCCTGTGGTGACGCTGCTCAGGGAGATCAGAGGGATGGCCGGGCTCTGCTGGGAGCAGCAAGGGGACACCAACACATCAGCCACCCCTCCCAGGTGTGCCACACCCTGCAGCCTGCACAGACCCCCAGCTACTGCTCAGCTTCTGCTGACCAGTCCTAGATCCCCAAGGATGGCTTGCCCTGGGATCTGCAGCTCCCCCAGTGCATCCCAGTAGGGCCTGGGCTCTCCCAGCTTGACACCTGGAGCACTCCTGACCCTCTGCCACCACAGGTACAGCATTTTCCCACTGCTCCAGGCAGAGGTGACATCAATAGCAAACACCAGAACTGCTGAAGCACCAGGCAGAGCACACACACCACTCTGGAATGATGCACTTGGGAAGCTGAATCCTCCCCACCAATTCCCCAGGCATCAGTGCAGGCTGGGTTTTATGGGCTGGTTTTACAAGTGCCTCAGTCCTCAAGCACTGTCATTATGAAATTATTATGTAGCATTTGCTTTATGACCTTCTGGAAGGAGGAAATCCTCCCTGTGCCCTGCCAGCAGAGCTGAGGGTCTGCCCTCCAAACTCACACAGCTGAAGAGCTCCGTGGTCAGCCCCAGGTAGTTGTGCAAGGCCAGGAATGTCACCCTCTGCAGCCTCACCATGATGATCTGCACACAGAATAAAGAAGCCATGGCAATGGATTTAGCATTCTCCCACACTTGTTCTGGCATTTAGAGACAATCATGCACCAGAGTACCTGAAAGCATTCTATAAAATACAGACTGTACCCTAAGCTGAAATTCCTTTTTAGCAGCTGATAAACTGAGACAGAGATACATTCAAATGATTTACCAATGACTTCACAATCATTTGATGCACGAGAATCCAAAGCCTTACTCCCAAACACCAAATGCTTTTTGTTTTCTATAAACACCAATAATAAAAATGCCTTGAAATAGAAGTATTTGCTTCCAATTTTCCTCCTCATTAAAAAAATTATTCCAGCTCTCCCCACAGAGAACCTGTCCCACAAGCACTCAAACCTAACACTGGAATCAGTGGCCCCTTCCTCTGCCCTGCCAGCCAATTCCCACTCCTGAGCCATCCTCTCTTCTGTGTCAGCTCTCAAAGAGCAAATTAATTTGGTGTTAATGATCTGCTCTCCTTCAACCAGCAGTATGAGGAGCTTCATGTGCTGTTCATAAATCATCCAGAGACCAGAACAGTCTGCAAGGACAAACAGATTCAGAAGTGACAGTAAAGCAGAAGGATGGCCTAGAGTGACTTGTGGGGTCACCCTGTGGCTGCTACACCTGTGGGACAAGGCACCACCCCTGGAAATCCTCAATCCTGATCCCTGCACCACCTCCCACCCACAGGAGATGCTCACTTGAGAGCTGCCTGAGCCCCTGCAAAGCAAGAAGGTGAGCACAGGACTGACACAAAGCACAGCTCCCTCAGGAGCTGACAGAGGCCTCTAAAGTGAAAATTCACACATCAGTCTGAATTTTGAGACTTACAAAGCATCAGCCTTCAGCAAACAGCTCCTGAGGGTGCAGCAGTCCTGTTTCAGGACATGTGACAGTCTGTCCATGACTCTCAGCCATTCTGGAGCCCTCCTGCTGCACCAGAGCCCACGCCAGCACCTTCTACTCCCCAAGGACCAAGAAACTCACACAGTAAGTCTGGCTGGCAGAAACTCAATCAATGGAGATATATAGATACATAAATTTTTTTTGTCTGTTTGGGATAATGCTGGATTATCAACAGCCAGGAGAACAGCAGAACAAATCCAAACCTTGATAAGCTGTGCTGAGCAGTTCAGTACCTACCAAAGGATGGATGATGAGCCTGCTGAGCCTCTAAATATCCTCCTGCAACCTGGAAATGAGAGTGGTTCCCCCTTCCCTCTCAGCTCTACCCACCTGCACCACTCTCACAAGGGTTTCAGGGTATTTCTGGAACACATCCTGGAAGGCACTGGCTGGAAGCCTCAGAATTGTGGATGGAGTGGCTGCTCGGGCCGAGACGGTTTTATAGGGAGCAGGGTGACCCTAAGAGTGAGTTCAGAGACACAGGGTTAATCCATCAATTACCCAATCCAATTCCTCCCAAATTCCTGCTGTGCTGTTACCTGTGTCTGACAGAACAGTCTGACCACAAAGACCTGAGCTGGTGCTCCATGACCACGGGGGAGGCAATGAGGGAGAATTCACACCTGCATTAGGGACAGGGCAGGGAAATAAGAGCTCCAGGAGCTGGATCAGGGTGAGGGAAGTGCCAGGCCCAGCTCTGACAGAGTTTTATTGCAGAGCCAGCCTTCAGAAGCATTTGAAATCCCAGCCAGTCAAGGCTGCAAAGAAAAGGGGGTTTGTTGATTTTATTATCTGTACTGACAACCAAGCTATTTGCTGCAAAAACAACCCCAGACTCACATAACCAGTGAAAAACACAACAAAATTGTACAATAATTACAGACATAATGGAGGAAGACAAAAGACAGGCAGACTTCTTGTGTTTCTAGATATATATACTTATTTTTTCATATATATATATATATATATATATGAAATATTCCATGTGACAAAGCCAAACAGCTTCTCTTTACTGGAGACAAAGACTTTGAATTACAAAGAATTACTAGAAGAATTACAAAGAATTACTAGACTTTCCTGCTCAAAGGACAGATGGAGAACTAACAAACAAATGAAAAGTGGGTAGAATAGAGAGATTTTTTTTCACACTGAAAGGCAAGTCTCTGGGTTTGGATTTTCCCCCTTAAATGAGAATAGATTGTAACAAAAATCTACTGCCAAACACTTGGATTAAACAAACAGACAGACAATGCCCCTTTTACCCACTCAATAAATGCTGGAAACAACATCTCCAACTCATAAATTAATTTACTAATCCATCAAATGTTGATTTACACAGTATTTGTAAGATAAAATGGGCCTTTCTGCAGCACAGAGCAGGAGAGAAGGAAGAAATGGAGTTTCTGTTTTAACAGCACCTCAAGCTCCAGCAGCTTTCCCCCTCCTGAGCAACAGAAGGCACCTTTTTCCCAACACTGACACACAGATGTTAAATGCTGATTACAATCCAAACTGCCTGCAAGACTTGCAGAGCATCACACAACTCAACACAAGCACTTTGAAGGAATTCCTGCCTAAAGAACCCAGCTAAACCAAACAAGAGACTTTCTCTAATCACTCTGGAAAATAAAGCTGCAGCTCTGTCTGCCTGCTGGTCTGGAAGGCACCATGAAGCAGATTCTAAAATTAAATTAAATTAATTGGAACCAATATCTTAATTACACCAACTTCAGCTGACCTTTTTATGAAATCTGGGGATGATATTAATAGCTTTGATTTTCGAGTTCCTGAGGGATCTGAAATTTTAAACATCTCTTTGACCTACAGTGAAAAGCTGCCAGTGTCCTCAATTTTCCCAAGTTTCTTTTAATTAAGTACAGAAATTAACAAATAACATTTGTGTGCTTTGGCTGTACCCCAGAATAAATGCAACAATCCTCTTTTACAGACCAGTTTAAAGTCTGGCTTTACGTGAAGTATTAATCTGGACTTCTTCTACTTACATGTAAAAGAAAATGTGTATAGTCTGCTTTTAAGCACTGCAGTTGCCATCAACTGTATTTCCTACCAATCTCTACAGCAAATATATAGGAAAAAACTAAGGAAATTATTAAATCTTTAGCTGCTGGACAAGGATAAGTATCGAGTTTAATGGTATTTCATGAGTTATTCCAAGGAGCAAACTCAGCCCTGGGTATTCCAGAACTCTGGTCTCCAGTCTACCCAGTGAAGTCTTTGGGGTTTTTCTGGAAAGTGCTCAGTGCTGACAACCTCAGAAAAACAGCGTTAGGGTAATAACAGATAACCATGCAGAAGCCTTTTTCTCCAAAGAACAGCCCATTCCTTCAGGTTTTCAGCATATAATTTTGCCTCTTTGAAATCCCTGCATGAGAGCAGCTCTCCTGAAAGGGCCAACACCACAGCTAATGGGGCTGGAACAGGCAAGAGCTGGCAGAGGAGCGTGAGGAGGAAATGTTCCATAATTGTCACTTCTCTCAGATCTAATGGTACCAGCAGCACAGGGAGAATACCATGTTCAAATTATACTATTTTGCAATCACACACTGAGATGACAAGAACAGTTAAGTTATAATCAGTTATGAAACAGGTTTTTTTTCAACAGAGAACTTTTTGTTCTCAGGGCAGGTAACTATTTACTTCTGTCTCGTTCCAAGAGCTGAAGCATCACCGCCAAGCAGCAGCTGAACTCAGGTGAGAGCTTATGGCCAAATCCAATCAAGTTTGGTCAAGAAATCTGCCACAAGAGACAGGGATGTTTCACATTCTCCCACCTGCAGTGGTAGCTCCTTTCTGGACCCCAAAATCTGGCACGTTCTCCCCATTTCCATGGTTGGATTTTGTCTTCCTCCACTCCTTCCTGACATCCTCCACATCAACACTGCTGCAGCCAAAGCTCTTGCAGCCATCAATCACTTCTTTATAACCCCATCTATCTTGTCAGCCCTGCAGGCTCACCTTTATCCAAGTGTTTTTCAAGCTTCTTTTAATCCTGACTTTCATTTTTCCCTCCCTCAATCACTGCCATTTGATCAATATCCCTTCAAAGCCTCTTCTTTTTCCAACTTTCTTATTCCAACTATGCCACCAGGCCCTAGTTTTCCTAAGAGCATCTCCACATGGAGGATAAGAGAAGACTGAACCCCAAATCTCCAGCAATCAGCATCACATCTCTGCAGGACCAGCTCATTCTGATGAACACTGTCTGCACACACAAGCTCTCAGCAAGAGCTGCTGAAAACAGAGACATCAACAAGGCTCAGCTCAGAGATTTCTTTGGTATTAGAGGCACAGTATCAAGTCAGAGCCATGAACTGTTCCAGAATACCAGGAAAGGGCCTGCAGCTACTTGGATTCAAAAGCTCCCAGTTGCTCCTCAGAGTTTGGTGAAAGCAGCATCAATCTGTTCTCAGAATAAGGGAAGCTCATGTCACAGCTGCTACCTTTGTATTTAGTAGAACTAAAGGGACTTTTCAGTTTCAAAGCTGAAAGTTTCAATTAGAAAAGTACCTCTGGTGTGACCTTGCTTTTAGGTCACCAACAAGTTCTTGTCACTTCTTGCAGCAACCTCAACTCTCTTGCACAACTCTCAACTGAGGGACCAGCCTGACATCACATGCTGCAATATCAGTCAAAAGAATCACAAACCCAGCTCAGACACCTGAAACCCTCTCTGAACACAGCCTTTCTTCACACCAAAGCCATGTGTTTGGCTTGCAGTGAAATCTGATTCAGGATAAGGTATCTGCAGGATGTTCTAACACTCACTGATTTGGGATGACACTGAGGGGTCTCCTCTATTCTGATCCAGTGCTACTTTTTCTCTCCTTGCCTACTTTCATGCTACTCTTCTACCTAAAGTGTGCAAGGAACAAAAGGAAGAGGAAAAACAGCAATGAAATAAGCAGCTCACAAAGCTGGAAAGTGAGGAACAAAAGAGTTGTAAAAATAAATGAGAACAAGTTTAGCAAAAACTATTTCAGGGATTTTTCATTACAGATTCCTCTGCAGACTGCTAACTCTGTTCAGCACACTTTCAATCTTTTTTTTACTTACCAGTGGTATAACTAATGAGGAAGAGAAAAAAATGACAGAATGAGAATTAAAAATGAAAAAAAAACCCCAATAAGATAAAAAATGAATGGCAACCACTTTTTCAAAAAACAAAGCCATAAAGCACTGCTATACAAGGATTTCTTTTCTTACATTCCTTTTGAACAAGCAAGAACATGACTGGTATTCATGTTCCTTAATGATGGCCCTGCTCTACAGAATATTGTAATGAAGAAAATTTACTGGTGGAAGTAACAAGGGCAAAGGTACTAACATGGATTTTAAAAGATATTATGAATTTGATAGCAAGAACTAACTTGTACAAATTATTGTACAATAATCCAAATTATTCCTTTTCTACAGAGAAAACTGTGACCAAGCTTAAAAAATGTTCTCACTGTCAATAGGTTTTATGGGAACTACAGACATACATCATAGAGATTTACAGATAATGTGGATGTAGAGGTGTGTGCCTGCTTTTGGAAGTGACAAAGAACACTTCAGAGAATCCTTTAACTACTCACACACAGAGCAATGGCACCTTCTGATGAACAGAGACAGCCAAGCATGGCAGAAACATGACACAAAGTTAAACATGAACAACTTCTGATTAGATTTATCTTCATCCTCTCAAATCCCATCCTACCACAATCCTTCAAGAAAACACTTTCATGGTTTGTGTATTATCAAACATTTGAATTCAACACCTTCCATTTAGGCATTCCTAAAGGGATTTCAGCAAAACCATCAGTCTAATTCCAACTAAACAAAATCCACCAATTTTGCACTGAACAGGATCAGCATTCAGGTCATCCTGGCCCCTACCAAAGAGCACAGCCCTCAGCTGGCCACCAGCACCACTGGTGTTACAAAACAAAATCAACCCAAAAACTGGCTTCACAGTATAATTACAGTACTAACAACTGTCAGATTTATTTTCAGATTTATTTATTATTTATTTATTTTATTTTATTTTATTTTAGACTAAATAAAACCAAATTCATTAAGCAACCCATCAAACATGTAAAGGCCCAGACTGCTGGGCCCAGCCTGGTCCTGCTCCTGCCTGAGTTGTGATTTGAGCAAATCAAACTGTAATCTCAGTTTTCCAGACATAAAGGGATCATTCAAATCCTAATCAGGAGTAAACATTTCACCACCACCCCCCACACCACAAAGCTCAGCTTCCACCTGCAAAGGCCTGGGAGGAGAATTCATTAAAAAAACCCCATTTTTCTGATTCTTTCCTAGGGATGTCCAAGGCTGTTTCCCCTGGCAGGCTGCGAGGGAGGCAGCAGAACTCACCGTGATGACATCGAGGATGCTCAGCAGGCTGTGCACGCTGTCCCCTGCCAGCACCTCCTTCACCACCACCTCTGTCCCATCCTGCAAGCACACACAGTTACTGCAGCCTCACAGCTGCATTTTGGCAAACCTGGAGCATTTCAGAAAGCTTCTTTTCTCTCTGCTCTGGTGGAAATGTGCTAATTCCAACCAGAGTTTTAAACCAGTGTTCTAAAAGTGATACATTAAAAGAAACTACAAGCCAGTTTTTTCCAGGGATGTTGTGACCTGCTTGTCTTTGCTATGCAACAGCAACAAAACAAAGCTTCCTTCACCCAGAGGCAGAATGAGTTCCCTTTACTGAGGGGTTACCTGCCAAGAGGTTGTACAAAACAGGAGCAGCAGAATGTAAAAATACATAGAAATCAGCCAACTTGATATAATTTCCAAACACAAGCCCACTGAACTTTCAGCCATTGGAAAACTGTTCACATCCAAAAGTTAAAGTTCAGTCAGGAAGAAGGTAAAAATTAAAAATTTAACTTGGCAGAAGGGATCACAAGGACTGGTGCTCAACATTTTAAGACTCACATGGAAAACAAACCATCACTTTTTTTCCCTTGTCTACCCATGTGGATGATTCAGATACCCCTTTAGGGCCCCCTTGGAAACTTATCCCATAGATAAGAAATCCTTCCTTAGGATGACTCATGCTAGAGAAAGTTCACCCCCATGCAGTGTTATCTTTTAGTGTTTTAATTAGTCCTTTTTTCTTTTAAGTAATTGGTCACCTCTTTACCTAAAACCTTGAAGTAATTGGACAGTCTTCAACTTGTAACTTTATTGGTCACTTCTCAAGCCACCTCAAACCTATAAAACCCCTTTGATATTCTGTGTATTTGGATTTGCTGTTGGACTCTTTCACAGAAATAAAGCTGCCTGCAGAATTTCTATGCAGCATTCCCAGATCTCTCTCGCTGGCTAAGAAAGTGCTGCAAGCAAAATGAAATCACAAAAGAGCTGATGGCCTAAGCCTAGGCCTTGCTTGCACTTTAGCACTCTGTAGCTGACTGTGCCTAAGGCAGCCAGGAGATCTGTTCTATTCAGAGCGTTTTATCCGGGCTTGCTGTGGCAGCCTGGGGCAAAACCCCAGCTCCTGTAGCTACACACCCAGAAATGAATCTGCCTCTTCCACCTCCCAGACAAACCCAGTGACTCCTGCTGGACTGTTCTGAGGTGAGCTTGGTCTCTCCTGCTCTCTGTGCCCAAATCCTTTCTGTAACAACCTTTCCAAACGTGAATGTTTCCAAGCCCACCTTGCACCCTGTCTTCCCTCAATAACTTCTGCATTTCCTGTGAGGATATTTCCAGCTGCATCATCAGCTTTGTGTTCTGCTCTCTCATCTGACACACGAGGGACCAGAGCTACAAACCTTGATCTTTACAAACACCACGGCCCCGAAGAGCTGGGATTAACCCCTCCTAAACCACTGTGATCCACATGTCTAAGTTTAATCAATGCTTAATGATTCACGCCAGCCTATCTGCTGTGCCAACAGATTTCTCTCAGGAAGTGCAGAGCAGTGGGTTCTTACACTTTCTTGGATGCAAACTTCCAGCTTTCCATCCTGCACCACGTAGATGCTGTCGTCCAGCTGCCCGGGACGGAAGATGTACTCGCCCTCGTGCAGCTGCACAAAGAACATGTGCTTGCACAGCTCCAGGAACAGGGGCTTCTCAAAGTGCCCAAGCACCCTGCAGCAAAGAAAATGCACAGGGAAAACCTGAAATCACCACAGTCCTTGGAAAATCCTTCCTGAATTAGTAAAGCCCCAGGTGCAAAGGGCAGAGGAAGCCCAGAAGAGTGGCTGCAGGGATGGAGCCTCAAAGAGCTTCCCAAAATAAAATAAGGTGCAAGAGCAGCATGAAACACAGAGCTGTCAATGCTGGGGCTCCTTTGGAGGACCCCTCCAAGGCATGCAGGCTCAGAAGGAAGTACAGGCAAACTTCCTCCAGCAAACACCAGCATGGTCTGTGGAGGGGAACAAAAATAAAAACCTGCCAGACACACTCTGTGAGAAAAGTTACCCCAGGAAAGTTCCCCTTTTAGTGCAGCTGCCCTGTCTGTGGAAGCAGGACACAGCAGAAATACTGAACAGAGGGAAAAGCTCCTGTCATCTGCATGTAATTGCAAGTTTGGAATATTCCACCTCTTGCACCTGGACTCCAGTCAGTCACTGCCAGGCAGAGAGAAATATGGATTTCACACCTGATCACTCTGCACAGAGCTCCAACAGCTCACATTTATCAAGATCAATCCATCAAATCCAACTGCAACATCAATTAGTCATTGGAGATCATAATTTCACAGTAGGCAAGTTTAGATGACTGAAATTGCATTTTTATTTGAGAATGTATGACCTTCAGGACTACACTATATCACAACTGGGAGGAAAAATTAACAACCACAAGCAAAACCAAAACTACAGATTGGAAGATCTCCTCCTCTTTGCTATGTCAGCAAATTTAACCCCTTGCTGAAGGGGCACAAAGACCATCCCTTTTTCTTAGTCTGCCAAAGAGCTGTGGGGATTAAGTTGACTTTGATTTATTTGCAACCTTTTCAGGCAGAGAAGTAAAAGATTCTGCAGCCCAGGGAGCTGTCAATATGGTACCCAATTAACATTTACCAATTATGATGCTTTTCTATAAAAAAAAAAAATCCTCTGATAGAGCCTAAACAGAAGTTTTCATACGGACTACATCTGTTCATGTTAGAACACCTTTATTTGCACTACTCCCAAACTCAGGCAACAAACCTACTCCCTTTGTTCCCCATCTCTTTTTTAAATTTTTAAAACAAACTCAGCTGTTTTCTAGAAAATTCAAAGTCATTTATTCTGTCCTTATGCTCAGATGAATTTCAGTCAACTCCCTCAGGATTCTGACCATGTAATTGTAAAATCTGAGATCTGACAGAAACTGTCAAATGTTTACATCACTTAAACATCCATCAAAACCAAACTCTACGTTTCTCTTCCCATTTAACATTACCTGACATTTTTAAGCATGTACAGGACTTCTGAAGGCAGGTGGGAATTCTTGACATCAAATTCAGTCAGATCTGCCTCTAGCAAAGAAGGAGGAGGTTCTTTCCTCTGCAGAGTTGGACATTCCTTCTTAATACGCAGAATCCTACAAAGGAAAATGGAAGGTCAGATGTTCCCTCATCTGTACTAATAGGAAATATTAAATTTGTACTAACAGGCAATGTTAAATTAGTATATAGTAAACAGTAAAACTCACCATCCCAAGTTACACGTTATCAGTTAGCTAAAACATTCCACCCTGCTGCCTTTCCTCACCAAAACCATCCCAGTTCAGCAAACCTCCCAGCTGATCCACAGCTGACAGGACTGGGAAAAACCAACAGCTACAGAAAAGGGCTCTGCTAGGGATAAGTTCAAACAAAAACCCCAAACCAGCCCTCATGATGTGAATTTTCCCCTTCCCAAAGTCCCAAGTACCTTTTAGCCAGAGATAAAACCTTTGCCCGTTTCCGCATCCTCTGGCGAGGGACGGTGTTCCCAACCAGAGAGTTGGGAAGAGTTGTAACCTAGGAGGAAATAATGGACACAAAAACAGTCACAAAACCCCAAAACCAAGAAAACCCAACCTGCTAATTCCAACCCTGCTGAGGCACCAACATATTTACCAGCCATTAGAGTGTGAGCAGAGTGGAGCAGAGCTCATGTAAGACCTTGGAGGACTGGAATAGCTACTTCAGGATCACTTCCTTTCTACAGAGTATATTTTGATTTTACCCATCAACTACTGCAGTGCTAATGGATGCTAGAGGGGAAATAAGTGGTTCTCATTCAGGAGCACTCAGCATCAGGAAGAGGAGTAAGGCATTGATCTCTGCTCTGGGACAGAACCCAGGGAACAGCTGAGCTGGCCCAGGGCAGGCTCAGGCTGGAGCTCAGGGCAAGGCTCTTCCCTCCCCCAGAGGTGCTGGCACTGCCCAGGCTCCCCAGGGAATGGGCACGGCCCCGAGGCTGCCAGAGCTCCAGGAGCGTTTGGACAGCGCTGCCAGGGATGGACAGGCTGGGATTGCTGGGATGTCTGGGCAGGGACAGGGGCTGGGTTGATGATCCTGGTGGGTCCCTTCCCACTGAGGATATTCCAGGATTCTATCTGGCTGTGATGGTGACAAACTAAAGCTTTTCCTTGTATTTCCTAGTTCCCAGGTGCCACCCTCTGGAGAAACATCACAACTGCTACACCAAGAAAATCCCTCATTAGGTACGTTCAAAACATTCCCAGCTCTCCATTTGTTACCCAAAGAGTTGAATCTCTGTAAAAAGTTTCTGTTGCAAAAGGAATCTCTGATTAGTTTGGAGGCAATTTTTTAAAGTAAAATCATGGTATGTTATCCAAAAATCATGAAGTGCAACCCACAGAAGTTTGGGTATAATGTTCTCTGCCTTACTTGGGAAGAAAAGTGAAAAGTAAGGTCTAAAACTACCTGAATTTATTTTCCCATGTGGAATTCTAAGCATCCTTTACTTATGTGAGTTATATATAAACAGCTTGGTTAAAAATTATTCAAATTATGAAGTTGCACATGGAAATCATGAACAATATTAAAATCACGAAGCTGCACACACAAAATTTCCTCTCATTGAACACTTTTTTGGCCAAGATCTACTTAAAGGCTGACCTGCCATGCAAGATTCAGGGAGCAACCAACCCTTCCATAATGAAACAGCTCCAGCACTGAATATTAAACCCACCAGTGTCTAATTAAGTCAAAGAGTTTGAATTCACCCCAATGAAGTGTGGGAGGCAGAGGCTGGGGCAGGTCACAGCAGGAAGTGTTCCTCCACACAGGCTGACTAAGGAGGGTTACTTCCCTGTACCTTATTTTTCTACAGATGTTGGTTTTCAGGGAGTGCACACCTGGACTTGGCAGCACAGGGAACAGCCAGAACCCTGTAAAGGTGGGCAGGCCCTGGCACAGGGCCAGAGCAGCTGTGGCTGCCCCTGGATCCCTGGCAGTGCCCAAGGCAAGGCTGGACATTGGGGCTGGGAGCAGCCTGGGACAGTGGGAGGGGTCCCTGCCATGGCAGGGGTGGAATGGGATGAGATGGGCTTTAAGGTTCCTGCCAACCCAAACCAGTCTGGGATTCTGGGATATTTAAACCATCATTAACTCCCTACAGGAGTTAGGTACTCATTGATTTGTTGCTACCCTCATTGGCTGCAAATATTTTTCAAACAGGAAAGGTTTGGCCAGAAATAGAAGCTCCTGCTGCTCCATCAGCAACCCAGTCAGTATTGCAGGAGTTCTGAAACGTCCACAAAATCCCAGTGAGATTTTATGGGTTGAAGGACCTGGGCCAGGTTCAACAAGCGAAGTATTGCAAACTTTACACCTCCCCAACTGGATTTTACCAGTGCCCTCACCTTCCTCATGATCTTCCTCCCGTAGAA
>JAOTQP010000770.1:1437671-1451123 GCA_026413545.1 Cichladusa arquata | reverse complement strand
TGGATCTTGGGCCCCACCACAGCCCAGGGGTGACATTTCAGAAATGCCCTCGTCTCTCTGAGCACACTGCTCCTCCTTGGAAATCCTGCACACCCAAAGGTGTCTTCTCACTGAGTGAAATCAGCCAAGGCCTGGCCATTTGGTGGTTTTCCATAACCAACCCTACATTTATTGACACTGAATTTCATCTCCCACTCTCCCATAATATCCTTCTGCAATTTACTCAGCCTTTATTATACGATTATTATACTGAATAACCTCATCAGTGGATGTTGTCACTTTCATTGTACATCACCTTTTTTCTACTTTTTTTTTTATATATTGGGCATCCAGCTGTTTGCTTCCCACCACCAAAAAAAATCCTCCCTTCTGCTCTTCCTTTCATGTCTTTTAAACAGTTGTTTGCCTATGTGACATTTCCCTTTTGACAAGCAGCTTTTTTTTCCTTAAGTGCCTTGAGCAAAGTCATCATTAAATGCAGTTCTGTCCCAAGCAAATCCTCTTTTCCCTTCTTGTTGACGCCTGGAATTGAAGCAATTCCAGTAAAGTTTTGAACCATGATTTTCCTGTACAAAAGCCACACTGACTCCTCCTCAGTATTCAGCCATTGGTGCTGCATCACAGCATCCATGAATTTGCAAAGTGCAGGTGGCTGTAGTTTGAAATTCCTTCCAGAAGCTGCTGTGGCATTTGCTGTGACATTGTACCAAGGGAGAGGTCACCATCCCAGCTGGGAGCTCAGCTTATTCATCCCTGAGCTCCCTCAGAGCCGTAGGTGGCACCGTCTGGTCCTGGCAACTTGTTGCTGCTCATTTCAGCTGAACTCTAATCTCTCCTAAAAGCACTTCTGCTATGAACAGATTCTCTGTGGAGCTCTCCATATGGAAGTATTCCTGTGTGAACTCCACCAGCTCTTTCACAGGGAACACATGCAAACAATTCACTGGATTTTCTTCTCCTGAGACTTTCATCTTCAGGTCAGCCTTTCCCTTTGCTGTGCATCAGTCTCTGCTGACTCCAGCAGTCCCCCTGCTCCTGACTTTTTCAGAACTACTCATGCAAGTTTTATGACTTGAACATTCTTCATACTCTGTTTTCCTTTGCATTATTTTGCTGGGTTGGTTTGTTTGCTTACTTGTTTTATATTTTACTTGCCAAATGTTATTCTTTCCGTCTCTTACCATTTGGACACAAGTCCAGTTTACAAAGGACTTATTCTGATTTTGAGTATCCTACATGCCCCTGTTTAATCACACCAGCCTCCTTTTGCTCTCAGTGCTGTTTTGCTGGGTGGTGAAGCTTTGCTCCTGGCTCTGTGCTGTCTTACACCATCTCCATGCCTCCCATAAGCATTTCAGTCTTTCAGCTGTTCCTTTTACCATGAGTTTCATTTAAAATCAAATCACAGAGGAAAACTAAGACTATAACCTGGTGTGTTCAAGGTGCAAGTATCAAAACACCAAGAACTGCAATCCACTGTATTTGATATTTTGTGTTCCTTAAGCCAGCCAGGATTTCCAGTTGTGTTTTCTGCATGTTGGGATTGGTGATATCATCCTACTTGGATAGGAAGGAGCACATGGAAGGTACTTGTATCAACATCCAGTGTGTTTACAGGGACTCTGGACACTGCAGCCTCCTGACCTGAGCTGGATTTCCCAGATCTCCCTGCAGGAAACAACTTGGATGAAGAATATCTCTATCAGGTGGAAGCCCTTAGAAAATCAAGTTCTTTATCAGCACTGTCCAGGTCTGCTCCCAGATAAATGACTCCAATCCTGGGTTTTTAAATATTTTTGCATATAGAAATATCCCTGCCAGCCTGGGTTCTCTGTGGGTAAGGAGGGCCTTTGGGGTGGCTTGGGGAGCTGCCACCCTCCTTACTGAGAGGGAAGATCTCTGTACATACCAAGATCTGCCAGAATCATTGACCACACAACCTCCCCCACCAGCAGGCAGGGATGTGTTCCCTGCAGCCCCAAGACCTTTCCAAGAGTTAAAATCCCCATGACCACTTCTCTCCTCTGGCCCAAGGACAGTCTGGAGTCAATCACACACCCAGGTCAGAAGCTGTTATCCCCCTGAGCCTTTGCAGGATGTCTGGGCAGTTTCTTTCTCCTTGGGCATCTCCCCACCTGCTGTACCCCATCCTCCCAGCCCCTTCCCTCCCACACTCCCTGGCATTGGGATTTCCCCAAACACCCTCCATCCTGGCTTGGTCCCACCCTCCCCTGAGTCCCACCTTTCCCTCATTCTCTCAGAGGAACTTCCCCATTGCCCCACCAGGTCTGCAGCCTTGTCCTCACAGCAGCACTACAAACATCAGCACCAACTTTTACCTGCTTGGTGCTGCTCAAGGGTTTAAGGGCTCTAAGACTGCACTTTGTTTTGATAAACATGATTCCTGGTAATAAAATGGAAAACTGGCAGGACAAATAGCAGCCTTTTAAACAGGCAGGAGAAAAAAAGTCAATACTTCTGCCCTGTTCAGTGGATTACCTCAAATAATAAACCAAATATTCCTTATGTCCCATTTTATATTAATTAAAAACTGTGCATTTCACTTCAAGAAAAGAATTAATGATTCCTTTAAAAAAAAATTTACCCATTACAGGAAAATTTGATTGGGTCCTGCTTGGTTTTTTTCATACTGAAAGGCACTTTAGGCTGCCTGAACAGAAAAGTTACAGTACAAATGTGGTTTAAGAGTGGCAACTCAACCAAGCACCTTCAAGTGAACTTCCAGCAGGAAGTTTCAGAAGTTCTTTGCTATTTCCCAAGATGCTCAAAGCCAAAGGATGAAAACCCACCCAAATGTTAATAATTCAGAACTTCCTGTGCAGATATTAGAAACAGAATATAATATTGGAAGTCCACAGCAGATCAATTTTCGAACAAATTGAATACAAGCAAGACCAACATTGCAACATGAAGTAGCAAAGTGAATCCTGATTGAAAAATCAAAATTCTAAACGGCTTTTACAAAAAAATTTTCACTAAGCACTCCAAGAAAGGCTCTGCTTTAAGCACTCAGCAGCTCACATTCTTCTACTGTGAAGCAAGACTAACACCTGGCACTAAATTATCCATTTAGTTCTTCAGGAAACTCAACTGATATTCCTTACACTTCTAAGGCAAAAATGAAAAAGAAAATGGTTATTCATTAAAAGAAAAATAGGCATGTGCTCTGCAAGAGAAATCCTCCTCCCATACTACTTTTACTCATTACTATATAAAAAAAAATCAAAAAGTAAATCTTGGATTGATGAAAACTCTTAAAAAAATGAATAAATAATTCAAATTACCCAATATTAGATATTTAAACATCTCAGCACATGACTGGAGTTTGCTATGCTACGGGGAAGCCACGAGGGCAACCACATCCACACACAGCTGCTACCTGAGCTCCCCTACCACTGCCTCTTGTACAAGGGCTTTGGAGCAGAAAACTGATCCAGCTCCTGAAAATGCTGGTGCTCCAAGGCCCATCTCCAGCAGCCCTGGCTGCAGTGCCTGGACACTGATCCCAGAGGGTCCCTGTGCCCCACGCAGCTCCTGGGACACTGTCCTGCCCTGCAGGGACTTCCAGCACCCAGGGGTGACTGAGCTCTGAAGGCAGCTGGAAGGGAAGGGGAAAAAGCCAGAGAGCAGACAGGGATTCATTCCAACCTTTACTTTGTTTGCTCTTTTTTTGTTTGTATTTTTTTTTAATAGAGCTTCCATGCAGTTCTCCAGAGTAAGTGCTGATGCCGGAGCCTGCCCCGCCGGCCTTGGCACTGCCACAGACACTTCTGCCACATGGGAGGAAAAGCTTTTGCTACATGACTTTTTTTCTTTTTTTTTTTTTTTTTTTTTTAGACTTTTAGGCCAACAACATGTTCTCATCTGAACATTACAGTTAATGAGTGCTATCAAGAATTCCTAACAAAAACTGTACATGAGTTTACAAACGTATTAACATATAAATAATGAGAAGCTTCCTGCCTGGAGCCTCCACAGTAGTCTTTTTGCTTGAGAATATAATACTGGAAGGGCAGACCCGATCCCTTTCCACAGCACCAGTCAGAGCTGGCTTAGTCCAGTCAGCCATTCTGCTCAAGCATCACAGGGTTTGTCTTCAGTGCCTCTGGCTTTGATAAGCAGTCTGTCATACTGTGCAAAAGCAAGAGTCCAATGCCTTTGGGAAGGAATCCTGCTGCTGAGAGGCCTCTGCCACCCGGTCATCGTTCTGGTCCGAGCTCCTGCTGGAAGGTCCTTTTCTTCTCCCGACAGTGCTTCTTGTGAGCAGGCCAGTCCTTCTGCTGGCACTGCGAGCCGCAGTACCGCGCCACCTGGCAGCGCCCGCAGATGTTGAACTCGCGCAGCTGGGAACAAAAGGTGGTGTTAGAGGGGCTGCTCGGTGCCCAGAACTCAGCTCACAGCATCACTGGGTTGGAAGAGACCTTCAAGATCATCATCAACCCATGTCCTAACACCTCAACTAACCCATGGCACTGAGTGCCACATCCAGTCTTTTTTAAACACATCCAGGGATGGTGACTCCACCACCTCCCCGGGCAGACCATTCCAGTACTTGATCACTCTTTCCATGGAAAACTTTTTCCTAAGATCCAGCCTGGGAGCATCACTCCCAAGGGGCACCCCAGCAGCATTCCCAAGGAGCTGCCTGATCAGGTCTTGCACACCTGTCACAAACAGGTGACAGGACAAGGCTGAACAGCCTTAAGCTGGAGGAGGGCAGGGTTAGAAGGATATTGGGAAGAAATCCTTCCTGTAAGGCCCTGGCACAGGCTGCCCAGAGAAGCTGTGGCTGCCCCTGGATCCCTGCAAAGCCAGACTGGACAGGGCTTGGAGCAGCCTGGGATAGTGGAAGGTGTCCCTGGCCATGGAATGAGATGAATTGTAAAGTCCCTTCCAACCCAAACCAGTCTGGGATTCCGAGATTCTGTGGAACACAAACATCCCACCACGAGTTTCAGAGAACCAGAGGGACTGAAGCAATTTCTGTGGCTGTATATTTGCTCTTATAAAATGGGATTAATAGACAAAATATTGTAGCATTACACATTTGTTGTCACCATGCTGCTGTTTGGTCAATTTAAGTTGTTTTCAACCACCAACACCTGAAATTCAGAAATTATCAGCAGGGCTGCACTAGCTCAGCCATTGCCAAAGTTACTGTTATCCAGGGAGCCTGTGGGCACAGACTCAAATAAAAGGCAGAGCTGCCTCTGTTTCAAATACATGGAATTTAAGATCATTTTTGCAAATGTTCTCTTTCCTAAAGCAGAAAGTGGAACACAATGGGTTTAGCCTACTCAGCATCTGCTATTACAAGAAAAGTCCTTGTTTATAGATAAGGAATCTGTGTGACAGAGGCACGGCCCTTGCACAACTCATTCTCTCACTCCTGATGTTTTATCTTCCTCCAGCAGAACTCTTCCTCCCAGCTCTCCCCTGAATGAAAACCCCTGCAATTCACCTTCTGCTCAGGAAATGCTAACCAGGTTATTTTTTGATTCCATGACTGTCCAAACCCTCTCACAACGCTTCCTGCTGCCTCACAGCTGCTCACTCATCCCTGCAGGAAAGCTTCCACCTGGCTTTTTGTGCACTCTGCAGAAATCACCCTCCTCCCAGCAGCCCAGTAACATCCACTGCTCCAATTCAAACCCACATTCCCTCCAACAGAAAATTATCACAGGCTCTGGAGGTTCAGGCCAAAGAAAGCCTGAGTGGAAGAAAATTATTGCTTTTAGCCACTGAATGGCTCACGTAAAGCTCTACATTTTGAATTATAAATAAATCCCTAGACACACCATTAGCCCAAGGCATTCCATGCTCACTCCCTGCTCTCTGAACCCACCTGTTTTTCAATCATTGTGCAGGGAGGGTAGTGACATTCATAGTAAGTGCAGGAGTTCTCTTCCTCCTCCACAACATCACCATTAGCGTTGTAATATCTGGTTACATTCAGGACAGGAAACTGCTCTTCTATGGGGTCTGTAGGAAGCTGTTGGATTGCCAGCCAGTACAGGCTTTGTTCCCTGGAAAAATAAAAACAAGTACAAGTTTGTTACATCAATTCCTAATAACCATATAGAGAAAGTGATTGCAAAATAAAGTTAACATTGTATTTAGCCTTGGACTGCACATACTGCTCATATATTGAGTATTTAAAAGTTATTTTAGTCTAAGTAACCCCAAAAGCTTAAACATATCAATCAAGAAACATTTACATCTAGTAAAATTAATTCTGTGCAAAATTATTCATACCATGTCAAAATTAATTTTTGGCTTGTAGTCTGTTTCTTGTTCTTGAACCCCAAAATCATGTGAAGCATTTGTAATTCACTCCAACTTCTCAAAACCAGTTAAATCAGCTCTAAACACCTCAATCTTAAAGCTGCTGCTGCAAGTGTTTCAGGAGAAGAGTGTGGTGTGAAGTCTGTAGGTCTCCACTGTGTCCCATCACTGATTATCCAGATCCATCCTGGCATTAGGAGTTGGATGTGCTGAGTGGCATCAGTGAAACCCAGCCCATGGGAAGTTCCCAAAAGCTGCTGGAAGCTGAGCCCAGGATCCACCCTGAGTGAGTCCAACCCCAACTCACAACTTCCACCAGGAGCATTCTGCAGCTCCCAGCTCCCACAGGTCACACTGCAATTTCAGTGCCTGAGGGGCAGAAGGCAGTGAGGTGTGCAGGTTTCCCTGAGCCTCTGCTCAGCTGGGAGGGCACTGAGGCTCCTGCCCCACCTGGCACAGCAGGACCTTGGCACAGCCCCAGGGTGAGATGGTTCCTGCACAGCAGGGAGGGCACAGAGGCTCCTGCCCCACCTGGCACAGCAGGACCTTGGCACAGCCCCAGGGTGAGATGGTTCCTGCTCAGCAGGGACACGAGCACAGCTAAGCCCCAGGCGAGGAATCCAGGACACGGTGATGGGTAAAACGTCCAAGGTTAAATTAAAAAGGCTCTGCCAAGGCAAAAATCACTAAGGAAGGAGGCAACATCTGAAGAAATTTTCCTTCCCCCTGCCAGGTGCTGCCATACCTTTGTTTGCTAGAGATTTCCTCAGCCTTGGGCTTCCAGCCCCACGGGACGAGGCGCAGATTGTCCAGGCGGTTGTCCACGGTCACCGAGTTCAGATGCACCACCTGAAAGCCAGGAGCAATCCCTCCCCTGTGCCTCTCCCTGCAGGACACAAAACCAGCCTGAAGGTCAGTGGTGAACAGGAATAGCTAAAAATCAAAGGATCACAGCAATTCCAGGGGCAATGTGAGTTGGGACCTGCTGGCACTGGGCTGCAAACAGACTCCAGTGGCTACTTCAGACAGGGCAACTCCCAGGAGAAAAGTGCCTTTTTGCAGCAGGTGATTTCAATTATAAATTAATTGAATCAAAAGACAGAATATAGAATAATTTTAAGCATATTGCTTAGTTCCAGAGTCTACCCCTCCAGTTACTGCTAGAGATCCATGAAATTACAGTGTTGCTATAAAGGTGCCAATAATGGCTAATTATTTTCGTAGGAAATTCTATCAGATATATGCAAGTCTGGCACTGGTGTGGAGTCACAGGGCTTATTATTTATGAAGAAACATCTCTGAACAACAACAGGACAGAGGTTTCACTGACTATGCAAATGCTTTTCATACTCTAATTGTGTGTAACACACTGAAAGTCTGAAATGGCTCCACAATTGATCAAGAGACGCCTGAAACTTGCCCAAAACCAAAGCAGGACTAAGCCAGGATGGCTGCAGGGGGAATCTTCCCTACTGCTTTCTAAGAGTTTCCAATTCCCCTTCCCCCTTCTTTTCATCTCTCCTTTCTCTGTTTCACCAAGTTCACTGTCAAACACCCTCATGCCTGGACAAGTTTTGGTATCACTTCTTGCAGGAATCCCCATCTCAGCTGAAATGCAAGGCTTGGACAAAAGGCTGTGTCCCTGTGCTTGTTCTGCCATGAGGAACTTCCCAGCACAGAAAAAGGACCAAGCAGAGCTGAGAGCACTCACTGAGGGTAACCCAGCAGCTTCCCACAGCTTCACCCAAGCCCAGCCTGGACACTGAGTCCTGCTCAGCCTTTACTGAACATTTCAGATCAAATAGCTCCTTTAATTTTCAAGAGATATTTGCCTGAGTTTAAAAATTGCTACTTTCTTAACCTTTACAAAGCTCAGCATTACCCAGCAGAACAGGAAACTCATTTCAATGTGATTTACAATGAAAAATGTAGGAATTTGTATTCTTAGTCAAAATCCATCCAGGTATGTGTAAGTTATATACATTGCATATAACTCTTGCAATTTACATACGCCTTAAAACTTCATAGAATTTAATGAGAAGAATCCCCCTGGAGAAGGTACAAGCAGCACCTCCACACAGACTGTGCTCCAGCTCCCACCAGGTAATTCCTGTGAGGACACCCCTGCATGAGAACAGGGCCTGGAGCCCCCTGTCAGGGAGTCTGCTGAGCCTCCAGGAACAGGGAAAAGTTCTTCCATTTGAAGGTAAAACTAATAAAATCCTTCTTTTGGGGAAAAAGAAATAAAACTACACATATTAAAGCAAACAAACTATAGCAAGGAGTCTGCTGAGGTGCCCTAAAGGAAGAATGCCAGAATCCCACCTTGATTTGGGTTGGAAGGGATTTTAAAATTCAGCTCATTCCTTGCCATGGGCAGGGACACTTTCCATTATCCCAGGTTGCTCCAAACCCCATCCAACCTGGCCTTGGACACTTCCAGGGCCTCCCCAGCCTCTCAGGGAAGGGCTTCCCAATATCCCATCTTTCCCTGCCCTCTGGCACTGGGCCATTACAGTAAAAGCTCCTTTTGAGTTGCTGAAGGCCAGCAGAGGGTCTGGCAAAGGGAATCAGGAGTCCTCAGGGCTCCAAGGCAGAACTGGTGAGCATCAGTCAGACATGGAGACAGGGAAGGAGTTAAGGCTCTTAGAATGAGCTGGGACAAAGTGCCAGCTGGAGAGATGGGACAGATAGGAGACAGGAATCTGGGAGGAGGAGATTGAAGTTCAGAGCAAGAACTGACTGTGCAGGGGGGAAAGGGAAGGGGATTCCAAGACTAAATTAAGAAATAGTTTTGATTTTATTAGATGAGAGTTTAGAAATTGCTGGAGTTGGGGAAAGAGAAGGGATTATGAGAGATTGTCCCTGACACCTGGATGTCACAGCAGAGTGGCACATACCCACCCTGCTCCTCCACAGCCCAGATCTGCACCCAACACTCCAAAATGCAAATGCTGACCAAATCCCCTCCCACACCAAGCTAGTCTTTACCTCCTTGTATGAAACCACATTTATCCACATCACTGCTAGCTTTTCTCTGGCCTCAAGTGACAAAAGCCTAAGTAAAGGTGGAAGTTGGCCCTTGCTGGTGAGCAGTGTTAAACACCACTGCACTGAGGTGCCAGAACTGGTAATGGCAAATTCAGGGTGGTCCCTTCTCTCCACACATCAAGAAGGAAGCTTGGAATGCACAAGCACTCCCCTCCCCTCCCAGGCCTCTCTTTGACCATCCCAGTTCATCCAAACTGGGCAGAACAGGCTGTGCAGAACCTGCCTTGTCCCTTGCAGAAGGGCCAGAAGAACAGTCCCAGTTATGCAGCCAAAACTCCTGCAGAGCTGGAGCTTCTGCCTCCCCCTGCACTCCTGCAAGATGCCAGGCAAAACCCTTCCCCTAAGACTTTTCAGGGAATCACGTGGACTCTTGTTCTTTTGGCATTTCAGCAGCTCAGAACCCAGGACTGGAATACAAGTGCAGACACAGCAATTCCAATCACCAGGAACCAGAACTGAGCCTGTTATAAGCAGCAAGATGGCAAGTGCTCTAAAAAATAAAACCTTAAAACCCCCAAAAATCAGGTCTTGGATGTCTTTTTAACATGCAGTTGGTGCTCCTTATGACTAATCCCCTGCTGCTGCTGTTCCCCAGGGAACATCTCTGCACCCAGCAGAGCACAGAGCTGGGATTGCTCCACAGAGAATGGCTGAGGGGATGGGAATTCTGCAGAGACATCCAAACCCTGCTTTGGGAGAGCCAAAACTCCACGTGGAAATCACAGCAAGCACCACTTGAGGATGAAGAACCATCAAGAAGTTCTCCCTATAAAAATTTTTGCTGCTGATGTGGGCAATTTTCAGCTCTTGGTTGCCTTTTGATCCCACATTTGCCTCTGCACGGAGGGCTCTGGGAGAAGGTCCCTGTCACTGCTGCAGCTCCCAGGCTTTCTATCACAAGGGCCTCATGACATGAACAAAAATACTGGCTTAACTAGAAAAGAAAAAAAAAAAATCTCTTTTACTTGCATCTACCACATGCTACTCACTGTATCTTAAACCAGAGGCACACAACTGGGCTGGTTTTCCACGTTTTGGAGGGTCCACGTGCAGAGAACAACTGAGTTACACATCTCCACCTGCAGTAATCCATGTTCTTTGGTTTTCATTCATCCCAGGAGCCAGGCTGGCACTGGGAAGTGCAATCACTGCCTGGCTTTGCCCAGCTCTCCTGACTCTCACAGCTCCAAACCTCCAGCACTGCCCCTCCTCACAAAGGAAGGACCTGCCACTACTCTCCAGCCCTGGTCTGTGCTCAGAGGAGCCCCAAAATTGCTGTTCACAGTCCCTGCAGAGACTCAGCCACTGACATGCAATATTTGAGCTCCAACTACAGATCAGCAACACAATCACCTTCAGGACCAAAAGGAATTCACAGGAACAGCAGACACATTTTATATTTTCTAGTCCAAAAATCTGACTGCAACTTCAGAACTGCAGCTCTGGCAGCTGACACCCCTCTCTGTGTCTCTCCAAAATCCCCACTACACTCAATCTCTTATTTTTAACCCCAGCCCATGCTCGAGTGACATAATTTGAATTTCCTAACTGAATATGCTCAAATTACTTCCTAATTTGAGTAAAACAAGCCAGAAGAGGCAATGGCTGGGCTGGGTCATAAACAAATAGCTGGGCTGTCACTTGCACAGCCTTCAACAATTGACCTGAATAATTTTCAGGTGCTATTTAATGCTACTTACAGATAATAATTATGACTGTCTGAGGTTCACAGTTAGCAGCAGCTGTCAGTGATTTGCTCTACATACTACAGCCAATTTCATAATTTCAACAAAGTTCTATGTGCAGGAAGATTAAACATTAACAGATGCAGGTTAAAATCCATATTTAATAAGCAGTTTGGAAATAATACTAATTATAATTATCTGATATTCTTCCTGTCTCCTTCCTCCTGTGCAGAGCCTGGTTCTAGGGGGTAAAAGATAACCTGCAATGATGAAAGGCATCCTGGGCACTGTGACTTCCACAGATGTGGAACTGAATAGAAAATATGCTTAATTTTTCCAAAAAGGCTTTTAAAAGAAAGAAAGATTTCTTCAGCAGATCCCAACTTTTCTATAAACCCATCAACATCTAGATGAGCTCAGAGCTGCTCTCACAAATGAGGAAATGGGCCCCAAAACTTAATGTTAATCCTATGAAGGATTTCAAGGATTTGTAGAGTATGGAAAATAAGATGCAGCAGCTGATATGAACCATCAGCAGCATCACTTCAGGCAGTTCTGCAGAAAGCCATAAAGAACACCTCAAACTTTTATATTATCAGAAGTTCCCTCTCTGTGGTGTTCTGCCAATTCTCAGCGGACAAAAAAAACCCACAACAAACCTTCAAAGACTTGTCTTTACCTATTCAAGGGTGCAGGTCTCATTTTTCCCCCCAGCTGAAGTTTGGGCAGCATTTCTCAGGTGTGAACAGGGTGTCCATGAACCACACTCACCTGTCTCTGCTCCCCCTGCCTGGAACACTTCACAGGCTGTGCTGTGAGAACTCTGCAAACCAAAGTCCTGTGGGCACCCTGTGCTGTTTCCAGCCCTCCTGAGGGACTCTGGCTGCTACAGGCACAGAAATCACCCCACACACGTTGGAGGCAGCAAACTGAACCCTTGGCTTCCCACTGCCTGCAGTACCCACCAGAGCAGCTCGTGCAGGAGGCGGCCTGAGCCCCGGCCTCGGTTCTTGTCGAAGGCGTAAGCGAAGATTTTAGCACCATTTCCATCAGCATCCACCTCCATCCGAGCCTGGGGGAAGGGAAGGGCTGTGAGATCACCCACGAGGGGCAGACAGCACCTGCTCCACTGGGATGGACCCAGCATCCCACCCTTGGCCCTGCAGGTCCCTGGAGTTCAGTGGGATCTGAATTGTCCCAAACCCCCAGGGGGACCCAACCAGGTGGGGCTGGGAAAGGGCAGGGAGGAGCTGGGGATAAAGAACAGCTGGAATGCAGCTGTGGGGCTGGG
This sequence comes from Cichladusa arquata, assembly GCA_026413545.1. Taxonomy (NCBI): domain Eukaryota; kingdom Metazoa; phylum Chordata; class Aves; order Passeriformes; family Muscicapidae; genus Cichladusa; species Cichladusa arquata. The sequence goes on along the minus strand of JAOTQP010000770.1, from coordinate 1,438,790 downwards.
ATTCATGTCAGGATCCACACTCTGTGCCTGTGCAGCCATCAGGGCTTTGCTTTCAGCACTGCCCCTACACCCACCTCACTGGGAGAGCCAGGGCCTGTCATTTTTCCTGCACTGCCCAGTGTTGGTGCCAAAGCTCACAAAGTGCAGCAAGAGCTTGATACATTTGGGATGCTCACGGGGTGTTACCACCACAGTGACACTCACAGGGGCTGCCACAGGGGAGGAATGGACAAACAGGGAGCGTTCTGGCAGCAGCACTGCCCAAACTCCTAAAATTCCTAAGAGCAGCCCCAGAGCACCCACTGCACTGCAGAAATTTAGCAGATGATGGTCTCTCCTCCAAAAAAAGTCTTATTTGTTGAAGATTTCATAATCATCATCTTTCACTTCTGAAGCCTCGGTAGAGCCCACTCAGTGGCTTCCAGGGGATGCATATCAGTTACAATATATGTTTTCCTCATCCAAGACTAAGTGCAGAGTGAACATTTTTAATGTTTGCCAAAGCATGGGAGGACAAATTATCAGTTCTCCGAAAGCATACAAATAGTATGAAAATAAAAACTACATAATAAATTAGTAAATACAAGCTTAAATACAAGTCTCCACGTTGGGACTTCGATAACTTAAAACTAGTTATTTTTCCCCCAATCACGGGAATTGCAGGCACAGCACTTCCACGAGCCGTTTGGATGGAGCAGGGCACGAGGAAAGGAAAAAGCCGAGGCTGCACCGGGAGCCCGAGCAGCCCCGGGCGGGGAGGGGGGGCACAAAACCCGGTAAAACACGGCGAGGGGGGCGCGGGCAGCGGGTGGGGATCCCTCACCTCGAAGGAGTAGCTCTCCACCAGCGGGATGTCCTGCTCGTCGATCAGCGTGTACTTGGTCTGGAACACAGCGAGAGCGCGGTCAGCGCGGCCCCGGCGCGCCGGGCACGGCTCGGAGCACGCGGGGCGGCACGGCACGGCACGGCACGGCACGGCACGGGCACAGCCTCAGTGCGGCCCCGGCACGGCCCCAGTGCCTTGGTACGCCCCGCCAATGCACGGCACGGCCCAGCCCGGCCCGGCACGGCCCTCCCCGCCCGGCCGGACCCTCGCCCCGGCCCCGCCGCCCCCCGCCC
>JAOTQP010000770.1:1415201-1431286 GCA_026413545.1 Cichladusa arquata | reverse complement strand
TAGATAGATAGATAGATAGATAGATAGATAGATAGATAGATAGATAGATAGATAGATAGATAGATAGATAGATAGCCAGCCAGCCCTGTTGCAGAACGTGGGCTGTGCGCAGCGGTGGTGAGGCACTGGCAGGCGCTGCCCAGGGCACCGCTGGAGTCCCCGCCCCTGGAGGTGCCCAAGGAAGGCCTGGCCGTGGCGCTCAGCGCGCTGGGCCGGGGATGCGGCGGGGATCAGGCACAGACTGGACTCGGTGACTCCCGGCGATCTTTCCCAGCCCGGCCAATACCGGGCTCCCGTGGCCCGGCGGGCGGTCCTCCGGCCGCCAGGGGGCGCTCGGGCGGGGCGGGGCGCTCTGGGCGCGGCGCTCGCTGGTGCCGCTGATCACGTGAGGCGGCGGTGGGGCAGCGATGGCGGCGCCGAGCGGTGAGCGGGGCTGGGGAGGGGAGCGGGGACCCGCTGTGGGATGCTGGGCTGCCCCGCGCACCGCGCCTCGGGCGTGCTCCTCGGAAGGGCTCGGGAGCAGGCGGTGTCCGGAGCTGCGCGGTGTGCGCCGCCCTCGCTCACTGTCACTGCTCTCCCCAGGTGTCGGGCCGGTGCCCGAGGGCTGCGAGCCACAATCCCCGCAGGGTCGACTCAGTCCGAGGTTCTGAGCCCTCGGGCACAGAGCGGCGCTGTTCTGGATGAGGGAAGGGTGAAGAAGAGGAGGAGCTTGGATGCTGTGTGACCCTGGGAGGGGGACCCGCAGAGAGAAGAAGAAGAGAATAGTGATGGTGAGGGAGAGGAAGGCCTGAGAGGCAGAGCTGCACTGGTGAAGACGGGCAGAGATTTGTCCCAGGCGTTGCCAGGAGGCCGCGGGCAGGCTCAGGCTGTGGCAGGGTGGCAGCTCCAGCACAGAGAGCGAACGATGCAGGACAGCGAGTTGCAGAGCTGCAGTTCAGCTGCTGCCTCCTCCGTGCCTATCCCAGCGCCTGCAGGGCTGGCTGTGAGAGAGCCAGAGCAGCCTGTGGCTGTCTGGTGACACCTCTGACCCCCCGGGCCAGGCAGCATCTTCAGGAGCCCACCCAGATCCACACCCTGGCTCACTGCCCCCTCACTGTGCTCCAGAGTAAATAAAACATCTCTTCTTTCCTCACCCTCACCTTGTCTCATTACAGTGCCTAGATGAGTTTATGGCATCCAGAATTTTTTGAAAACTGGGGCTTCTTCCAGAGCTGTGTTGCTGCATTTTAATTACAGTTGTTAGTAAAATGAAGTGTTTGGTTTTATTTTGCTGTCATCACAGAGAGGGAAACACCCAGAGGACATTCTTGTGCCTTTCCCCACCCTGAGTGTGGGGCTGCTCCTCAGGCTGAGCTGGTTCCTGCAGAGAGCAGAGGGATCAGGATTTGGTGTCTGTGGGTGCTCACTGCCTGCGGGGGAATCAGGATTTGGTGTCTGTGGGTGCTCACTGCCTGCAGGGGGATCAGGATTTGGTGTCTGTGGGTGCTCACTGCCTGCAGTGGGATCAGGATTTGGTGTCTGTGGGTGCTCACTGCCTGCAGGGAGCAGAGGGATCAGGGTTTGGTGTCTGTGGGTGCTCACTGCCTGCAGAAGGATCAGGATTTGGTGTCTGTGGGTGCTCACTGCCTGCAGAGAGCAGAAGGATCAGGATTTGGTGTCTGCGGGTGCTCACTGCCTGCAGGGTGGGTGCTGGCCCAAACACTTACAGGCAGTTCTTTCAGTAATTTAATAAACAAAAATGATATAATGTAATGGTCAAATGCCAAGGGTCTTTTTCATTCCTGGCTGCTGAGTTTGATGTGTCATCACTAAAGCAAATTTCCACTTTTAAAAGCTGTTCAATCCATTTAACAAATCTCTGATTCTTCATCTTCTGACACCTGATGTGATTCTTTTCCTGTTCACTGTCTGCCCTTCAGCCTTCATGTCTTTATCCCTTTTCTTGGGTGAAAACTGATGATTTCCCACTATCCCCATGACCAATGGGATCTGGCTGGAATAGGGAAGGGTGGGGTCAGACAAGGGGATGCAGAAATGCTCAGCAGAGATGAACATGGTCATCAATTCAAGGCTGTCTAATTACAGGCACCTTTTCCTTCTGCTTTCTCATCTTGAAAATCTCCTTTTGTTTGTGCCTCTGATGTCCTGTGCTTGATTGATGCCCTGCATTTCCCTGGCAGTCAACTTCCCTTCTTGCTCAATCCTTTGAGTTCTGGCTCTCACCTGCCCTCCTGGGAGCTGGGTCTGAGCAGCATTTCAATAATCTGAACTGGTTAAAGAGGCAGGAATTGGGATGGCAGGGAAAAAAACCACAGAACTGTTGGAGATGAGTTTATTGCCACCTCCTGTTGTGGCCCATGGCTTCTCCCAGTGAGTGGTGTGACAGCAGGACAGTGACTCAGGATGTCTCTGCAGTGAAAGGAAGAGGGATGGATTATATTGAATTATTTTACTTTTACAGTAAGGATATATCTCTAAAGATTTTATGGAGTTTTTGGCAGAGCTCTCCCTGCTCAGGGATCATCCCTGACTGGACCCTGTGGGTACCTGCTCTTCAGGAGAGTTTGAGGCCAGTTTGCAGACACAGAACTGGCAAAGAACCAGCATTTTATGTACAGCACCTGAGCTCCACTGAGCCCTGAGTTCAGTGTTCTGTAGCTGTGCCAGCTACTGCTCCACTGGTGAAGTAGTGGCTCTTCTGTGCTGATTTTTAAATTGCATAGAAAAACAGCATTTTTTAAAGTCACTGCAGGTGTTTAAAGAGTTACTCCCTGTTGCCCTCTTGCTCTTCTCTCATCTCCCAGGCAGATCCCTGTGTCAGGTCCCTGTGGGAGGGACCAGCTCAGGCTCCTTCTGCATTGCCCATTTGTGCCCCTGCTCTTATGCAGCCACAGATAAACCCCTTTTTCTTGATTTCATGACTCAACTGGCCCCCCATCCCTTCCCAGCATCCCCACTGGTACCACCTCATTACCAGCTGCTCTCCCCATTCCTTCTCCAGCCACAGCTTTCTGCCTTTCCTTCAAAATCTGCCAACAGCTCCTTTTTCTGCCCTGCTGGGTCAGAGCCCTGTCCCAGAGCTGCCTGGTGTCTGTTCCCCTTCAGCCACCTGCATCTTCTTGCACCCAGCCTTTCCTCTCTCAGGTTCAAAGTCTCTTCCTTACACTTGAACCAACTGGAATCCTTGCTCTCAGCTCTTTATTATTGTGCCAAAATCTACTTTAAATAGTTTGGGTTTTATCCCTGGTGCTTGATTTCTTGATACAGCTTTTTGATTTTTAATTCCTGGAGTGGACCCTGCATTTCTCTGATCCCTCAGTAGCCTTTCTCTGTGCCTGTCCCAGGGCTGACCCAGACAACCAACCTCTCAGACCACAGCAGGGCTTGAGTGCCTCATGTTTGTGCTTCCCTGTGCTAGAACCTGCTTGTGTGATCCAGCTAAACAAAGACAATTGCTGACACAATTATTTCCTTTTTAACCTTCCCCTCTGCCACTTATTAGGTCCCAGTTCTGCAGCCCAGGCTCCCCAGCAAATTCAGACCCCAGGATCCCTCAGCCTTGCTCTGCACTGACCATCTGTGCCCCTGGCCAGAGCCACAGTCAGGACTGAAGATGCCTCTCTTCTCCAGGAAGAAGAAACCCAGCGAAGATGCTCGGAAGCGCCTTGAGTACCAAATGTGCCTGGTAAGCACTGCCAGGGTCATTTCTGTCCTGAGTGCCAAATGTGCCTGGTAAGCACTGCCAGGTCATTTCTGTCCTGAGTGCCAAATGTGCCTGGTAAGCACTGCCAGGGTCATTTCTGTCCTGAGTGCCAAATGTGCCTGGTAAGCACTGCCAGGGTCATTTCTGTCCTGAGTACCAAATGTGCCTGGTAAGCACTGCCAGGTCATTTCTGTCCTGAGTGCCAAATGTGCCTGGTAAGCACTGCCAGAGTAATTTCTGTCCTGAGTACCAAATGTGCCTGGTAAGCACTGCCAGGGTCATTTCTGTCCTGAGTGCCTGGTCCTTGAGTGCCAAATGTGCCTGGTAAGCATTTTGTTCTCCATGTCTGATCCTGGCTCCAGGTGATTTGGTACATTCCCTGTATGACCAGTAACCATGTTCCATGACCAGCAGTTGTATTCCTGGTCCACCAAGACAGCAGGTTTTCTTCCTAATGTACCTCAGGGAGTTCCTGCTTCCCTGCCTGCCTTTACCCTCCCACCCCCTCATCCCCTTTCATGCCACTGCCACCCCTCTGTGTGTGGTTCCATGGGGCATCCTCCACTCCACCCCACCTCATGCCAGCCTGCAGATGGGACCCCAGCTCTCCTTTCTCCTCCATGCCCCTTTGCCCTTACAGATCTCTCAGTTTGCTTTTCCCTCCAGGGAACCTGTGACTTCCCATCATATCTGCCTTGCCTTGTGCCTCTCTTTTGCTTACCATTATTCTGATCTTCCTGTCACTCTGAGAATTAACTGGTTAGATGTTGCTGTTTGTTCTCCTGGACTGGGATTTCACCAGGATGCTCTGGCACTGGGAATCTCCTGGGGAAGGGATGAGAAGAGGCTGAGGAGTTGGGGGAGGCTCAGCCTGGAGAAAAGGAGGCTCAGGGGAGCCCTTGTGGCTCTGCACAACTCCCTGATAGGAGGGGACAGCTGGGGAGGGTCAGGCTCTGCTCCCAGGGAGCAGGGACAGGAGGAGAGGGAACAGTCTCAGGCTGGGCCAGGGGAGGCTCAGGTTGGACATTGGGACTTTTTATTTTCTTGAAAAGCATTGTCAGACATTGCAACAGACTGCCCAGGACAGTGGTGGGGTCACCACCCCTGGAGGTGATCCAGAGGTGTGTACATGTGGCACTTGGGGATGTGGGTTAGTGGTGTCTGGCCAGGTTCATCACTGTTAGCAGCTGCATTGGATGGGCTTGATTTGAACATGGAAAATACTTTGGAATAGAACCACAGAATCCCAGGCTGGTTTGGATGGAAGAGACCTTAAGGCCCATCCAGTGCCACCTCTGCCATGGGCAGGGACACCTCCCACTATCCCAGGGTGCTCCAAGCCCTGTCCAACCTGGCCTTGGACACTGCCAGGGATGGGGAGTCCACAACCCCTCTGGGCAAAGTGCAGCAAGAGGTGCTGTATTTCTGCATGGTCTGATTCTCTGGATGTGGTTCTTCCCTCTCCAGGCAAAAGAAGCTGGTGCTGATGACACCCTTGACATATCCAGATGTGAGCTCTCAGAGGTATGTCCTCTACAACTTCAGTCTTCACTCACAGCTCTGATTCTCTGTCTGCTTCTTGGTACCAACTGTCAGATTTACCCTCATGCCTGTGAGCCTTGAGACAGAAATTATTGCTGGTCCACCTTTTTCTCTATTTCCTGATCTCTGGCTTTCAGTTGGGGGCTTCTTCTCTGTTTTTTTGGTGGGAGTTTGCCTGTGCTGTCTCATACTTCAACACCATTTCCATCCTGGGAATCCTTTACAAGGGCATATCCTCCACCAGTACCTTGTTTGATCCTAGTTTGGGACCTCATGGCTTAATTTTGCTGGTCCTGAGGGAATTGGCTTGCCAAAGGCTGAGTATTTCTAATCTTAGAGCTACACAGTCTGCCACCTATGGTTGTTTTCCTGTGTAAGTGAAAATCCCACTTCTGCTTCCAAGTTGCTGGTTAAGGATGGAAATCTCACTCCCAGCTTGGCTTCTTTTATGGCAACCAACTAAATGAGGAGCAGTCTGTCTGCTGGTGTGTGGGCAGGCAGTGATAGAGTGCCAGGCACCCAGACACAGCTTCTCCTGCTGGCAGCCAGGCCAGCCTCAGGCAGAAACTATTTCTCCCATTTCTATCTCACTTTTAATTTTATTCCTTGTCTCATGCTTCGAAACTGTTGGTCCTGAATACAGGATGCCCTTGCCAAGCAAGGTGGGGAGATTTGACACTGTGCTGGAGAGGAGAGCTGCCTGCTGTGCAGTGAGAAATGGCTTTGCTGAGACTTGGGGATGTTTTGTTCCAAGCTCAGGAGCCAGCAGCAGGTTGTGGGTGGTTTTGCAGGCTGTGTGGGACGGCCTGGGTGTGGCAGGGTGGCAGACAGAGGATCCACCCAGCCAGCTCCACTTAGAGCCACAGCTGATCTGGGATGCCCAGCAGCTCCTTTTGGACCATAAAACTGTCTTGCTGTTTCATTTTTATTGTTGTTTCAATAAGTGAAGTGAGACATCAGTTTGGTTTTACAATTATAACCATGGGCGGGAGTCTGGCTGCTGCTGCAGGGAAGGTCACAGTGCCCAGCTGTGCCTGGCAGGGGCTGAACTGGCATCTCCTGTTCTGCCTGTCCCTCTCCTGGCAATCCAGGGACACTCTGTCCTGCCTGGTGCTCACCTTTCTCTCTCAGCACACTGCACTGTGGTTGGGAGGTTGCCATACCACAGAATGCATTTCTGTGATGGCTGAACAGAACCTCTGCCTGAACTCATCTGCACAACGAATGTTAAATCACACAAAGCTTGAACTCCTGCCTAATCCTCAGCCTGCTCTGTGACACTTGTGTCACAGAAAGCCACTGGAAGCTGTTTAAATGGAAGCTCCCTGGGAAGTAAAGAGCCAAAATCAGGGGCCAGTAATTTTAAGCATCACTTTTATTTTGAGTCGAGCTGTTCACACTTTACATGTGGACAGTGTAGAACTGCTTAAAAGAGAAGTCTGACATGGCTGTTTTTGAATTATTTTTCAGGTTCCTTATGGGGCCTTTGCAACTTGCAAGGTCTTGCAAAAAAAGGTAATGTTGTAATCAGAAATGATTAAATAATTCTATAAATATGCTTAACTATTATTTTGGTGTTTGAAATGACTATGTGTGGTTGTTTTATGGTGAAGGAATGTTTTATTCCAGAAGGAATTTGCTTGTAAGGAGTTTGTCCACCCTTGTAATACTACATAGAGAGCAGTTTGAGTCAGATCTATCCTGTCTGGTTTTTTTTAAAGTTAAATTCTGCCAGGTGGTTGTTCTAGCCCATCTAAGGGTATTTCTCATGTGAGGAATTGGGACCTGCTTTAGATCTCATGTAAAATGTTTGACCTTCTCTGACAATCCATTTCCTACTTTAGTGTTTTGTATGATAGTAAATAAGATATTGAGCTCTTGTAAAGCCTTCTCAGTTCAATCTCCAGCTTGTTCTGGTGTCTCTTGTGCTTGTGTCAATGGGGTTTTTCCTCTCCAGGTGCTGATTATTCATACAAATAATCTGACATCTTTAGTTCCAAAGTCCTGCAGCCTCCTGAGTCTCATAACTGTGAAGGTAATTGGGATTCTTAACAGTTCAACTGCAGCCAATTTTCCTTGGATTTGAGCTGCATTAAAACACACCAGCTCAAGTAAATCTCTTCTGGCTGTCTGGCTTTGCCAGGAGTCAGTACCAAGGTGTGACACCTGCCTTTTCTGGGTTCAGCTCCCAGGCTGACACACAGCAGTCACTGAGTGGTTTGTGTAACATCACCATCAGTCCCAGGATTCATTTATCCCCCTCAGAATCCCACAATTTCCCCCTCAGCAGCCTTGCTGGTGGTGGTGGTCAGAGCTGGGTGTGTTATGGGGTAGATCCATTTCTCCCCTGCTCTGGAGGGTCACTGGAATGGGAAGGAAAGTGGTGATGGGTGTGATAGGGCTGGGTCACCATCATGCTGGGATTCCCCAAGAGGCAAAGTCATTTCAGCAGCTCCATATGGAGGGAGGGAGTGCTCCAGGTCTAGTCCTGCCCTCTCCCTGCACTGCTGTTGGAGCAGTTCAGCTCATTTGATCCTGCAGAAGTTCCTTTTGCCAGCCTGGTTCCAAGGGGATGATTTATCCAGTTGGCTCCTCCAGTCTTGGGGGACTGCTCTCCCTCAGTGTCACTGCCCACCCTTGTCTCTTGTTTGTCACTGATGCCTGAGTTTCCAGAAGACCTCCAAGAATTAAGTACCTGTGTCCCCTGGAAAACTTGAGCTGCTTTTCAAAGTCCCATTGGAAGCAAAGTAATTTTCACTGTGAGATAATTAATTACTTCTGTTCCCAACCTTGTTTGGTGACATTATCTGCTTTTCCAGGTTCTGGACCTGCATGACAACCAGCTGGCTTCACTTCCTGCTGATATTGGTCAGCTGACAGCTCTTCAGGTAAAAGATTTGCAGCTACATCCCAGGTGTCTGTACAGTGCTTGTTTGGGGACAGCAGGAATATGGGTTACTGCTGTTTGGTTTATAATTAATCACAACTTCTGTGATGGTGCCATTTTGTCAGATCTATCACATCACCCTGAGTGTTTCTGTTGAACTGGCTGGTTAGAGGGAGAGCAGGGAAAAAGCAGGGAAGGAGCAGGAGAGGAGCAGGAAAAGCCAGGCTTGGTCATGTTCTCCCAGCTCAGTGCAGCCCAAGTGGCTTCCATGGCCAGGCAGATGCTCTGAGCAAGCAGAGTGCTGGTGAGCTCCCCAAACATTCAGGTTTTGCTGTTCTCCCTGGTGTGGTTATATTGAGAACCCAGAGCAGTGTCTAGGGGCACACTCAGGGTCTCCTGCTCAGGGGGCAGCTTTAGGTGGGAGCTGGAACTGGGGAGGGCTGCCCTGGACACTCCAATTCCCAGTTCCTGCATGTGGATCCAGCACCAGATGCTGGTGGTGAGCAGGATTTCTCACTGCCCCTGGTAGCTTGGCATGCCCTTTATCCAGGGCTGGTGGAAAACACTTTTTTTAAACCCTGAAAATGTCATCTACAACCAATTTCAAGTTGTACTTCTGGGCCTGAAAGTCCCAGGGCACAGATGTGTAGAAGACATGAGACTTGGATGAATATTTTGAACACCTTTTCTGTTAATACCTTAGGTCCTAAACCTTGAAAGGAATCTTTTAAAAAGCCTTCCACAATCTATAGGAGACCTTGCCCAGCTCCAGATCCTCAATGTGAAAGGTATGGAATGGGATTGCTCTGGGCAAAGCACATTTATTATCTGGTCATTTATTATTCCTTTCAACCAAGGCAAGCACCACATTGTTCACACTCTGAATGCTGAGGAAGAGCACAAGGAAGGTTTGAATTCAAATAGTTGGCAAGGCAGGAGAAATGATCTAAGCAGAAAATGTGTCAGCCTCAAGCCCTCCAGTAAAGCAAGCAGGGCACTCAGCCAGATAAACCAAATTACAGTTGGGTCCCCCAACAGCCAGAGCTGGTCCTGTGAGCCTATGTATCCCTACCAGGTTTGCACAGCCCAAGCATAAAGGTCACACCTCTTTTCCAGACTCCTGGGCATTTTCCAGCTCTGCAGTGCCATAAATCTGGGAGAAAAAGGAGATTTAGTTAAGTGGAGCTGTTGGTGAAACAGGGAAGGCAGTGGAGGGTGAGGAACTTGGAAGGGCAGCTCAGGTCATTGCCTGTCTGTCTGCAGCACCTGGGCTCTGAGCCCGGGGTGTGCAATTCACATTCAGTCCCCTTCCTCCCATCCCTGGGACTTGGACCAAGGGAAGAGCATTCCATGGTACAGATATTCTCCTGATAAGGAGCACAGATGCAGCCTGCAGCAGTGACCTCAGCCCAGAAGGAGATTTGGATCCCAAATTGCCCTGGGTGGGCGGTGGCATCCTTTGAGTCCTTGTGTGGCCTGGACAGCCCTGTGCAAATGAGCTGTAGGTGTGGTTATGGATTGGTGCTGGGGCAGATGAGCTTGCTGCCTCCTGTTTTGGGAAGGTTCCCTGGTTTTAAGTGGCCTTTCTATCTGTGTAGGGAACAAGCTGAGGGAGCTGCCCGGGAGTGTGAGCGGCCTGCGGAGCCTGCGGGCTCTGGATGTCAGTGGGAACGAGCTGCAGGAGCTGCCCCGGGTGCTGGCCCACATCTGCACCCTGCAGGTACTGCCCCCCACCCTGCAGGTACTGCCCCACACCCTGCAGGTACTGCCCCACATCCCCACCCTGCAGGTACTGCCCCCCACCCACACCCTGCAGGTACTGCCCCACACCCACACCCTGGAGGTACTGCCCTGGGCCAGCCCTTCCCAGCTGCTTCCTGCTCTCCTCAGCTGGGAATAAATCCAGCCCACGGGGGCAGTGGTTATGGTCTGGGCAGGATGCCCTGCAGAGGGTTGTAACAGGGCTGTTCACACAAAATAACTTTTGTGTGCCTGCTCTGCTTTTTTCTGATTGTTTTTACCATCTAATCTGATCATTTTGCCATTTAATCATGGCAAAAGCAATCCCCAGAGAGTGAAACCATGGATGTTACCTGCCAGGGCTGTCTCTGAGAGCACAAACTGTGCCTCTGTCACCCTGGCAGATCCCCAGCTCGTTGTCAGCTTCCATGGGTTTATGGCTCTCTGAAGTGCACGTTCAGAATGGCAAAAGCTGCTGGATTTTTATGGATATGTTGCCTTCTGGCTGCCCACCTTGTCAGTTCTAAATGGTGCAAGTGTGAGGCAACAGCTGGCTCAGACACCAGCAGGAAGGTGTGAATAAATTCTCCTCTGTCTCACACAACATTTTGTTTCACTTCTCATGAGGACAGTGAAATTTAAGCCATCTGTGCAGCTTTGCGCCCTGTGCTTGGTAAAGTGGTTCCTTTGTGGGCCTTCCTGCTATGCCCTTCTCTACAAAAGGCAACATTAGATCCTTCTGGTGGCCACAGTAGGACAAAACAAGTGGCTCTTCCCCTCATTCTTTGTGGGACTTCTCTCCATGCCCTTGTATCACCCCCACTTCCACGCTGAAGGGAACTCCTGATGTGGAGTAGGGAATGTCTGCAGCTGAGAAGTGCTCTGACCTCTGGTACCTAAACATGAAATACCAGTGCCTGCATGAGGGGAGTGTTCCAATGAGGGGCCAGCTCAGAAGCTTCCAAAAAAGGGACAGTGGAGTCTCCTCTGAAAGGTCCCAGACACCCAGCAGGGATTCAATACAGCCTCACATTTATGTCAGGATTTAGGGTAACATTAAGTAAGGTTTTGGGGAGCTGCAAGGAGAACTGCAGCTGGACTCTGTCTGGACTCAGAATAACCTGGAGCTCTGTGTGTTCTTTTGGAGACACTGACCCTGGATGCCTGTGCCATGACCTACCCACCCCCTGAGATCTGCAGTGCGGGTACAGAGGCCATCCAGCAGTTCCTCTGCAAGGGTAAGCCAGGAGCACCTGAGGTGTGCCCAGAGATGGCATTTCTGAAGGACAGACACTGTGTGGGCTCTGCTGGGGGTGGTTGTTGGTGCCCTGCACACCTGGTTACCTGTCTTTGTGGGCAAACAGCACAACACGAGTCCTTCCCTGAGCCCAGCCACACTCAAGTGTTGAGTGGTTTGTTAAAAACCAGAGTGGCTGGGTCAGGCTGTCTCAGTGACCATGAGAAGTCAGTGCATTTCCCATGGGTATTTGCATTTTCTCCTGTGGGAGGATTGGCATTGTCACTCTGTCACTTCCTTGGGAGAGACGCTCACGACTCCCTGCTGCCCTCATTTTATCCTGAGGAAGGACCTGGGCCCTGCAGGTTGTTACAAGAATGATGAAAACAGTTTGAAAACTCAAATGACAAAGGAAATTTACTGTAAGTTTGTAGATACTGTGTTTAGTGCAGACAGGGAGCCTTGTGGAGGTTTTATGCAGGTGAAGTGCCTGCATAAGTCAGAACTTACTTTGTTCTGGGCAGTTACATCTGCAGCCCTGCAGAAGTCACCAAGCCTGCAGCTGTGTGCAGGATGTGTTTGTGTCTGAGCAGATCCTTGTCCTGGTGGGGATGGAGTGGCCTCACCTCCTCCCAGAGCTCCTTGTCCCTCCTGCCTCAGCTGGAGCCCTGCCAGGCACTCCTTGGTGTGTGGGCAGAGGGAGCACAGCTGGAAGCAGTCCCACACACCAGCCAGCTCTCAGCCATGGTGCCAAGGAGGTCTTTGAGCCCCAAATGTTCTTATTTTGTGTCTGCTGCCTTGCAGAGTGTGGAATTGCTTACTACCCTCCCTCCCAGTACCTGCTCCCCACACTGGAGACTGATGGAGGAGGATCTTCAGTGGATGGGGTGGACAGGACAGTGGAGAAGTACCTGGAGGAGGAGAGCAAGTGGCAGGTGAGGCTCCCCTGCACCAGAGGTTTTGGGATTTGTGTCTGTGCTCCACCAAAGCATCCCCCAGCACTTGGCACATCATCCCTCATCACCTTCCCCTCCATGGGTTGTGTCTTTTGGGATCAAGGGAGCAGCCAGGCACAGTGTGTGCAAGAGTGGCTCATCTCCTTGCTGAGCTGGGGCTGGTATCACCACTCTGGCTCCTGGAAGACACATCCCAAGGAACTGTCTCCATCCTTGAAAGCAATGATGGAGCCAAGGGACAGAGCTGGCAGTGGCACATGGAATGTGCAGTGTGTGATGTCTGTTTTTGAGGGGACAGCAAACTGCAGAAGAACCTTGTGCTTCCTTATGCTAGACATGTTCAGTGTTCCTGGGAAAGGGGAGGCTGGGCCAGTAGTTGTGGTAACTGTGCTAATTCCTGTGCTCTTTGGCAAGTGCAGAGTCAATGCCTTTTCCCCTGGAGAAGCCTGAGTGACTGGACTTTGGGCCTGTGTTCCTGTGCCTTTGGTTGATGTCTTCACTCAGTATGGGGAGATTATGCTATGGACTAATAATATCTACAAAAAAGTACTTCTGGAAATAAATGTCTGCTGATATTGCTTATTTTTCAGAACAAATTCTTGGATTATGAGAAGAGGAAGGTAAGGATCAACTCCTGTAACTTCTTTGTCTGCAGCATGGGTCTGCTTCTGGTTTTTGTTTTCCATCTTTTTATTTTGTTTCTCATTCCCCTCTCCTGGCTGCACTTCTAGTTTGTTCTTTTTGTTTCCCTGGTCTGTCTCTTCCCCTGTGCAAGGCTCACTTTGAAATAACCAGAAGCTCCTGCCATGCAGTTCCTTTGCCTTTGGCTCAAGCTGCTCGGAGCTGGCTGCTTCCAGCACACAAGGGAGTCCTGTGCTGTGTGGAACTGAACCCAACCTGCATTTTGGGCTTCCCTCCACGTGTTTATATTGGCTGGTTTGGTGTCAGTCGATGCCCAGGGAATTCAGCTTCAGGACATGAAAGAGTTTGGAGATTATGAAAAGAGCAGCAGCTTCTGCTTCCCAGTTTTTGGGTACCCAAGGAGAGAACATTCCCCTCCCCTAAGCAAGCCTCCTGTTTGCCATTTGCCTTGCCTTCTTCTCTGCAAGGGACTACTGTGCCTTGCTTTACCTTTTTCCCAGAATATGTTCTTGCTGGTGAAGGAGATTCCTGTCATTCACCTTCCCTCTTACTCCTCTCAGGAAAGGAAGACGCAGGAGAAGCTGGAGTTTGAGCGGCGCCTGAGCCTGGGGCAGCGAGAGCAGGCCCTGCTGGTGCAGCAGCTCAGCAGCCACAAGGATGAGATCCTGCAGACAGTGAGAGAGGTGGGTGTGCTGGGCAGGGCCTTCCAGGGCACCACTGCCTTCCCCAAGCCCACCACCTTCTCCTGCTTTCCCTGCTCTGGGCAGGAGCAGCAGAGGCTGGAGCAGGGTCTGTCGAAGCACCAGCGCTATTTGGAGGAGGAGAGGCTGAAGCTGCTGCAGCAGCTGAAGGACACAGAGCAGGGCACTGCCACTCGGATCCAGAAGCTGCTGGAGGACAACCAGAGGTGGGGTTGCAGGGGTCTTGCTCTGATTTTTTTTTTGTCATGTTGTTTTGAGCAGTTCATTTCGCCCCTGAGTGTTTCAGCCCTGGTCAGGATTGATGTCTGGAGGAGCTGCCTTAGGTCCTGGACTGCCAAAGATCCATTCAAAGCACATGGAATTTGCATCTTAAAAGAACTAAAGAACTGTTTCATAGATGTGTGATGTTGGGATTTTGCAGTGCTATGGAAGAAATTCGAATTCCTCATGGAAGGTGCAAATTTGAAGTGTTAAGGTGCCCCTGCCTGTGTCTGCTGGGTCTCCATGTGAGCTGGTGCTGAAAGCTGCTCTGCTGTGCATGACAGCAAACTTGCTTTCTCTCAGGCACATGGGAGGATTGTTGGGGTTATCCTGTGTAGGGCCTGGAGTTGAATGATCCTTGTGGGTCCCTTTTGAGTCAGGATATTCTGTGACTCTGTGATTCTGCCCCCTGGGGGACCAGGATGTTCTACTCAGCTTGATGAAAACCTTTTGTTTTATCTTTTTTTTTAAGGCAAAAACGAAGTTCAGACATTTTAAAGTCCTTGGAGAATGAGAGGTGAGTCTCTTTGAAACAAACTTGTCTGGGAAAGGGGTAAGAAGCTGGGAGGAGGGCTGGGAGCTTCCTTTCAGAGTCACCAGTGTGAATCCACCCTAAGTCAGATGAGGTTTGTCTCATACCTGCAGCTGCCTCTGGTCACTGTTGGAGGCAGGACACTGGACTCAATGTGCCTGGTCCTGCCCAGCTGGCACACCCATTGACAGGGTGATTTTACCTCTTTTTCATCTCTGAATAGTCCTAAATAATGAGTTTGGGAACAAAACTCTGTATTCCAATATCAAGGACCAACAGATCCTCCATCTGCTGGCAAGCAAGGCAGTTCTGAAGGTGTTCCAGCAATGTCTCCAGGCTGGGAGGAGTAGGTGGGAAGCAAATCTGCCATTCAGCCAACACTCTTAACTCACTCTGCCACCAAAAGTGACTGTCCCCAGCTCTGCTCTGCCTGTGGGCTGCCCCCTCCCTTCAGCCAGCTGTGCTGTGGGCCAGTAAACTGGGTGAACATCATCCAGTTGTTTGTCAGATTGTTCCCCACCCACACCAGCTCCTGGCCTGGTAAATGGTGGGGGGAATGTTCTGGAACAAGACAGGGGTGGTGGGTGGGGAGGGAGGCCAGGCTGCTGCTTGCAGTGACACTGCTCACTTGGGCTCATCCTCAGCAGAAAGCAAAGCCAGGGAAGGGCCTGGCACTGTTTGGGAAGAGCATGTGCATGTTGTGTTGGTGTTCTGTCTCTCCCTGTCTAAAGCCACTGCCCCTGTGGTTTTGAGCAAATTTTATGTTGTCTCCAATAAAACTTAGAGGTTCTTCACTAAAAAATCGCTGAGGCTTTGGTGTCTCTGATAAGCCCAGCTTTCCTGAGCAGGGTGAACCTGTCCAGCCTTGAGACTGAGCTGGGTGGGTAGAGGAAAGGGGCTCTTTTGAAGGAGTGGCTGAATTGTTGTTTGTTGGCAGGATCAGGATGGAACAGCTGATGGCAATAACCCAGGAGGAGACAGAGCAGCTGCGCAGGAGGGAAGTGGCCTGTAAGTCCAGACAGCTCTTTGGGGAGATGAGGTGAAGTGTCTGGAGCACCAGGAGCAGCTGAGGGGGCTCAGCCTGGATTAGAGGCTCTGGGGGGACTTTCTCACTCTCTACAACTCCCTGAAACAAGAGTGTGTCCAAATGGGGATCAGGCTCTGCTCCCAGGGAACAAGGGGCAGGACAAGAGGAAACAGCCTCAAGCTGTACCAGGGAAGGCTTAGGTTGGATATTAGATTTTTTTTCCCAGGGAAAGAGTGATCAGGCATTGGCACAGACTGCTCAGGGTGGTGGTGGAGTCACCATGCCTGGAAGTGTTGCCAAAACATGTGGATGTTACACCCAAGGTTTAGTGGTGGTGGTGATGGTTGGTCTTGATGATCGTAAAGATCTTTTCCAACTTTAATCATTCAGTGAATCTATGAAAGGCCTGATTCCTCTGGAGGTGCCCTGGGTAGGTGGCAACCATGTGGGAGATGCTCTGGCACACACATTCTGACATGCCCTGATGGGCACAGGGAGCAGCACTGCCCATGTGCCACTGATCCAAGGCTTCTACCTGCAGCTCCAGCCTGTTCTCCATGGGGCACAAGCCAAGGTCCCTGTTAATCCATCAGATTCATATCTGGTGAACAAGAATGGTGCTGGGAAGTCTTTTCTGCTCATGCTGACCATGACCAGATGTGTTTCTCCAGGGAAACAGAAGGTGGTGTCCCCCTAAGACTGGTAGAGCCCAACTCCTCTCTGCTCTGGGCCAGGGGACAGGAACCAGGGAACAGTGGGAGCTGGGCTAGGGCAGGCTGAGGCTGGAGCTCAGGGCAAGGTTCTTCCCTCCCCCAGAGGTGCTGGCACTGCCCAGGCTCAGGCTGGAGCTCAGGACA
>JAOTQP010000770.1:1376257-1394865 GCA_026413545.1 Cichladusa arquata | reverse complement strand
GGTCCCTCCTGAGCCTCCTTTTCTCCAGGCTGAGCCCCTTTCCAGCTCCCTCAGCCTCTCCTGGGGCTCCAGCCCCTCAATATCCTTATTGTCATGTAGAGAACAGAAGTGACCCCAGGATTCAGGGTGGGGCCACAGCAGTGCCCACCACAGAGGAATAAATGAACACCTCAGGTTTATCTCAACTTTCCATCCACTGGAACATCTCTGGCTGCTCTACAGGATGTTGGACAGAAAAGCCAAGAGATTGTTCTACAAAAGGCACCCCTATAACACAATGAATTTTGTTTGTTGAGTCATCCCACTGTCTTCAGTGGTGACAAGGATGCATATCCCTCAGATATTTCAGTGCATCCATATCCTTCTTCCACCCCCTGTGACTGATCCTAGTGAAAGCAGGAAGATACCCCAGAAGACAGGAAAAACCTTATAAAAGAAAAGAGGAGCTCTCAGGGACAGGCAGGAGCAGCCTCACCTGCCACCTGTGCTTGCAGCTTGTTGAGCTGTGCCTCCTGTCTCTCTGCATCCTGCACAGCACAGGAGAGCTGCTTCCTCAGCTCCATCTCCTTCTTCTGGTGGGCAGTCAGCTCCAGCTGCAGCTGGGAAACCTGGGCTGTGGCAGCTGCCAGCTCCTCTGCAACTTTGGCCTGGAGCACAAAATGGAGCAGGGTAAGCAAGGGGGGGAAATGGGATGTGTGAGGAAGCAGCAGAACTGTTCTCTCAGGAAGAGCTGGAAAAGGGTTGGAGGCTTTATCAGGGAAGGCATCTCCACATGGAGGAGGTAACAATGACTTTTTTGCCATGTCAGTTTTGTCCATGAGGCCACCAACAACCTCATCACCACATCAGTTCAACCCAGTGAGTTTACCTGAAAAGGTAAAGTGTGTGTAAGCCTGGTACCAGTGCCTGGTGCCTCTGCTCAGTTTTCAGGCTATGGAAACATCTATTTGAGTAAAAAGCCTGGGCTCCAACATCTAACTGTCTTCCATAAACTTACACATCACTGAAGAGCCACTTAAAACACAGGCTGGTCCCAGCCAAGAGAGCACCTTGTTCCCAGAGCACACAGCATGAGGTCACCTCAGCTGCCAACAGGCAACACTGGCATTTCCCAGCACAGTTCTCAGTCATCTGGGGAGCTGTTTAGATTTAGGATTCTGAGAGCCAGTGATTCACCTAAAACCAGGCACTAGCCCAGCTTGTTAGACAACTTGCAAACAATGTTAACAGGGGCTCAAGGCATTAAGACAGACACAAAGTCCCATTCCCAATCTTGTTGAGAGACACACAAACTTCAGAGGATGCTCTGCAAAGACAGAATTTGCACAGGGAATCCCTAAACAGCTTCCACACCTCTGCCTAGTCTGACATTCCCAACAGATTTTTCTCATTCTTCTAACAGCTAAAGTCAGGAGAACTGAATTTGCTCTCTGCTTTATCCCTCTAAGAGAATTCCCTCCACATGAAGACCAACACCTTCTGGCACAGAAAAGCTGGGAGCAAAATTGTTCCAACTATGGTGATGATGAGGATGTGCTGACCTGGAGGGCTGGGATACCACACCACTCATTTAAAGGGGAGGCTGCATTTCAGAATAGCCAAAACCAGATCTGCTTTCCTCTTGTGCTTCCATAAATGTTCCACTGCTATACTGACTCCTGGCACTCTAAAATCAAACCCCATGGCACAGCTAAAGTAATCTAAAAGTTATTTTAACCCTGGCCTCTGTCTTTAATGGCAAATAAAGAAAATACAATTAGGAAATCCTATGGCAGGAAGGGTTACTAGACAGAAGTTTCTACAGAGGATGCTTCATGTCCACAGCTCAGCTCCAGCCTCCAGCTTTCAGGCACCAGGAATCCTGGGTGACCTGTACCTGCTCTGACAGTGATCCTGTTCTCCCATGGGGAGAGGGACAAGCAGCAATGTGAGAATTCTTGGAAAGGGCTCCCCAAGAAAGAGGGGTCAGTGGGGAGACTAAAGCCCTTTTCCCAGTGAAGGATCTGTGCTCATTCAAGCTCTGAGACAATTCTTTTCATGCCAATCAGTTTCTAGCTCAAGAGGAAGCTGGGCTGGCACTACCTAGGGCACAACCATCTACCACCTACACAGTCAGCAGACACTGCCTCACCTGGTCCCAGCCCCGATCCACCGGCAGCATGTGCTGGGAAGAGAAAGCAGCAACAGGAAACAAGAAGGGTTAAGAACACAACTTGAAAGGCAGAGGCATTCATCAGCAGAAAAGCACAATGCTTCATAACAGGAGCCTAAAGCATGCCAGAGAAGCCTTTAAATTACTCCAAGAACTGTAAAAGCTTAGACAGAAAAAGGGAGTGGAGCCTGCTGTAAAAAGAAAGACACTGAAGGTATCCTTAGGGTATGTCACACATCACAGGTGGCTGTGACCTGCACTGGAGAGGTGGGGAATTACTTATGGCTCCCTAAACCTTCACCTAAAGCTGTGACTTGCTCTGCCAGGGCCAAAGATCCATAACCCAAAAGCAGTGAGTTAGCAGCACCTCAGTGATCCTGTGTACAGCCAAATACATGGTGAGTGCCTATCTGTGTGTAACAATGGATAAAACAGCTTCCAGCCCTCCTCCCTGGTTCTGTCTGTCCCTGGGGATTCAGTGACTGCAGTCCCAGGGCAAGCTGGGGTAGATAAAGGGAACAGGAAGGAATATCAGCCTTCATCTTTCCAGTCAATACTCCCACAGAGCCAGGGGAAACACTCCAGTGCAACTCAGGGCTTTCCTGCCCTGGCCTGAAGCCTGTTCATGTCACATCATCCCTAGGCAGTGACTGCTCACTCAGTGGGGTCCTGCTGAAGATGAGGCACAAAAGACTCCTGAGGATCTTACACTTCCAAAACAGATTCCTTCCCAAGTTTTATTGTACCAGCAGGATGCTGTCCTCACTGAGGAAGGAATTTCATTTTTTATCTCAGTCTGACTCACTCCTGGTTAGAATCTCTCACACTCCTACATATTGTGGGTGTGCAGCCTGGGCTGGGGGTGGGAAAGCAGCCCCCTCCTGTCTGCTCTCAGCACTATCAGCTGCTCCCAGCTCTGCTCTTTACCCCTCTTTGGAAAGCTGCAGTTCTGGTCAGCTTTAGGTGCACCAAGTTATGGTTCTCACACAGAGGAAGCATTTGTCACCTCACTTTTGAACTGGAGAGAGACAACTCAGCAGGAGAGCACAGAGCAAGACTGAACTTGGTGTAATTTAAGAAGGCAGTGCTTGAGAAAGCAGAGCAGGCAGCATGCAGTGGCAGAGCCAGAGCAGCACTCCTGAGCTAGGCTGGCCTAGGGATGGTTCAGCATATGCAGCCATGCATAAATGCAATTCACTGGTTTGAAAGCTACTTCCCAACAGCTCCTGTCATAAAAGCACAACGTGTTACTGGGAGAAACAAACAGCTTCTGACTAGGATTAAAACAAGCACAAAAGTGCAATGAAGAAACTCCAGCAGGAAATAATTTTTCTTGTATCTATATATTCACTCTATGTCACTTATATAGGAGGAATAAAACACTTCTGGAACTATCAGTGCAACTAAATAACTGAAGTTTTTCCAACTCAAAAGCCCTGTGATACACAATTCCTCAACATATTGGCCACATGCCTACACAGTTAACAATAAATCAGACACTTTCCTACAAGATAAGAATATTAGAGTTATGACTGCATGAAATGATTACATCTTCTGTGATGCTTTGGTCATGAAAGCCACCAAAACATCCAATTTTTTTCTCAAAACAAAGTTCAGAACTGCAGTTGCCTTCTAAGAAAACTGCCTTGACTAGCAAGGCTTATTTGAATGCAACAACCCTGGCTTTGTTCATGTGACCATTACCTTCTCCTGCTCTGCATGCAACACTCTTGCCTGTGTGTTCTCATTTGTTGTCTGCAGGGAGTGGTTCCTCTGCTCCATCAGCAGGTTACTCTGCTCCACATACCTGTGAACAGGAGACTCTGTGGGCATTCCTGGAAACAGGGCTTGGAGCCAAGGGCTCAGACAGAAAAGGTGACATTCCAAAGCACAGAAGTTCTGTTGAATTCATGGTAAGTGCCAGACAATTTTGCTGCACTAAGAGGCTGATCTCAGAGGGGTGGGAGGGCTGTGCTTGGTATAGCAGGGATTTTATCAGCTGGGATAAGGGCTTCACCTCTCTGAAAATGTCTCATGTTCCAAGAGTTTTGATTACTTACTATCAGCTGAACTTCACAAAGGGCACCACATCCCCTACAATTTCTTCACCTCACTAAAAAGCCAGCAAAAATAAAGCAACTCCCAGAAGCAGGGCAAGCATGCTCACAGACAGCATGAGGCATTTTGTTCCCACTTTACACATTCATGTTTACTGTAAATCAGAGTTTTGGGAATAAGCCCTGCAGAGAAGGGGTGGGAGGAATCTACACTTTTAATACCTTAGAAAAAAATTTAAAACATTAGAATATGGCTGTCTCCTAACAAACACCCCCCAGTTATGCCCAAGTGTAAGCTGGAGAGTCTGGAAATGCAATGAGGCTTCCAGCCCTTACCTCTGGTTGCGTTCAATCAACTCACTGATCTTCTCATTCTGCTCCTCAATCCGACTGCTCTTCTCAAATATCTCCTGCTTCAGTCTCTCATTCTCCTAAAGCACAGCTCAGCATGAATATTCAGCTTGCTCAGATTTCCTTGCAGCATTTCCTAAACCCTTTTTTTTGTACAGATGCAGGACAATGGTGATGCTCATCCCTTCTGTGGTAACAGCCCAGGAAGGCACTGTGCCACATTTAGCAGAATCCTGGCACAGGAACGTGGTTGCCAAATCTCATTCTAGAAAATATTGTGTCTGGTTGGCTTTTTTACCCACAAACTCCAAGTTTTTAAGACTGCTGCTTGGAAAGGCTTCAAAGCATAAAATTTAGTAGTGAATAGCATAAGCAGGTGGTTTCTACAATGTGATACTTCAGCTGTGAAATTGTTCTGCTGGAGACTGGGGTTAAATCCATAATGGTTTGAGAAGCTGAACTTCTCCCACATGAACCTTTTGTCAAGGCCTATGAAACACCCACAACTCTGACTCACAAAATACCCAAACCCCAAAACGCTGAGGAGAGCTTTTTGGAGGGGGAAAGAGGGATGGAAATCATTGTAAGTCTCATCCTCATTGTGGCCATGGAAACCAGAAGCCATGGGTGGATGGACATTTGCTCTCCTCAGGGTAACACTGAGCCCCAGCTCAGTGAGGTGACAGCAGGCTGGCCATGCTCACCTGGATGATGCGCTGGATGTTGCTCATGATCATGGAGGCTTCCATAGTGACAGAGGAGATGCCAGGCAGCAGGGAGCTGTTAGCAGTGCTTTGCTTCTTCAGCTCCTCCACCTGCAGGGACAAACCATGCTTAAGCCATTTGAAATGAATTTATGGGTGCAGGTGAGAGTTAGACATGTGCAAAGAGGAATTTCACTGTTCCTTCTGCTCAGCTGCAGGGAGTAGGCACTGAATCAAGTGTGACACCTCCCAGAGGGCAGGGAATCCCTCCAAACAGTGCATCACATGATATTCAAGACAGTAAAACAGTACCTTTCCCCAAGCCTCAGCTTTGCTTTTTCACAGCAGCTGAACTGCTGCCACTTGAAGGTGTGACAATATTGGGATTTTACTCATTTACTGTATCACATAATGCAGGCATTTAAATAGAGCAAACTGCTCTCAGCACACCTGGAGAGCAGAAATGCCCTGAGCAGCCATACCTTGGCAGCCAGGTGATCCATTTTATCCACCACTTTGCTCACAGCCAGTCGGATTTCAGTGTTGTGCTGCCGAGCTTCTGTCATCAAAAAGGAAGTGACATCTCCAGGTGCTTGAAGGGAAAAGAGAGAGATTTACAGTGACAAGGGCAAATACCTGCACAGAGACACAGCAAAAGCTGGGTAGCAGGAAGCCTGACAGCAGGAAATTCACTCTCTGCCCAGAAATAAAAGTGATGTGGTATTTGGAAAACAAATAATGTAGGTATTTCTCAAATAATCTCAACAGGCAGGTTTGAGTACAGGAAATTCTTGAGCCACGTGACAGCTCAGCTCAACAAGAGCAAAGCCCCCAGACACACCAGAGGCACAATCAAACCACAGCAGTGAAGGTCAGCTTCTGAAACTGCACTGAAAAAACTGGCTACAAGAAAGGCTCAGCTACACTCAAGACTTCACCAGCTGGGATGACTTAAATGGTTCTTTAAATGTCTTTGGTCCTTCCTAGGTTTTGCCTTTTACAGCTCAATTCTTTCCCTGGCTAGTTGGGGGCTGGTTACTATTAGTTTTATTTATAACTGGAAGCACCACTTACCAAATTCCTTTAGTAATACCCAGTTTTAGGAAGAGACAGAAACTTCAGCCCCTTTCACATTGCACAAAGCTCTTTAGACTAAGAAAGAGATGAGTATTTCTGGGGAAGTATTTGCCCCTATTTGCTATTAAAAAATAAACATTTGTGAAACAGCACAGCTATAAATCATCATCACAAACTGTTTAGTGCAGGAACTGCAGCCCTCTGAGAAGCAGGTACCTTTTCAAACATACCTTGGTAAGGAGCAGGATACATCTGCCCCACAGGCTGGAGTTGAGAGGCAGATGCAGCAGTTTGGGGGTAAGCAAATGGCACTCCTGGATATGCCTTGAAGGACAAGTTCAATAGGTTAGAATGTGTTTTGCTATTTCCCCACATCCTCAGTTTCATATTTTTTTTAAGCCCAAGAGCAAGGAGGATGTTTGGAAAGAAAAAAAATCCAAGAATTAAGGAGCTGGAAAGTCAAAATACACAACAGTCATTGTGAAAGGAAAATAATACTCTTCTTTTGAGGGTTAGTTAGTTCCAACCTTCACTCAAATTTCAACAAAACTACGTCACCCTACATTTGTGAGAGTCAGATCAGCACATGAACACCTCCCTCTGAAGTTATGTTAATTTGAACACAAGTTTATTTTCTAAAAAGGGCTCAAAAAGCACAACACAACTTGATTGCAACTTTAATGCTCATTGCTGCAGAACTTGGAAGTTTTTATTGTATCCACTACAAAACCAGGTATTAACAAAGCCTGCTTCATCCTTACTTTAAGAACCCATCATAAAAACATAAAATTAGCTCTTTTAGAATAAATTTTAAGGGGCATATGATGAAAACCTGAGAATGCCTAAGAGTCACAGGAAACAGCCTGGAATTCTCATCCTTATGTTAAAGTCCTTGCTCTCAACAATGGAGAAAGGACAGAAGTGCCAATATTCTCCTTGACTTCATTTTGGTACCTGAAAGCCCTGTGCTCCTCCAGGCAGAGCTGAATGGGGCTGGATTGTTGCAGGAATTAAAGCAGCAGAAGATACTGAAGGTGCAGCACCAGATGCTTGAGGTACTGGAAAGGAAGAAATAAATTCAGCATGCTATAAAGCAGCTTGAAAGAATTTAATTCACCTAGTCTGATATGGCAAAAAAAACCCCCAAAACCAAAAAAAAACAACCAACAAAAAACAAACCACTAATAGACAAAAGTTTAACAAAAGCCTGCCTGCAACCTTGTGATAATTAAATCCAGTCAAACAAGTGGTAATAGGTCACGAAAAGAGTAACCTTTCACAGAAATCCCACTTCTAGCTCCATTTAAACAACCTCTTTTCAATCCAACAGAGACAGCTCTGAAGTTTCCTGACACAAGGCATGACTCTGGCTCTGAAGGCTTCTCAGCTGACCAGCAGCTGATGTGACCATTCCATCATGGGAAGACACAGCCAGCCCTGCAAAGCCTCATGCTGCCTTTCTCTAGGATTTCCATCATTCCTAAATGTACTGTTGACTGGGAAAGGATCTGTAACACTGCATTTACAGATCCCATGGCCTACAAATCTCAGTGCCCAGTGACAGAACAGCTCAGCCATGCTGGCTGCTCTTCCTCAAGCACAAGACCACAATGAAGAAACACTCCAAGGATTGTCTTGTGCTCCATGATTAGTGGCTCGTGGATCAGCAAGCCTTATCAGAAGCTCTCAGTTCATATTTCAGTTCCTGGAAGGAATCCTGTGCTCCCACAGCCCTCGTGGAGTGGAATGGGAGTGCAGCAGCTCCCCAGCACGTTACCTTGTGTGGACACTGTGGGCAGCACTGCCTGAGCTGGCTGGGAGGGTCTGCTCGGAGCCACTGGCTGTGTTGTCCCTCTCAGAGTATTGGGATCCTAAAAACATTCCTGCATGTTACAAGAAACACCAAAGAACAAGCCAACAGCCTGAGCCCAAGGTCACTTGAGACAAGGTGTTACCCCAGGAACCCAAGTGGAACCTTCCTGTCACAGAACCAGAGCAGATTTCCCTGGACAAGGGCAGGGCCACTGCTACAGACCCCAGTTTAAGCAACCCCCAGAGTAGGAAAAGGAGTAAAAGAGTCACACTGCTGTGACTGGTACCTCTATTTCTGAGTCACTGGAGTCCAGCTGACTCCCTGCTGTCCCAGCAAGGAAAGGCAGCATGGGCTGTCCCATTTTGGCCATCCGAGAAATCAGCTTTGCCTTTGCTACATCTGGGTTCTAAAAGAAACATTTAATTACTCTCCCTTTGTCTCAGCCCAGGCTTTTGAGGTATTACGAACACTTCTACACCTCTCACTGAATTTTGACTCAATTTTTCAATGACTGTGGGAAAATCTACTCTTCAAGCACACAAGGTAGTGCCAGGAATGTTAATCTGGCTTGTTTTATATATCCTATTTCTGGGATGACAATGCTGTCACTACAGAGAAAAATCTACCCCTGCACAAAACACCAGCAAGAAAATGTGTAAGTTCAGGAAGCTGCTTAGCAGCTTTTTCTGTCTGGAGGCACAAAAGTCTTCTCATGCAGCTCTATAAACTTATCCTGAATGTCCCAATCCCTTTGTTATCTATTTTAAATTTGTCCATTTATCTCAAAACACAACCACCTTGTGAACATCCACATGGTCAGAGTCACTTTGCATTTAAGAGTAGGAACTGGGGCTGGAGTTCCTTAGGCTGTGGTCATCCCAGAATCATTAAGGTTGGAAAACACCTTTAAGTTATGGTTAATCATTGAGTCCAACTGTTAACTCCTTCAAAAACAAGGCCCTAAGCTGCTGTAAGGTGAACATTCCAGTGTCTTGCATGATGCTCACTTTATCTTCAGCAGTACCCAATGCTTAAGGTGAAAATAAACTTCTCTATTCAGGCTTCAAATTAGGAAAAGCCAGCACTTACTGCAAGCTGCTCACTGATGGAGTTGGACTTGGCCCGAACAGCTGGCTCCCTGCAAAGCCAAACAGGTGTGGAGATTAACCAGGAGGAGTTCAGGAGCCAACATTCTGCATAGATAAATACTGTTAAACACACCTCTCCCTAGGAAAGCTGTTTTCTCATATCATGAGCATTTCTTTTAGCTTACACTTCTGGAACACTCTTTGCAGTGTTATCTGTAGATATGTTCAGGACACTACTAGGGCCCATTGGAACAGCTGACTATAGAAAGATAATTTTGTTGACTGCTTTAACAACCACATTCTGGTATAAATAAGTTTAACCAAGTCCAGTAACAAACTACTTATGGCAACAAGGGCAGCACTTACTTGGACTCCCTAAAAAGGGTGACTGACACATTTAATTTAAGGAACAGAACAGAGAATTGTTAAGGTTGGAAAATAAATCTAATGTTGAGTCACCAACCACTAACCCAGCCCCAGCATGTTCAGCACTGAACCCCATCCCCAAGTGCCACATTTGGATTCTTTGAACACCTCCAGGGATGGTAACTCCACCCTGGGCAGCCTGTGCCAATTCCTGTCAGTGAAGGTTTTCCTAATATCCACTATAAACCTCTCCTGGAGTAACTTAGAGGTGATTTCCTCTCCCCAGTCACTTGTTACCTGGGAAAAGAACCCGAGCCCACCTGCCTACACCCTCTCTTCAGGGAGTTGTGGAGACTGAGAAGGTCCAAACTGACAACAATGATGACAGCTGTCAGAGCAGCACCCACACAGCTCAATCCCACTGGATCTCAGGAATGCTGGAGAGGAATGACTTCCTTCACTGGAGCCCATCCCATTTGCTTTAATCTGGAAGTCAGCACTCAAGCAGAAAATTCCAGCAAGTCCTGTTAGCAAGCACTGCTCTGCCACATGGAGGGCACTGAGCTGGCACACAGGCCCCACATTTGCAAATTATGTGTCAGTGCAGCACTGTGCTGGTGGGCACCACCAGCCTTAACAGAAAGTTGGTTAAGCCATGCTGCTTCTTACCCAGGCTTTGGAGGGATGCTGGAGGGAGGCACTAAACCTGTATCTGAGGAGAAGCCATCTGAGCTGGGAACTGGAGAAGGTGCAGGGGAATCCCTGGAACTGACACTCAGCCCATCTGAACCAGAGCACTCCTTTGTCAGCTTCACCTTGAAAAACACAAAGCAAAAAAAAAAAAAAAAAAAAAAAAAGGTGTTTTTCTGGCTTCCTGTAAAAATTTTGATCAATTTATTTGTGATGCTACTGCCTATGGAGTTCCTGCACTTCAAGGAAAAGCAGCCAACTGATTCAGAGCTGGAAAAGCTCTCATTCCTCCCACAGTATTTTGTTTTCCCAAGTGACTCACAAATAACAACTAAAAGATCCCAAGACTATTAGAACAGACAAACAGCCTTGAGGGATTTTCTGTGTTTAGGGCTCTGTTTTGGGTTTGTTTGTTTGTTTGAATTAAAGACACACATCTTGCTGAGGTTTCTAACAGTTTCTGAGCTGGATTTCTCACACTAACAGCAGGTTCCTCCCTTGCAGTCACAAAACAGATGGAAACAAACACATGGCAGGAGACACTCACCCTCCTGATTTCCACCTCAAACACCAGAGTGGAGTCTGGAGGGACACGACCAGCCACACCCTGAGCCCCATAGGCCCAGGCTGGAGGAACGATGAGGAACCTTCGCCCTCCTTTCTTCATGCCCAGCATTCCTTCTTCCCAGCCCTTTGGTTTGCACAGGCAATGGAAGAGAAAGCAACAGTTGGATCAGTGACATCATTCACCCCAAATAAGACAACTTCAGGCCAAGGTTCCAAAACACATGTAGAGAGATTCTTGCAAAATCCTGTTTATTTATTTGCAGCACCAAACTTTTGTCTTGCCACAAATCCTAATAGCCAGTTGTAAATTCCAGTGTTAACTTAAGAATAAAGATGCAGCTCCACCACACAGTAATGGCCTCACTCAGCATTTTGGGGAAAAACTGGACTCCAAAGAGATCTGAATTGCTCTGGTTAGATTTGTAAAGCAACCAAAGACAATAGTTGTAATGAGGGATATGAAGTCAGAGCAATGCAAACTGCCCAAGGGATGCCAGCACTGCACAAGATGGCTCTAACAGCCAGGCAAAATTAGTAAGATACAGGATAAAACAAATAGACAAAAAGCACATCTTCAATAAACGACAACTTGTAACAGATCATATCTGAATTATACAGGTCATACATGAATTACTGAGGTCATGGACCTGAACAAAAGCATCTCTGACTCAAACCCTGATTTTATGGAGTAACACAAGGGAATATCACAACACCTGGATGAAAAATTGTTTCCTTTAGAAACAGGGTTCCCCAAGAACAAGGGAATGGATTAAGTGACTTCCAGAAAAACAAAGACAATAAAACCCCAGCTCCTGAAAACAGGAAGTTTTGTTTTTACCAAAGAGGACAACTCCTGTCTAACACTGATACTGAAAAGGAGACTGGGCTCTATTTTGCAAAGCTTGAGTGAGCCACTGTCACAGAATGTTTGCTAATAAATGAAACAAAAAGAGCATGTATGAATCCTGAACAAGATCTGCAGTAATTCAAAGCTCTGAAACTTCAATTATTTTAATTGAGTAACATTATTATTGAATAATTATAAAATTAATTATATTAAATTATATATATTACATAAATATATTAATAAATTATATTAATAATATAGTATATTGATATAGCAATATAATATACTATGTTATTAATTATTATAATAATTACATAATTGAATAATTATAATATTATAATAAAGTGGAAGAAGCTGTACCTTGATGACCTTTCCAGATCCCAGCTTCAGCCGCAGCAGCTTGTCTTTGTTTACATTAGAGTCAAACACCTGGGGAGTTGAACAAGAACACTAAATACATGGATCTTCCAATTGTTTCAAGTTTCTGAATGCTGCTTTACACATTCCATAAACTCCTAGAACCTCTGGTTCAATGCTATTTCCCATCCCATTACTACCACAATTCTCAGCCATAAGACAGAGCTTCAGTCCATTTCCTGAAGTACAATTTCATGAAGTGAATGGTAAATGCAGACTCAGACTTCAGACCTGTTTTAGGACAGGACTTGGTAAAGCAAAACATAACATTAAATATTCATGTGTGAGAGTGCCCACAAGTTTAAAAGCATTTAAATCATCTCCCCCTGAACAGTAATGGAATAATAGAAGCATGAAGGTTGGAAAAGCCCTCTAAGATTACCAAGTCCAACCACTCCCTCAGCACTGCCCTGTTCACCACCAAACCATGTCTCAAGCACCACATCCAGATGGTTTGTGAACACTTCCAGGGATGTCACCCCATTGCTGCCCTGGGTAACCTGTGTCAATGCTCAACAATCCTTTCAGTGAGGAAATTTTTTGTAATATGCCAGAATCCCTTAATATTCTATAGCAATACATATGACTCCACTTACAGTGCCATAAATGCCCAAAGTATACCTTTAACATCAACACCAGTACCATGCTGGATGTGCAGGTTCCTGCCAGGGACTGTCCCACCCAGCATTAAGAGGTGACAAATGTCTTTACCTGTCCCAGGCCGTTGTTCTGGAACAGCCATCCTGTGTAGGCAACCTCCAGGGAGTCTCCTCCTTCCACTCCCTGCCCTTCTCCCAGCAGGAGATCCTGGCACAGGACTGAGTCCAGGGCTGGGCAGCTGTTGCATTTGGCAATGCACACCTGCAGAGGGAAAGCCTGGCAGTGTCTCTGGCCTTTCATGGAGAGTCCCACTCATGGATCTGATGCATTCCTTGCTGTACTGATTAAGCCCACACTAGAATTCCATGTCTCCTTGTGCTGAATGTTGCTGATTAAACATCCTCTGCTCTACAGAACCATTGATATGCAGTACTTGAGAATCTTGAGAAGCAACAGGCTCCCTGCCTTGAAGAGATTTGCTTTAAAGAACAGAACTCAGGGCAGGCTGCTCTCAGATCTGTCTCCATCACAGTTATGCAGACACTCAAAGCTGAACTCCAGTGAAAATAAAACTTGATTTGCCCCTGCTGAAAACCAGCCATCAAGAACTGCCTGGCCCAGAGGTGAGCAGTTACCTGCTTACTGAAATCCACTGCTGCCTTTTCTGACTCAAACATGATGGACCAGTTTTGCCTCTGATCATCATAGAAGGTGCTGTAATTGTTGGGCTGAACCTGTGGGAGAGGAAATCAGTTCTATCTTAGGCAATAAATGAACTTAAAAACCCACATCCAAAAGAAGCTTAAAATAAGAGCTACCAAAATTAAGCAGGGAGAACCCTCCTGTTCTACTGCCCAAGTTCAGAATTAGTTTTTATTTATGTGCTCATTATCATGGAAGAATTATTATAACTCAAATATGTGAGCAAATATTAAGTTCTTCCTAGATGCTGCAGTTCACACAGGAAGGCGAAACCTTTCAGAAACTTCCTTGAAGCCTGGTTCTTTAATATACACTGAGAATTTTTAAGTGTAAGTAATTTACACTTCATAGTTCATCGTATTTATGCTTCCAGAATCAAATGGAGAAGTCACTTCTTCCTCACTTCTAAACCCATGTCATCAGAAGTGACTATACAACCCATAAATTTTCAAGAATGTGCTTATAAAACTAGAGAGCAAGGTCTAAGCTGGGACAGAAATTGCATTATTTTGGAGTGAAATTTCTACCTCTCATACCAAGAAATTTGATGCCATCTGATGACAAGCTAAGAACAGTAAACCAACACATCAATTTTCTGTAAAACTGGCAGAAACCAACTTCCTGAGAGATCCCATTTTAGAGTTCACAATGCTCCAGATTGTTCTCAACAGCAGGAAAATGCTGATTGTAAATTATCTGAGAGAAAACATTTCCTTGCTGTCATTTCCTTCTGCTTACTCAGTTGTATTCTCTCAAACACTTAACTAGAAATTCTGCTGGGATTTTGCTGGTTTTCTCCATTACAGGGCTGCAACCCCCAAACACCTCTGTGAGCACAGGTAATAATTTACCTCCTGCAAGAGCCTTGGTTTGGAAATCTCCTGATGAAGTGCTCTGCCAAAGGGAGCTGTCACAGCCTCTTGTGCAATACATGAGAACAGTCACACTGGGACACCTCCTGCCCTGTCACTCAGATGTTTGATCTCAAAGGTTACAAACCAAGGCTTAAGGGAGGATTTTAGAGCCAACCTTGTGTTTGCTCTGATCAAAAAATGCTTCTCTAGGCCAGAGTCTCACCGTGAGCACGAAGCCTGGGTGGATCCTTGCAGAGGTGATCTGTTGCTGCTGACTGATGTAAAGGAGGATCCTGTACTGGATTCCACAAGGAATTAGGCAAGGAAAAAGAACAAAAACAACTCAAAATGTCTTCAATTCTAAGGTGTTTTGATACATGCAGAACCTAAGGCTCAGTATTTATTTGTCAAATATACCACAGCAAAACTACTTAACACAGTTTCATGGCACTTACTAAAACTAGTTTATTCTCAAGGGTTTTATTTAGCTGCAGCAACCAAGCAAGTCAAACTCATTGTTTTAGAATAAGCAACATTCTAATTCCACATTTTTCACAGTTACAGTGGAAAAAGATGGTGCACTAACCCTTCCAGATACAGAACTCACCACACATGGCATCAAACCATCACAGAGTCATTTAGGTTGGAAGAGACACCCAAGATGATTCCCCCAGCACTGCCAAGGTCACCACTGACCCATGTCCCCAACTGCTACATCCACATGACTTCTACACCCCTCCAGGGATGGGGCCTCCACCACTGCCCTGGACAGCTGTGCCAGGCCCTGATCACCCTTTTGGCAAAGGCATTTTCCCTAATATCCAGCCTAAAGAAGTTTGTGTGTGTAATTTTTTATCTTTGCATAAACCTATTGACATAACAGACAGAGTTGGAGGGAGTTTTCCAAGTACTAAACAACACCGATATGAGATTTATTGACATATTTGGCTCTACTAAACATAATCTATTAAGGAAATGTGTTTTTCTTTGTGCACCTGCACTGGACACAGCTCAGTGGTGAACTGGGAGGGAACTACTGACTGCTCCCAGCTGGATGTGATATCACACAGGCAGCCTGAGGAAAGCTAGTTCAGCTTCCTTCTGCACTCCCTGTCCTCCTCAGCTGCCCCAGAACAACACAGCTCAACACTTCCCAGATCACTGACTCAGTTACCAAACCAAGATTTATTTTGTTCTTGCCAAAGCAAAAGCAACTTAGCGAGACATGAATGAGGGATATGAAACATCACAAATACCAACACCAGGGATGGGTGAGAGTTTTCAAAGTAGCTTTCAAAGATGCTAATTTACTGGGCACCTCAGTTCTGTGTTCTTCAAGGAACACTTGGGAAGGAAAGATGGCTTTGACACCAAAAGAACAAAACTTAAGCAAAGCATCTCTGTATCGCTGGACAGAATTTTACTTTATATCCATTTCCACCTCCACAAATACGTGATCCAGTTGTCAAAGACATTCAGAATAAATACCAAAATGACTTCCAAAAACATTGTGAACTATTTCAGGCATAAGTTGTAAGAGATCTTACAAACTCATGGACTGTAGGAAAGAAAGATGCCACCAAGGTGGATGGCTAAGCCCCAAGAAAACCCAGGAGGCAGAAAGGCAGCTGGAGAACAACATCAAAAGCAAAACACCTGGAAAGTTCACAGAAACACCATCTCATACCAGAGTTAGGGAGGGAAGTGTCTCTCACCTCTTTGGCAGCGTGGTTCCCCACTACAGCTGCTCCATACTTGCCTTGCTTCAAGTACTGCCCATTCGTACTGGAAGAAAAAGGAGACATTCAGCTGCACAACTGTCCCTAACTCAGAGTTCTTCAGAGTTCAGATCCCTTTCCTCAGGCATAAAATGTCAGACAGCTTTGCTTAGCTTAGAGACACCCCTTCTTGCCCACAGGCAAGAGCACACATTGTGGAGTTGAGTTGAAAACTGCTCTCACAGATCCAGGGCAGAAGTGCTTTTCCATGATGGCAGCATCAAACAGTTTTAGTGCTCTCCCTCTGCTCATGCCTCAATTCTCAAATGCATGAACCACAAGCATCTGCCAGAGCCTCCTGAAGCAGTGCACATCTCAGCCCAGCAGCCAGGACACAGCTCCCAAACCCACAACCTGCTCTTTATCTCAGAACTGCCTCACCCAGAGCTGCAGCACAGCAACTGAAACTGTTCTGGAGCAGAAACTTCCATTGCCTTGCAGCGCTTCTACCATGCAGATATGTCTGAAAACAAGTGTCTCTTGCCATTTATCCAGGAACATCTCCCCTCCAGGGACACAGACTGCAGCAGGTCATGCAGAAGTCACTTACTATCGATAGGCCAGCACTGCCGTGGCCACCAACACCGAGGGGGCTCCTGAGGCTGCTGGTGCCACTGGTGCCTTCTGGGCCTGGCCTGTGGGGACAGAGAGCAGGGACAGCTGTCAGAGGCACAGGACTGGCTGGTGGCACCACCAGAACATGTTCCTTCCCTCAAGGAAAAATAACTTCAGTAGGAAATTACAAAAAAACCAAGAGGTGCATTGCACAGTCACTCAAGGCCGGTTGGAAATCCAGGTGTAGGAGGGCACTGGAGGAAAGCACCACTGAAGAAAGCTCAGGGAATTATTTGCTCTGCTGCTCTTCACAAAGGCCCTGCTTCTTCCCACACACGCTGCTGAGTGGGTTCCCCACTCTCAAGCCCAGTTACTCACCAGCTGCTGTCTGACCCTTCTTGGGCTGCTTTGGTGCAGTGAACTGGAAGAAATCATTTCCTGGGCTTGAGACTGTTTGATCCAGACCAAAGAGAGAGGCTAATCTGGCTCTAGAAAGGGAAATAAAACCATTTAACCTAATTTAACACAGGCATTATACCTAATGAACACCCTGAACTAGAAGTTATATCACATACAAAGTGTCTACCATCACTTTGGAAGTAAACAAAGGGCTGCAAGTTAATTTGCTTTATGCTAATTAGCTGTTTTCTTTTGAATAGGCAGAACTTGTAGCTGAAGGGGCTGGGAAAGTGGTACAATTGTGTTTCATTTCCTCAAAAATCGATTGAAGGTACAAGAACTGAAACTACATTAAAAAAAAAAAAGTTACTTTGAAGCAATGACCAGAACTAGCTTCACATAAAATAGCTGATTCTTACAATACTCAAAATAATGTGTGACAGAGAAACGACCATTCAGCTCCTGAAGTTTCTTTTCTTTAAGTATCCAGGAAACACATACTCCCATTAAGTTTTAAAATGGGAGAAGCTCTCTCAGCTAAGGGCAGAGGGTTCAATTCTGGAGGTTATTCCTTCAGGAGACACTGTTTGTAATTTCACTGCTTCAAGGCCAGTTACACTCAACCTATTCCTAATATAACAGGCCAAGGGAATAATTTAAACAGGATGACACCACTGTCAGTGAATCTCCTTTAAAAATATAACTAAATTTTCTATAAAGAGAGAGGATTAGTTTAAGAGAAGCTCTTGCAAGGGGGTGGGGAGTGCACCGAGCTGGAATTGCAGCTCTCGGAGCGGCAACAAGTCAGCGATACAAAACCCTGGATGCGCTCCGCACAGACACGATCCAACCGAGCCGGGAGAACAAACAGCCTGGGAGGAGCCGGCGCTGGGTGAGCAGCCCCAGAGCGGCACCCACGGACTTCCCACCCACCCCTATTTAATGTTAACACCGAGTTCTCTGCCCCGGCGACCCCGGCGCGGCTCCGCCTCCCCCTGCAGGAGGGGTCCCCGAGCAAAGCGGGGTCTGGCGGGTCCCCGGGCGGGATCTCAAACCTCAGACCCCCGGGCACACCGGGCCCGCACCGAGCCCCGCGGGCAGCCGGGCCCTTCTCGGGCTGCCCCCACACCGCTCCCGCCGCGGGACAGGAGCGGGGCACCGCCCCGGGGCACCGCAGGAGCACAGCCCGGCGCCGGGCCCGCTGCACAGGGGATGGCCTGCCCGCCCCTCACCGCTGCGGGCCTTCACCGGGGCCACGGCCCCGCGGCCTGCCCGCGCCGCCGCGCCCTCCCGGCGGCGGGGAGGAGCTCCCGCCGCGCCCCCGGCGCTCACCCGCTGGCCGGGGACAGGAAATCGGCGTCGTCCTCCTCCGCCGCCGCGAACATCGCCAGCGAGCGCCGGGGCGGGGACGCGCGGGAGGCGGCGGCGCTTCACGGCACCGGCACGGAGCGGGGCGGGAGCAACGTCACAGGGGGCGGGGCGCCAGGGCGGGGCTTAACGCGACTGAGGGGTGACACGTCATGGGCGGAGCTTCCATGGACACGTCAAAGGGGCGGGGCTTAGGGGGCAGGGCGAAGGGCGGGAACTTGCG